>JAIFRP010000030.1:2492167-2509248 GCA_032403825.1 Odynerus spinipes
ATATATATTATATAATTAGAAATATTAGCTCGTTGCATAATTTCGGTCGTAGGTATTTCTTGTACTTATATGTAGTAATAGTTAGTATGTTAATCGAATAAGTTCTGCAATTTTATCGAAAATTACGACAGAAATTATGCAATAACCTAATGGATGATGGAAAAAAAAAGAAAAAAGATACATTCAACGAGAAGGAGAAAAAATATTTCCTACTTTTAAGCATAATTCCAACGTCAACAAGAAGATTCCGCAAGCTCGATTTCCTTACTACGTTTTCTCCTTGCTATGTTACATTCACAAGAATTTTCTCGAGTATTACGGACAAAGATACGTAGGACTGTCTCTTTCTCTCTCCCTCTCTCGCGCGCGCACACCCGGTAGGACGGTAGCTCGCGATTTTATTTCGAATAAACGGTGCTACGTGTTCGCCCATTAATTTTTCGGACTCGCTTCGTGCATAATGCGTCGTAATTTTCCCACGTGGCGAGCCCACCGTACTCTTCTCCGTGAAAGAGCGAGAAAGAAAAAAAGAGGGAAGAGCAAATCCCTTTTTTTCGAGGCGGATGAGATACGCTATGTGTCATAACGAGATGAGATGAAAAATAAAGAAATGAATTAGTTGATCTCGTGGATCTTTAGATTTTTAATTAATCCTCCATTTAAGGGTTAATAGTAAATGATAGGGGTGCTTTAACATTCAAGGATAAAACAGCGTATTCTTCTTTTCTTTTATTTTTCCTTTTCCCTTCATCTGCTATCTTTACTTGTTTTTCTTCCTTTTCTCGCAGCCCAAAAGGAAGGAAGCTCGTCATTCGTACTTAAAAATTGAAGAGCTGCCAACGCGGCACCGGTTGGACTCGTTCCTTTCGGAACCGGAGTAGTCTTCTCATCTTCTTCTGTTTTTACCGGAGGAAAGAGGCCGCGAGATAATTACTTAAGCTTTTTTTATCGCACGCTACTGATGGGAGACGAAGAAAGGGAAAGAGCGTGTAAATGTGTGTGTAAGAGTGAGAGAGAGAGGGGGGGAGAATCCGAAAGTATTTTCACTATTGCTAATAGGAACACTTTCAAAGCAAGTAAAAGTAGATACATTCGCAAAACGTATACAAGTATAAGAAATAAGAATATAAGAATATACAAAAATAAGAAATAAGAAAAAATTAATAAGCTTTCTCATCTAGTGTTTAGTAATATAATTCTTACTATTTGTCAACTTTACATACACATAAAAAATACATGGTTAAATGCAACTAGGTTATGGAAACATAGCTATACGTTAGTCCAGCTTCACTCGGCGTAGAGATTACTTCGACACACCTCTCGTTCGCAGCTCACTTGCGCTTATACGTGTACGCCGTTCTACGGTCATTTAGCCGATTTGGCAGACCGACTAACCAACCAACCGACTGGACTTAGGAAAAGTTAAATAGACTCGTTTCCTAAACTATTTCTCGGTCATTCGTCATGCTCATTCTTGGCATCACGTTCGAGTAACATTTTCAAGTACGTAGGGATAAGTGTAGAAGTAATTAAAGTAATTGAAGGTATGAATTGAGTTTTGTTGAGTTAAAAAACCATCACTACAAATACGTTTCTAACTTTTCGAACACGTTCTTCAAGTACCGTGTCACACGAGTGTTACGTGCAAACCCCATTCATTTTTTGTGATATTTTATATTTTTTAATTATTGCTTTCTATCAGTTTCTTCAGATAATTCTTCAGTTTCTTTCTGCTGATCATCGCATAGATGCAGCAAAAGGAAAAAATTCGAAGAATCTTTTAGGTATTGAGCGAGAACAAGGGCTGTTTAGCGGAACGCAATCGTCGCGACAATGTACGCCGTGTCCGAGAATCGGTTACAACGCGAACGGCCGATACAGTGGGATTGGACGGAAGACAAAGGGCTTATCGAGGCAACGGTGAACGCGTTCGCACGCTCGATCAAACGCGTTTTGTAACCACCTAGTGGAAACACCCTCGAATTGCGAACAACGCGGCCATTGTTCCTAACGATTTAGTATGCGCTACGGGACGGCACTTGAACCTACTCAATGATTCGCTACTCCTTATCCTATGAGCCTGGAAAGTGCATCGGTGAATTGGCTGGTATTCTAAGGAAAGCTAGGAAGTCTCGAAGGAAAACTTGAGTTATGCTTTTCTGCTTGGTTCAATGTTCTTTATGGTGGTGTTTAATTTTTTATAAGTTTTTTTATAACTAGAGTAAATGAGATAGTCAATAACCATCGGTAATGGTTAATGATCGATTATGTTGTTTTAAGTCTCTTATATTATTGGTTTGTTTTCATAATTAATTATTATTTTTAACATAGGTTAACACGCATCAATTCCCGTCACATGCCGTCAATTTGCTCTATAACGAAGGGTATGGAGATTTGGTAAAACAATAAGTAAAATATGTCCAGTAAGTTAAATTGCCGGTGTAAGAGGTTATCACGTAAGGTTGCCGATACGCTTCGACGTTCCTCGTTACAAATGCATTAAAGATTATTCGTTGGTTAGGAAGGAACGGCGGTATAGCGTGGCGCGCCATATTAACCGGGCTGGTAGTATAGTCGAAGTTTACTCTCGTAAACGAAGCGCACGCCCAATCCCGAGGGGGATCTCGCTTTCTAACGTCTGTGTAATGCGATGCGAGTGAGCTCGGTATTACGACGTTACAAGGGATCCAACTACGTACATATTACCTATGAACGCAGGACACGCTTTAGGATCTCACGAAGTAACGCCACGACGATCGACGTTCAACGTTTCCACAGGAAATTGCTAGCTTTTACGAAACCTGCAGATTTTAAGCTCGAAGATATTTGTATGTTGTATGTGATCATGTTGTATCGTCAGTTTTGGAAGAATTTAGAGGTATGTAGGTAGGTGTCTATAAATTGGAGTATTATAGACGGGTCTGTAATAATATTATAATTGGAAGGGTAATATAATAGGGATGTTCTAGGAGAGAGGTCTATTTTGTTTTAGAATATTGAATTTTCGACTACAATGATGTGTGGTGAGATGTGAGAAGAGGAATATATTTATTTTTGCTAATAAAACATAAAATTGAGATCAGATGAATCGATTAAATAAATGTATTATATTTAGGAAATCGAATAATAGATATTACGTTACGATTATGAATTTTCTAAAAAATGACATTTCCTTTTTAACCTACTTCGAAAAATAAGGAGATTACTCAATTTGACGAAGGGCGATGTTGCTTCTTCTTTTTTTACACGTCATTTTCTCACCGTCCTTACTTTTCCTATATCGGAATCGTAACGAAAGCTGGAGACTACTTTCGGTTCTTTCCAAGTTCCCGAGCGATCGGAAACACGCTCGAAACGGAAGATAATGACACTTCTGGAATGACTCTTCTCGCGAAGCGATAAAGAAGTTTTTTTATCTCGGGCGAGATCGGCAGATCGTTAATTCTTGTTTTCGTCGTAGGAAAAGGACCGAGGAAAATGAGAATCGGATTATCCACGTTCGCTTCGAGAGAAAACTCGTTGGAAAGGCGGTACGCGTTTCTCCGGGTGTTGCGTTTCGACCGCGCAAGCTATATAAACCGATATTAATTGCTGCCACGAGTTCTCCCGTAAACGAGCACCCGGCGAGTTATATCTCCGTCTCTGTCTCACACTCCTCTTCTCTACCGATGATTCTCGGGCACCGAAAGTTACGTCCCTGATCGCTATTTTCGCCATGTCCGCGAATTATTTATAGCCGTGGAAGCGAGCGAGCTAGCGTCCCGCGTGTTCTATTCGCCGTCCTCCTGAAAACTTTGTACCTTTGGATTCGTGCCGAACGCTACGTAGCGCAACGATGACCCGCTAGAATGACTACGGCAATTTCCTTTTCGATGACGTGCTATCGTTTAACGTGTAATGCAACTACGAATCCGTGAAATCTGAACACGCATTGTTTAATAATTCCGTTGGAAAGATATATCAATATTTTTTATAATCTTTAATAATTCTTTTGAAAAAGGAACACGTATAAAAATCGTTTGGAAAGAAATTTATTTATTCGTTCGTTACTAATATTATTACTTATAATGGGGTTTATGGAACAATACCATGGATTATGATCTCATATAGTACTCTCCCTCTTTCCGGATAAGGACCGAGGTCGTTTCGACGATCCTAAAGTCGCAAGTTAAATCTCGCACATCGCTTATCCTCGAGCAGGCTTCACGCTTCCATCTCCACCTTCACCTCTATTTTCCAGTCGACGAGCGTCCGATTTTTAAGACGTGCTCGAGCGAACACGCGCCGTGTGCCGTATCTTCGTTCGTAACGATAGCGTTTGGCCTAAGAAGAGTAGGAGCTTCGATATAACGTTTAACTTCCTTTCTAGTAGTAGAGAGTCATAATCGTTCAAAGTCGTTTGCGCAAGAACTCGTGCACTCTCTCTCTCTCTCTCTCTCCCGCCTCTCTCTTTCTCTTTCTCTCTTTAGCCTTCTCTCTCTCTCTCTCTCTCTCTCTGCTAATCCTAGTACTAGTGCTGCCTAGTTCTCATCCTTTTAATGCTCTCTCTCTTTCTCTCTCGTTCTCTACTTTACTGTCTCTATCTTTATCTCACTGTTTCAAACGTTTCCACCATTTAACCGTTCCATTCAGCTACGAGAGAAGAGTCTCAACGGTTCGTACGCAGCCGGAAGAACGAAAGGATACGATTAAGAGTAGGTCTCCACCACCTCGAATATTACGCGCCCTCCATGCGCAGGAAATAATTAAACAAAGTAAGCTTTCGAATGTACCGAGTTTGTACTTGGACAAGACCAACCTGCCAGTCTGATCACGTCTGGTAATTTCTTAAAAGCACTTACAACCGTTGCTCTTGCTATCTTTACTGGCATGAACGGTATTCTATGTTTTGCGTGTACATATATATATACTAGGAGGATACGAAGAGTGTATGGATTTTATGACGTCCTTCTCGGCAGGTACTTCTCAATGTTCGTTAAGATTAACCGTTTCTCTTTTCCTCCTTCCCTTCATCTTTATCTATCTCTTTCTCGTTCTCTTTGAACGTAATCCAGCGGAACACGAACGCGTATTATCTTTTTGTGTTCGGCATAACGAAGATTTATTTTCTAGGAAAGTAAAGGAATAATAACGAACCGGATGGGTCTTGGCGCTTCGAATCAGACATGAATTATGCTCCATTCATCGATCGGTTTTATCCCCTCGGTATTAAAAAATTTAGTTTTCTATGACGTCACGAATTATTCATCGACGTTGCGCGTATTGCACAGGTTTGGGATTAAATTTACGTTTCGAATCATTTAACGTCGAACGATACCCGGATTTTTAAAGAAAAATACGCATAATTGGCCTGGGCGGCCTCGTAAATGATCTATTAACAAAAATATTGAATAGGCAGTTTATACATCACTCATGTCTGGGTAACATGGCGTTGAAAGTATTGAAAGAGTGTAATAAAATTGAATGTAATCGGATCGGGTCGTGCGAATCGTTCGATTGAAATTCGTTCGCGCGGGAGGGGCGCGTTCGATGTAACAGAAGAGCATTGTTGATGAAGAGAGCGTATCGTTTATGCCAACTTTCCACGATGATTCGTCGATCTCGATCAGTATTATATAGCGTAGCGTGTGCGTAGAGTAAGAGGGGAAACAGGCTGATAATTTATACCAAAGCTTCGCAAAATTTGCAAGCGTGAGACCGCTCTCTCTCTCTCTCTCTCTCTCTCTCTGTGTGTGTCTCTCTCTTTCTCTCTAACTCGTTCTAACTCTGTCTCTGTCTCTGCTGTGATGTGCATTGTTCTTCTTTCACAGACCGAATGAAAATTCATTATCGTTTCGCGGCGATTTGCGAACGGTCGATCTCGTTATTGGAAAATGTTATTCCACGCTCCATTGAATTTGTAAGATTGACACGTTCGAATATCCATCCTCTCTCTCTCTCTCTCTCTCTCTCTTTCGCTCTCTCTCCCGCTCACACACACTCTTTTTCTTTTTCTCCTATTCGGACGATACGTTACCCGATTGTAATTCACGATACGGGATGTACGCGACCGAACGATAAAGTGTGTCGCGCCAAAGCCAATCGGCAATTCTGCTTCCATTCTTCGAAATTGCGACGAAATTATCGTCTACCCGGTGCAAATTAAATTCGCCCTTTCGACGACTCGACCGTTTTCGGATACGGAAACGAGAGAACTCGTTGCGGGATAAATGTTCGATTTCTGGGTGATAAAAGTTGCATAGGAATCTTTTATTTTTTAACCTTTTCCAAACACAATGTTTTTTTTTAAATTGAATAACAAGAGTGATCTTATTTCTTGAACTAATATATTTACTCCTTTTTAAATATTAAAAAATGTTAAAGCATTAAAGATTGACATAAAAAAGAAACTTCCAAACTTCGGGATCGTATGTTTCGACGGAGCGAGAAGGAAGCAAAGTAAAGCAAACGAACAAACAGCGTCTCTAGATTTACTCTAGTTTCTCGTTAACTTCATCGTCTCATTGGACATCGCTTCTTCGAACCACTCGAAAAGAAGCCATTCGGTATGTAAATATTTTGTTTGTTCATACTCTGGTATTCTCTCTTCGACAGGAAGGCGAGGATGCCGAAGGAGATCCGTCGGCAACACAAGCAAATATCGAGTATCTCGAGCCGAATATGTAAGTTCCCTTTTATTCAGTTTATTAAATAATTCCTATTCTTTTTTTAACATTATTCAACTCTTCTTGATCATTAGTGATTGTAATTAATAATTTTCTAATAATTAGAATTAAAATAGCATTGGAATATATGTAATCGTAAAAGAAGGATCAACATTTCGTCAGACTACAAACGATCCTCGAATACGGAGAGACTCGAGTCGAAGTCGAATGAAACGGGCGCGATACGGTCGTCGGCGAAAGTTTGGGAAATCCGTGTAAATATAGAAGGATGTAAAACGGCACTCGGAGCCTGTCTGGCACTCGAAGTGTCGTCTTAGCAAAGAAAAAGAGAGAGAGAGAGACGCTTCTTGAGATCAGTTTTCAAAGTCGTAGTCATATCACTTCAACCGTGACTTAAGATCAATGGATTGAATCAATAATATAAACCTTTTTTTGTAGCGAATCAAAATTGCAAATTATTAACCACGTACAATTTTATGGGGAAAAAATCATAGCGAGCTAATAACGTTCGTGTTCGAGTTTGTTTGAACGTCGAGTATGATCTGAAAATACTTTGATGATTACCGATCGGTAATTTTAGTTCAAGGTGTAGGTTGAATGACGTAAGTCGAGAACCGAACTCGTAAAGCAGAAAATTCGTGGGAATATTTTCCATCTCTCTCCCTCTCTCATTTTCTTTCCTTCGCATTATTATTTTAATATATTCCAAGACTCCTATCAAAATTTACACACTTTCCTTTCGGAAAATCTGTAACGTGGGATGTCATTCGAGAGATGTTCAACAATGATCTTTGATCCTTAACTTTTTACGGATCGCATACTTTGTACAGTCGGCGCAATGCGTCCATGATAGATCTAGGGACCATTTCATACCAACGTGCTCTATTTTTGCATCCTCGTCGGTTAGAGCTTCTCGCGAGCGTAGGTTTTATAAAACGTATGTAGATATGTGCATACGTATGTAGGCCGACCGATTACTCGCTTTCTGAATTTACTTCGAAATTTCCACCTGGTAGCGTTGGAACAAAAATGAAACGGATGCGTTGGATCCATTATCACGATCTCGAGATGATGTTTACAGGATGATTTTAAAAATAACTACATGACGTATCATTTGTTATATTCGATTTATTTCAAATATACATTTTACATCGAACTCTTAACAAAAAGTGGACCAACTGTAACAACTTTTTTTTTATAATACAATTTTTTTTATGCCTGACAATATAAGTATTAAATATTCGTTTGAAATTTATTACATTTTCCAATATTTGTTAACGATTTTAGAACGCCATACTCGTTAAAAGAACATTATTCAATATAATTAAAAAATGTATTATCATATACCAAGTATTTCTAACGTCACCCAAGATAATTTACGCAATGATTCATCGAGAAGATGCAACAGTATTATTAGACCCAAGTATAAGTCAAACTGTCAATAACTGTAATGCTGCCAGCGTACACTTTACCCTGTAAACTGTACAGATGCTAAAATATACATCCGATACCTGCCTATGCCTCTATATCAACGAACGTACCATATACCTATGCATGCACGTACACACACATATATATATTGTATACCTCTCTATATATTATGTGTACTCGTTCGGCGCGAATGTATAAACAGGGAGATCGTAGAGTCGATGCACCGTGTGTACGCCGTCCCATCGGAGAAACTCCGAATCTGGTCGGTTTGGCTGTCACTAGTCAGCGAGGAAGCTGAGACATGGCAGAAATGGTTGCGCGCACACATCCACCTGGTCCTACGAATGTCGGAACATTTGAAGGAACTCGAAGACGAGGGGAAGGAGAAGCCAAGTAGGGTACGTGCTTTTCTCTCCTTTCGCTTCACCTCCCGCGCTCTCGTTATGTGGATTAAATCTCATTAGAACGAAATTCACTAGACCGCCGGTATTACGGTTTAGAAGTCTCTTTGCGATGGTGTCGTCTTGATAACAAGTTAATTGGATTTATTAATGAGATTTTCGTAAGAAATTTTGTTTGTTTTCTTCTTACTTCGAATTCTTAATTACGAAAATGGTTTAGGTCATTTGGGGTTGTAGAAAACTATATTTTTGTATAAAAAGAAAAGATCTAGGAAGACAAAAGTCTAAATGTCTTCCACAAATATCACGTAAGATCATTTTCATAATAAGCAACACACGAAAATCCAATATACGAAGATACAAGTTGACTTTCATTATAACAAAATATCGTCATCTATTAATATGTATATTTCACTCGACACAGAACATAAATACGTAATATCCATTTGTTAGGGTCAACCCCGTACATAAATCATACGCGTACTCTTAAGTATATACGGCATCGTTAAAACTTAAGAAAATTCTTTCGTCATCGTTGAATTCGTTAAGAAGGGACCTCGCAGCGTGTTATCCGGGGAAAAAAAGAAAAATGATTATTTCGCGATATTTACGACGCCCGTAGGAAATAGCTATCTCCTTCACCCACCCTCACCTTCTCCCTCCCTCCCTCTCTCTCTCTCTCTCACTCACTCACTCACTCGCTCTTCCGAATCTGATTATATTTGTAGACGGGCGAACAAGTTCGGAGGATCTTCGCGTACGAGGAGGACGCCATCACGGACGACGGGATCGAGTATCCGAGGGGAGTCGAGGATTTTTACGACAGTAAGAAACGCATTCGCTTCGGTGATAAACGAAGATTTTATTCGATTAGCTGGGGAGAATCGAGGCGACTTGCTTCTACTTTTCCTTTCCTCTATCTTTCTCTTTCTATCTTTTCACCATTTCGTATTTCCTGAATACGGTAGAGTATGATAATTGGATTTGTAGATGTAATTCGAGGACGGATGGTCCATTCATTCGCGGATTATACGCGTCTTTTGATATATTAATATTCGTAGAAAGTACCATCCTAAGAGAGAAAGAGAGAGAGAGAGAGAGAGAGAGAGAGAGNNGAGAGAGAGAGGCAGAGACATAGAGAGTGAGATCGTGTAATTTAAACGAGAAACGTCTGATTTATAGCGAGCACCAAGTTATGAGCGTTTATCATTCTGTCTTGCTTTTGCAAACAACTAATCAATATTTATGTCTCACTCGGGACGACGACAGTCCTTTCGTACATGCTCGATTCACTTGCTCGTATCTCGTGAGAAGATAAGGAACCTTGGTAGTATCTCCTATGCACCTTATGCATCTCTCTCTTTCTCTCTTCCTCTTTCATAACTCTGAAATGAAAGCACAGATCTGTAGGTACTTTTGAGAGTGTCCAAGCTCGTATACGAGATACTCGTTAGATTAATCCAATAAACGCACCGGTGCTTCCTTTGTCGTATATCATCCCTTCAATCTTCGAGCTTTTCATCTCTCCGAATATAACCACCGATTACGTTCCTTACCGAGAAAGAAGAACACCAACCTCGTCGTTGTTGTTGCTATTTCGTTACTATTATTGTTTGGTAACGTCGATCTGGCTTCTAGTTCGTCGTAATACGCTTTTGTGACCCTTTTCAAGTTTACCCTTCGTATTTCAAGCAACATTCTGAGAAACGTTGTTGCATTTGATTAACGCTATCGTTTAAAGTTGGATGCTGGGATTCAATGATGAGAGAGAAAGGGAATATGGCTTTTTAGTCTTGGGACCAAACGACAGGTTGAGAGACTTTTCACTCTTATCGCTTTCTGTGTCTCTTAACGAAGTTCTCAGGATTTATGCAAAACGATAGAAAGATATTGTTACGGTATAAAGGGTACGAGTTCGTCGAAGTGAAATGAATTTCTCGATTACAAACCCGAGATTCTTTTCTCTCTCTGTCTCTCTTGATTCGAGAGCTCGACATTTTGCGGTTATCCGTGATATTAATTATCGGTAAAGTTAATCATTCCTATCTTCTCTTTTTCTCTCTTTTAAATACCCTTTTAATTACTCAACTCATTATGTCGATAGGTAAATTATTTTTCGAACGACTTCCAAGGTGATTTCTTATTTAACCCGTTAATGCTAACCATACCAACACTTTATAAATAAAGTGTCCTACCTAACTTGAGCATGATAAAATTATGAATGATATATTTCTATTTTTATTTTTAATAAAAACGGGTAATATTAGGTGCACAATGAATGCTGAACTTTAATTCAAAGGTTAAAACCGGTCATTTCACGGGGCGTGCTACAGTCAGTGGTAAGAAATAAAGGAAGGCGTTCGGGTGATCGAGGTGGGTTTAATTAATCAAAAAGCCACGAGTCAGTTGATTATCTCGAATCATCTCGATTTTATTTCATATCCTCCTTTTCTTCCGTCTTCGAGCTTTCGAGCTTTCGAGCTTTCGTCTCGAATCTTAAGTCAACCTCTGAACCATTACTGGAGCGATTTAATTCAATTCGCGGACTTTTGCTTTAGATTCGCTTATTACTCGCGGAAGGTTTCCCATTAGTATTGAAAATAAGGACGCGCTCTTGGAAAATGCTCGAGAGAAGTTCTTCCGAAATTCAAATGAAAGACTCGTTAATCGGTGTAGAGTTGTAATAACTCAAGGTAGATGGGCAGATCGGTAAAAGATAGCTTTAAGAAAAGCGACGAGCTCGTGAATGGAAGCATACGGTAATTATTGACGTCGGTAAACTAGATTTCCGTTTTACCTCGCGGTACTTAAACATTTTCTTTTCTTACGTGCGGTATCGATTGCTATTCCGCGAAGATTTGTACCATGTTATACGAAACCTTATCAGAGGATATTTTCTTACATAACGCATACTACAAAGTGATAAAAGTAAGATTAGAATAAATATTGAATTGAGACTTCATCGATAATTTTTTCTTTCCAGTTGAAAAAGTACTGGCGAGCGTTGTTTCTGGTGAGATGGAATCAGTGCAGCCGAGCTCTACTGAAGCTTCATATGGGGAAGGCGAAGAACAACCAAGTGCTTCCGAATACGATCCTCTAACCGATGTGGATGAAGGGCCTGAAGGGGAGGAAAATCGTATGAGTGGAGGTGCGGACCAATCCGAGGACGAAGGGTATGCAGAAACTTGAGTAGATTGTGATATGTACATAGAATTGTGTTTCATACATAGAATTCATTTATATGCCAATGATAAACGTAAAAGTAGTCTAAACAAAACAAAAATTGAGTAAAATTAAATTCATGGATCATTCTGTGAAAAAATATATACAGTAGCACAGGTTATAAATATTTAGGCTGCCTTTATAATCATTAGTACGTATATAAATTCTAATATTTTAGACAGCACAATCACATATTCCTACAATCTAAACTTTTAATATTATTTATACATTCCGCATCCACTTAACACTTTCCATCCTACCAAACATTAATTCAAATTCATATTCAAATGAAAAACTTTGCGTATACCTACCTCGATTCAATAAAACTCCCACACACCGTTAACGAAGGAAGCAAATTTTCGCGATCGCCCAATCCCATTCCTAAAATCCCACACACCATGGGATTTATCTCCCCTAAAGCCAACCAGAGAAGCTAAGAATAGGAGAAGAATAAAAGCTTCGGTACGATACGGAGAGTGAGAAGAGGAGGTTGGGAGAATCGAAGCAGCTCTCGACGGCAGACAAATAGAGGAAGCTGATTTTTTTCGATCGTGGCGTACGCGTCGCGGTAATCCGCGAGCTCGAAGAGCAGAAGACGTTTATAGACGTGATCGATGGGTTTTTTAATCTCCAGGATAACGATAACGTTTCTCCCTCTTTCTCTCTTCCTTACACTTGCTTCTCTCTCTCTCTCCCTTAGTGCCGACGATTTCGATGAAGACGAAGCCGAGGATGAAGAGGAAGGGGAAGGAATAGACGAAGAAGAAGAAGAAGAAGAAGCCGACTATCTGAAAGAGTGGCCGCTGGGAACAGAATGGGAACCCTTTGGAATTCAGGAAGAAGAGGATCACTCGGATATTGTCGAAGTAACCACCATCCTCCTATTCCACCATCCTCCTTCTTCCCCACCTTTACATTTCGTTTCTTCTCTCGCTTAATTCGCCTCTCGATTAATAACACGGCTTCGGCCCCGAAAAGATAGCAATCGGGAGACGATATGGAATAACGGGAACGAGATTAGAGAATATAGGAGAACGCGTTCGTATTGGCTGCAATTCGCCCGGACTCGTATTTTCCGAGAACGGGAAGTCCTTTTTACACAATGGGGAACGAAGATCTTCTTATTCTTCTTAACGTTCTACCTTAACCCTAAATTATTTTTTGCTATTTGTAGAAGCTGGAGATGCCGGAGACTCCGGAGGAGATGAAGCAATTAATAAAGGATTTCACGTATACGGCGACGGTCTATCGATCCTATTTCAAGCATTGGCAGGAAACCAGTGAACGGGTAAAAATGTTGTTAATTTAAATGACTTTTTTTTATTTAACTCTAGATCAGTAAACTTAAATCAGTGTTACTCTATAGTTAATCATTCGATTCATAGACTACGAATTAAACGTATATTTTTTATATCTTCTTTATTTATTACAAACAAAGTATCAACACTTAAAAGACCGAAAGGATGTCGAAGTCGCGTAACTGGCAGAGTTCAGTAGATTATGGATGAATTTTTAGGAATCTAGGGTTAAAAAAATATACGATAGTCTACTTAACATTCATGAGTGCACTAACAATGCTTGTGTATAGCTATGTATACGTAACTACGTGTTTGCGTATACATATATATGAGATGGAACCGTATGGAGATCCCAGTTCTCGCAATTTGTATATATTAGGATTAGGATATTGAAGTTGTTTGCTTCGCGAAGTACGGCACAACTTACTAGCGAGCGAGGATTCGCGTGCACACACGCTCTAGGAAAAGAGATAAAGAAAGAGAGAAAGAGATCGTCCTTTCGTCGAGCTAACGAATTCAATTTGTAGAAACAAGCAAATTGTAGGGAATGCAAATATACAAGCGATATAGAATCGGTCCTTTGAATGCGTTTTTCGCTTCAAGGATTTTATCCGTTTCGATGGGCTTCCGTTCGGGATTGGGTACGAAAAGAGGTGCATACATAGCGAGCGCATAGCTTGTGGTAGAGAAAAAGAGATAGGTGAATCGAGAAAAAAGAAAAAGTAGAAAAGAACAGAGGGAAGAGCATCTCGTTGACTGGCAAAATGCAACCAGTATTACACGATACGTGTGTCTACGTAGGCGCTTGTATTGGATAGTGTACACGTGTTTGGAAACGATTGTTTTTCAGGCGATCAAAGAGATAGTGGGGAGGACGGTGCTGCCTACGGCGAAGCTACGGGGTATCTTGGACGAAAACGACGTAGAGGGGAGTCTAAGGGCTTGCTTGGGCTATCCGGAAGGTGCATTCCGCAAGAGCGATGCTTGCTTCGAGCCACCTGGAAGAATCGCTCGATTGATGGTACGTTTCCTAAAAATTATTACAAAATTATGGTTTTTTTCGTTACAACTATTTTAAGATTACAGTAGTCTCAGTAATCCGGCAGATATCAGACCAAAAGACTGTTGGATTAACGTAAACGCCGGATTAGTGGAGGTTCATTTAAAAAAAGCGTTTTAATAGTAAAACCTATGTTTAATGCACAAAATATATTAAAATGAAAATTAGTGTTATAAAAAAATTTTAAAAACCACATTTCTGTACTGTGCACAGAAATACTTCTGTACTTCTTTGTATTATTCTTTTGAGGGAACAGGTCTAAAAAAGTGTCAATTTTCTTTTGTGTGTGTGTGTGTTTTTTTTTTGCTAGAAATGACACTTTTAACACTTTTTTTTCTTATTGCCTTTCTGAAAACGCCGGACTACTGGAGGGGCCGGATTGACGAAGTGCCGGATTATAGAGAGACTACTGTACTTATTTCAAAAGTAAAGAATTATATTATTTATTATAACTTTATACGTAATTAACACTGACAAGTTTCGCTTAAATTGTTAGAAATTGTCGTTGTTACGATACGACCTGATGTAAACATAAACAAGTTATATTTTACACAGGCCTTGTCGGAACGTATCGGCACGGTAGAGTTTATTAAAGAAATGGCACGTGCGGACGAAGACATACCGTATTTCTTCTATCTGACGGCTGAGCCAGACATCGACATAGCTATCAAGCACGATGACGAGGAGGTTATCCTAGCAGATCCCGATGTGGAGGTTATCTCTAGCAAATACGGACGTGTTCGTTTCAACCTAGCCGATAAGCCCGGCAAGGGTAGGAGGTGTTCGGTAGGAAACGGTTAGATTTATTTCCTATGACCCTGAGAATCTGAATCCCTACTCTAGAACATCCGAGAATATCTAATACCTTCTAATATAATCGTTTACTGTATAATGGATCCGTCGAACATATCATTGGGTGTCATCATTTACTTATACCAAAATCCAATTTGATTCCAATTGTTTTGAAAATCCAAAACAAAATAGTCTTGTGTGCATTTGTTACAAAAATTAATATTAAAATTTATAGAACGCTGATTTATAGGCTACTGGTCGTTAAATACTAATGATTATAAGCCTATTGACACTTTGAGCGCCATGTCGCTCAGATATGGGTGTCGTATAAGTTTCCTATTAAATTTATTTATTTTATTTAGTTATTTAAAGGGTTACAGTATTCTTTTAATATATAAATATACTCAACTACCGAAATATGTTTGACGCTCAAAATGTTAATCGGTTGCCGGTAAGTAATGTGTTAAGTATAAATGACTCGTTAGAAACGTCATTGCGTTTAGCATTATACCAGTGACAAACTTTCAGCCAATCTTCGTTTATTTTCCGGGCTGTATTTTAATAAAGGACAAGTTCGTGGCTGGGTTAGAGGGAAGGCTAATAAACGGGAGCATGGTAAGAAAAAGTTTATGAAGATATATCGAGTTTAATATTTTTTGAACGATACGACTCGTGCTTGCGGTTTGGTGCACGATGTATACCGTATACACATATATATATGTGTGTGCGTGCGTGTGTGTGTATGTGTGTGTATATATATGGCATGTACACATATACTTACATCTCGTCTTTGAACTAGTTATCAAAGTTATAAACGTTTAACGTCGGTAAGGTGTATAACGAGCGCATAATTTGCGTATACATGTGTAAAGAGAAAAGAGAGAAGGAAGAAGAAGAAGAGGAAGACCTGTCGTCGCGGTGCCAGCGATGAATTTAAAACGAGGATTAACGTTCGACGTACGACCATGGTTCCTTCCTGTAAACACGTAAGCTCGACTACACGATACTTTAGTTGAAACTTTCAACTTTCTCTCTCCCTCTCTCTCCCCCTCTCTCTCTGACTCCCCCCTCTGCCCCCCCTCTTTCTCTCATTCGCTCTCTAGCTTTCTTTAGCTTTTCCCTCAGATTTCCTTCGAGCGACACGCTCGAAGACCGTCGAGTACCTTATCGAGACTCGCTCGATTTCACGTTTCACGAAACGATGAGTTACAAACGGAAGCTCGTCTTCTCAAGATTTCCTTTCGCCATTTAATTTCATGAAGTGAACTTTACTGGGTAGGATATATCGTCCGTGACGGTAGAGACCGATAAATTTTTTAGTAGTCGAATGAAATGGTCGTCCAATGTTAAAACAGTGGGTTCGAGGAATAGCGAGAGTAAAAATCACGTTATGAAATATTAATCATCATTATTTTCAACGATACAGTTCATGTACTTTTATAATTGGTTTACAAAGAAAATGATTCTACCGATCGAAATGTTACGATACGTGATATCATAGCGTGTTAAAATTATTTGAAATCGATACAATAGCTTGTTATATAGGTTTACGTAATATTAATTAGAAGACTGTTTAAACACAGATAGCTTTCAAATATCGATATAATACCGATATAAGATATTCTCAAACCGATATCGAATTATTCTAAAAGCCATAATAAATTCCCTGGGCAATTTTCAATGAAAAAAGTAAAATACTCAAGTGTTTCATTCGCATCGTTCTCGGAAAATTGACTCGAAAGCGAGCGCGTTAATCGAGAAGAGAGTAGGTGAGTCGGCTCTCTCCCAGTATGTCGTGACAGCGCTACTGGAAAACGTAGAACGGGGAGTTCTCGTTTTCCACGCACCGTTCGTACGGTGATCATCGTCCAACGTAGAGCTTTTGAAAAGCTTCCACCACAAAAGGAGCAACGAGCGGCAAGCCAGCGTCGACGTGGAAGCGGTCCCTGTGGTCGCGTTGTCTAGTAGTTCCTTCA
Organism: Odynerus spinipes; assembly: GCA_032403825.1. Classification (NCBI taxonomy): domain Eukaryota; kingdom Metazoa; phylum Arthropoda; class Insecta; order Hymenoptera; family Vespidae; genus Odynerus; species Odynerus spinipes. Next base: position 2,509,016 of record JAIFRP010000030.1, read on the forward strand.
AACTATCATCCCCCGGTTCGCTTGCGTCGTCTCTCGAGGACCAAGAGAAAATGCCAGCAGGGAAAGCCGGTAACGAGATACTCTTTGGATATCGTTAAGCGGCTATTCTACTTCGGGGGGCTAGACGAAAAGTTAAAACTTCTTTTCTCTTCTCCGTGCTACGTTTTAATATTTTGTTGTAGTAGAATTTCAGTTTGATACGATGGATGTAATCGATGTAAGGGAATATGAAC
>JAIFRP010000030.1:2509497-2520449 GCA_032403825.1 Odynerus spinipes
TATGACTCAATTTTTGTTTGCTAAATATGAAAATAGTGTCAGGATTAAAGATTAATAATTAACACTGTTCTCCGAATAGGCGTTAACAAATTATCTTCGCTTCCCTGTATCATAATTCTATCTTTCCAAAGTAGTATAGGAAATAAATCTCAACCTCTTTTTCTCTCTCATTGGTGGACGTCAAAATTCTTGCCAACAAACAGGGGGAAGGGGGCGTAAAAATCTGCGTGGAAGGCTGTAAGTGCGTCTGCGGAGTATTAATGCCATGAAAGTTCGTTTTCTCTCTCTCTCTCTCTCTCTCTCTCTCTTTCTCCTTCACACTGACGTACGCACGAAGGGAACATGGCAAAAGGGAGGTTTGAAATTTATTAAGCCCGGTGGTAACTTCGTTCGTTCCTCCCGTTCACAGCCGAGCTTCTCCCCTAGAAACGTTTACCAAAAGTTCAACGAACACGAACGAATGAATGAGAAAGAGGGAGAGAGAGAGGTAGAAAGAGAGATGAAGGACCAAACAAGAGAGAAAGATAAAGACAGAAGAAGAAGGGCACGCGCAACTCAGGAAACAATTTTTTTCAAAAACAAAAAAAAATAGAAACCAACTTTGAAAATGGGGTAGAAGAAAGCGGTGAAAAGTATAAAATAATTCTCGTTATTTACTTACTACAATACTCAGTATTATTGCAACTTTTTCGAAAGCGGCACAGAATTTCTCTGCACACTCATTTTCACAATAAAAGGATGAATGCTTTGCTCCTCTCTCAAATATTGCGTTCTTTGAAAGAAAAAAAAAGAAAAATCAGGGAAGTTTATAAAAAACGCGATGAATCTTTCGCAATCGAGGAGCGTGCACGGAGAGAAGCGGTTAAATTATAGCACAGTGCATTCGTCATCGATTAAAGCGTTTCGCTTACGCTTTAACATCGCATACTCGAACCACAAACCTCTCTCTCTCTCTCTCTCTCTCTCTCTCTCTCTCTATTTAGTTTCTAGCTCGCTTTTCTTCTTTCGCGTTTCCGATGCAACGAACATCGAGGACGAAGAGAGGACGACGTGAGATCGAGTTACGACCTCTTTTACTCGAGATACGTGTGTACTCGTAACGTCCATGCAGTACATGTGTGCGCGTACTCGCATTGTACGCGAGTGTGTACGTTCCATCTCTCTTTTGCTGCTACTGCGAATGCAAGGACCAGCACGCGGAGACAATGAGCGAGAGATCTCTTAAAAAGTACACGACTCTTTCTGGAAATTTTTCTTCCCATTGCTCGCTCAAACGCTGCCGGGAGTCCTTATTTTTGAAATAGACTCGTTCCGCCGGTTCGCGTATCTCTCTTCCCTTCTTCCCTTTATTCTTTCTTCCTTTCCTTCCTTCTGTCTTTCTTTCTCTCGTTCGTTCCCTTCGTCCGTTCGTTCGTTCGTTCGTTCGTTCGTTCGAACGATTAAACCGTTTCTATATCCGGAATTATGAGAAAACCGTCCTACTTTCGTCTCCCGGCTCGGAATCCCACTTTTGGTGGAAGTTAAATTACTTCCAAGGCAGTAATTAATTCCAGGACGTATTTTAGGAGTCTTTGGTTGGAAAGCAAAAGAGCGCAATAATGCTTCGTTCTTCGCGATGAAAGAAAAAGGAACCAGCGAGGGAAGATGAAGATGAGGAGTAAGAAGAGGAGGAGGAAAAAGAAGGAAAATAAAAAGAGAAGAAGGCACATATGTGTGGAAAAAAGGGGTAAAGAAAAAGAAGAGAAACAAAATTGGAAAGATCTCACGAGATTTGCGAAAGGTATATCTTCTTGGCTGAGGTCAACGCGAGAAAAGTTCGCGAGTGCGAGATAACGTACGCGCATGCGCTCCCGCTCTTTTAAAGTTTTCGCTCGCGAAAACGTTCTAACCCGCCAAGCACGGAATATCGTCGGCCTTCTTCCTTCCGTTCGCGTTCCAGCGAAACTCGAACTTCGTATACACGTATGTTATACGTATATATGTATGTATTTATGTAAGATACGTATGTACGAAATACTCCAGAAAAGCAACTCGTACGGAATAAGTACCTGTATTATATATTATTTTCCGCGTGCGAGTTCTTGAACGTTACCGCGAATTTAAAGCCACTTTTAAACACCACTTCCATGTACCTACCGTGTTATTATTTTTAATAGTTTCAATAATTTACAAAAACCGCGTATAGTATTAACAACAATTTATATCGTATGAGAGATCAGTATGCATGCATTCTATGGAAATCGTAGTTACACGGTGGCTTTCAGGAACGAGGAAATGGAATTTTTTGGTGGAATAACGCCATTCTTGATCCCCGTACCTACTCGGCCAATAGTAGTAGTATTTCTTCCTCACGATATATCACGGAGATCGTCCTCCGGTAATCGCGTTTCTATCCGAACGTTTCGCTACCCACGAAATTCCTTCCCCCCTTTCTCTTTCGCCGCCGCTGCATCGGACTTTTGATCAATTCTTAAAAGCCAAAGGAAAGAAAATATAAAAACCACACAGTGTAGACCACGTGATCTAATTTATCGTATCGATTTGTATTATTAAGTGACCAAGAAAGTTCTGTCGTTTTGGTTTTGCAGTTTTTTGAAAGAAGAGTTTATTTATCGTCTAATGGTTATTTTAATGTAATTTTGAACGAATATGGCCATCTTTTTTATATATAAACGTGGGAATGCGAATTGTGCAAATTCAGCGGACGGAAACTCTTCGCAGATTTTCCCGTGAAAGCAATATCTTGTCGCTATCGACGACTAAATCATCGGAGCGAAAATTCGCGAAGGAACTTTCGACTATGACGACGAAGACGACGACGTCCTCGTTCCGTCTTTCGAAAAACACCGAATCGAGTCGAAGATATTCCATATCGAATCGTGAATGCTCTTGAACCACCGCTGAGAGATTAAAACGTAAAGTGTATCTTTGTGAGAGTTTAGAAATTTAGCGAGCGGTTCTATCGGTCGGTTCCCGAAATTGATAGGAACAAGGACCGAACTTGGATCTTCCATTAAATCCTGCAAAATTCATGAGAAATACTCAAACTATGATCTTTGGAATAAAGGGAAAGAAACAATTAAACTATTTTGTGATTCAACATAGAATATAAAAAGTTACTACCATTTATTACTCACATAGACTATTGTTAACAATACTTTCATCGATATTAAACTTACATCTACGTTTAGAAAGAAAATTAATCAAAGTTTAATTATTAATACTTCCCATTTAATGATTAAAATATAAGTACATATTGAAAGAATATACTTATATTATATACTTATATTGAAGAATAAACTTATTGAAAATTTACTCGCAACCCTTAGGTGTGATCGCTTCTCCAGGGGGTTTAAATACATAATTCACCCTTTTACATCGAATCTCTTACGGAACGAGTATCGCTCGATGAAAGAAGAAAAGTTTTAAAAAACCCTCAGAACTAACGACAGAAGACGTTTTAAATGTCCGACAAGTAGCAGAGTGGCGCGGAGAGGAGTATGAGAGGATGCCACGAGACGAACGACGAACGGCGATGTTCTTGCAGTCATTTGTAAATACCGTAAAGCGAAAATCGATGGTGGAGTGGAGTAGCGGTTAGACGGGCTTTTCATGCTCTCGGTCTTGCTATCAATCGGGTATTACAAGGCGGGAATAAATTATGCGAGATATAAGAGCGTTTTTATGTACTTCTAATAATACCGGTTATTCAACGTAGGAAGGAAGCAAAGAAAGTAGAAAGTAAAGGAGAGGGGTGAATGGGGGATGAAGAAGATGGGGNNNNAGGGGGTGAGAAAAACAAGTGAGATGGTTTGAGTGAAGATTCAAGGTATAATACTAGTGACAGGGAACGATACGTCACGGAATATCGAACCTCGTGGTTTTCACGATAGGTGGAACGTGCCTCTTAAAGAACCTTGTATTAGTAGCCTTAGAAAGTGGATTAAAGAAAGAACGGAGACTTTGATTGCCTTGAATTCGGAGAAGTAATATTCAATTTTCTTTTTTCCCTGAATTTCACGAGTCTGATAAACTTTGATGCATCTTTAACATTTTGGCTGCACAGTAAAAAGTTTCTTAATACTTATATGTGATCGCGAGTATATACGATCTACTTTTCTTGCGATCTTCTCCATGTTCATCTCAAGAAACTCACCAAACTAATACCCTCGTCGCGACACGAAAGAAAGCACATTTAATTATGTGCAACGAAGACAAAAAGTGCGTGGACCATTAGTGGAAATTCTTTCCTAGCAGGATACACGAATGTAAGGGGATGTTAGGGGATGAGAGAAAGGAAGTTAACAACGGCCGATGATCACGTACAACGCGCGAGACCAACAAAAAGCGATGGTTACCAAGCGTCACGTCGTTGTCGCCTCGTAATGCCGGAAAACATCCTTCTGCGAAAGCAGGAGGAGGGTCCTTCGCAACTAGAGGATGTCTCCTTCGCAATCCTGACCGATGTCATTAGTGTTTGCCGTGTCCGAGTGCTCTTTCGAGAATGAAATCAACGATGGACCGTTAAGAGAGCAAGGGGGTGTGGGTGAGGAGTGGGAGGGGAGTTATTCTCGTACGTGTTCGGGACTCTCTTAAACTTTTGCGGCTTTAGCTTTTTGTTCGTTAGTTATACGCAAGAGAAAGAGTTATTTCTTTTTTATCTAGGAGAAAGATTAAACGTGTAAGAATAATGGGGTGCTTCGTCGGGCTTTCGATGGTGGTCAAATTACGTAATGTTCTTGAGATATTTTAAATGATTTTTATTTTTCTTTTAAATCGAGTTTCATGATTGTTTTTTATTATTTTGGAATAGGATAACCAGGTCAGTAGATGGACAGAATTCGGGAAATGAACGAATCGTAGATTAATCGATACTATTACTATTGCTATATCATTGTTACTAATAAGCGTTACTTGACAACTAATATTTTCATATATCAAAATCTTGATATACAATCAATTTCGGAATTAGCTAAACTACCCATCTAAAACTACTAAAACTACCTATCTAAAAAAATTTGTGAAATTATAAGAAAAAGAGTAAGAGACTTCTAAATTATTTTATTCTAAAGCACATGCAGATACGCGCACCTAAAAGCACATCCGTGTACAAGTAAGTATACGCGTACATACTATATAAGCATGTATGTATATTCATAGGTAAAATGTACACACGCATATATGACAAATCGAGACACATCTCGCTTCCTACGAACGTTCATACATTTTGTATCGAATGCGCCTCTGGTGTTGACGTTTCTCGAGGCGATTTACGTTATACGTACATACGCATATCGGTGGACGTATGGTGATTTTAGGTTACGCGCGTCGACTACCGCAGCCTCCTCCTATTCCTCGAGACACACGAATTTCGCCGGGTTCGGGCTTAATCGATGATTCCGTTGGATTAGATTAAATCGTGTGACGTACTTGCGTGGGAGCGGTAGGGGTAAAGGGAAATTACGTTTCCGTGAGAAGCTCGTTTTAGGGTCCAGGAACGCGCACGGAATTGTTGTTTCGCCTCGTTTCAGGAAAGGGGACGATGCAAACCGATGTTAAAGATCTGCTCTGGAAATCGAAAGAAAACAAACGTCGGTTTCTTTCTCGATGAGAAACCAAGATGAAGATGGACCATATAAAATCACGTGGCGTATATGAAACACTCTTTTTGAATATTTGTAAACAAAACAAACATAGTAATAAATGATACATAATGAAACGTGTTCCGTATTTTCGAGAGTCGATCATTTCGAGATTCGAATGCCGATGTTCTCGTGACGGATCGAAATCGGTACGCATGATATATTTTCCTTCACAGTGAATCGCAGGTGTAGGTACATACACCGAGGATGTAGGAGGAGTAGGCTCACGCTAATTTGGATTCACCCTTCGACGCGAAGGGAGAATACGCGAGAAGCGTACCATCGCGTGAGTACTCATCGAACGTGTCTCTCGGGTAGAGGGGTTGGGAGGTTGATAAAAATTTTAGAAACTCGAACAAAGATGTTGTACACATGATATACCTATAGGTTTGGGTACATATCTATACGAGTGTATATTTATACGAATGCATATATAGATATATTATTTATTTGTAAATATATTATTTATAACACTGTATGCATATTTGTAACATAGGTATCTACACCATACATATATACATAACGTATGTAGGTACGTATGCTCATATAAATACATATTTTCATCGATGCTGCCGGTACCAGTACCTTCTGCACCATTATCGTTCCACTCGAAATCGGAAGGGAAAGTTTCGTTCCTCATCGCCTCTTTGATTGGGATTGAAATATCTCACGAACGTAGGACGAAAGTTCTTTCTAACGGTCGCGAACTCGGAGATCGGCGAGCTGTAACTTTCTAAATAGACCGCGTCTGCCTATTCTGTAATCAAGTTCTATTGGACGGCTACGTGATTGCGCTAAATAGAGGTGCAAGGCGAGAGAGAGAGAGAGAGAGAGAGAGAGAGAGAGAGAGAGAGAGATAGGAGTACGCACGTTCGTACATATTTGTGTTTCCGAACGTTTCATTTACGCATTTCACGGTGGTGGCTATTTGTATCTACATAGACAAACACGCGATCTAAACTTTTTTCATATAATTTTAATAACCAGTTTTACAAACGTTTTAATTATTCCCGTGTTATTCATAAAAAGGATACAGGGGTGAGCTTAAAAATAGTTCATTAAAAATGAAATTAAAAGGTAAAAGGTAGTCGCTCCGTTTTCAAAGTAACGATTTATTTTTAATCTTCCAGCGAGCGTCGTAGCGTCGCATCAATTCTGAAATCGCGGGAACCGATGACCGGGTTCCTTCGTCCTAAGCCGATTTCCTTCGCGAGCGATGAAACTCTTCGTTTCCCGGTAATTAATTGTACTTCAAACTTCTCCCCTAGCAATTAGTACGCTGCATCGATCGAGCTTTCTACCGGAATCCTAAATGCACTTATCTGTCGATTGCAAAAATGCATTCGATCCGTTTAAATCTTCCTTTTAATTAATAGTATCGTTTCGGTGTAGTTTTACGATTACTGTAAATAGTCAAATACTCGTTAAAAAATTGATGATTTGTCTGCAAGCGATCGTACAATTAATTTATTTACGTTACGCGCTATATTGTCACGAATTCCAACGATACGAAATATCGAAAGAAAAGGTAAAACGAAACAATGAATTTGGAGAAAAGTGCAAACGCGAGAGAAGGACAGAGACAGAGAGAAAGAGGGGGAAGAGAGAAAGAGATAAGCGAAAGGGCGAATTCGCGCGAAAGAGAGAAGCTGCAGCGTGATCGTCACCGAGAGTGACGTCAACGGTATATCGTTTCACTGGGAATGAAAGCAAAGGGCTGGAGTGAAGAGCGAGAATAAGAGTAAGACTCAGAAAAGAAAAAGAAGAAAAAGAAGAAGAGAAATAAAAAGTGGAAACTGCCGATGCGTCCTTATCGAGGACTACAGGTACACGTACCGATGGTATATGCGTATAGAAAGTTAAAAAGAGAAGGAAAGAGACGCACGTATGGGAAAAGTGGTAAGAGAGGGGATGATAGGAAAAGGGGGCAAGAGGAGGGAGGTGAAAGGGTGGCTTGTCCGGCGCTTGCGTACTCGCGTTCCTGTCCATTTGTCAGCCGAGCGCAGCTTCCACCACCACGTCGAGCGGCACGGCGCTTGTCTTTCCTCTCTCTCTCGCACTCGCTCTATCTCAGTACTCGGTGTCTCTCTCGCACTCGCGCTCGCTCTGTCTCTCTCGGTACTATTCGATAACAAACTCCATAGTACCAGTACTGGTACGGTACTCCGGAGCACCGGATCGTTCTCTCGGTGTAGACCGTCTCGTCGGCTTCGAGTATCTCTCTTCTTCTTCTTCTTCTTCTTCTTCTTCTTCTTCTTCTTATTCGTGATAGAAAGAGAGAGAGAGAGAGAGAGAGAGAGAGAGAGAGAAAGAGTTCGCGTTTCGACACCGTTACGAGAAAACTGTTCGAGCGAAGATAACCATCGACTTCGTGAAAGAAGCAATCGTCGCATCTTCTTTTTTCGTTTTTCTCCTTTGATTCCAAAAATTTGGACCAGTGGACCAGTGAGTGATGCTGGATCCTCGTTCCTACCGAAAGCCCTCCCATTTGTTTTCATTTATCCCGACCCCTTCACTTTTATCTGTCACTCGTGAGGACTCCCATGATCTTTGTTTTTTTTCATTTGATCTCTAGTGTACCCCGAAGAGAACTGTGGAAATTTGAAGAAAAGGACCCGAGTGAATTTGATCGTTGAACTTTTCTCAGGTTGACTGTCAAGTCAAAGGGATCGTGGTTTTCTCTTCCTCCCTTTATCTCTCTTTTTCTCTTTTCACTTCCCATTCATCCGTCTATCCATCTCCGTCACAAGCAGTTTCCTTTCTCTCCGGTGTGTCTGGCTCCCTCGTCCATTATTACCCACGTCCTTACACACTCTCTCCCACTCTTCTACGTGGAAGCCCTGAAAGATCTTTTCTCTCGGCGCGAGTCGCAGGCCGCCGTTGCGTTCCAGTGCATAACTTGTTGCTCGTACGTAAGCAGTGATCCTACTCGTTCTGTCGATTTTCGTTCGCTCGCGCCCTAGTAGTGCAAAAGAAAAGAAAAGGAAACGAAGTAAGAAGAGGTGCGGGAAAAGAAGATATAACGTCGTGACTTTTCGATCATCTCTGAAATTTTCACGAAGAGCCGTGAGAGTACCGTGCATCTTGAAACTCTGCTGAGTTTCCATTTCCTTTTTGAACAATTCGAGTCGAGAGGCTGTCAAAAAACGAGAAGAGCCCTTCAGACGCGAAGTACAGAAGTAGCAGCACAGCATAGGAGAGGCATCCTCGTGAGTGTCGAACGTAACGAAACCAAAGAAAACGGATTTTCTTCGCCACTGCCCGATCAGCCAATAGCAGCACCGGCAACAGCCTCACCTCTCTCGTTACTCGCAGCTTAGGGTGCGGTAAGGAAAAAACAAACACGTTTAACAGCGCACTATTATCGGAATTTTCTCGGATTATCCCTCCATTTTCTTTCCACACCTTCCCTTCAAATTTCCTTCCCCTCTATCCTTCACCCCTTTCTTTTCTTTCCATCGCCTTTAAAGATAGTACGATCGCACTAATCCCGTTAAGAAGTTACGCGCGTTATATACGAACAAAGCACGGCTCTATTCTGATCGCTATAAGGAATACAGGTAGAATCTTCGTAAAAGTTTAATCATTCTTATAGTTATATACTTTAAATTCAAAACGGTCGATCGGAATAATATTTTTTCAATTGCGTGGAAAAAATTCCGCTTTATTGTACTAACTTTTTGATACGAATCCGTCGAGGCGTTTATGTAACGCGTGGTAAGTGTAAAAATTGCCATTTGTTATAATAATTATTATTTTCAAGTTTCACGAACTAGCAAGAGTACTTCTGTCATTTTCAAGCGGTGGAAATTTAAACAAAATCTCTCGACAGGTCGATTTGCGATCGTATCTACTGTCTTAACTCTCAGCCATTTCTCCACATGCGTTTTTTTTTCTATCTCGACGATTAACAGCAAAGCATAGAAAACGTTCGCGCTTTGACCTTTCGTATTGTTTCGAACGAGCTTTGGTCCGGTACTCGGCCGGTTTTGCTTTTATATCTGTTTCGAAGTTCCATCGTATATACACAAGCGGGGATGTGGCTGTATCTATGAGAATAGGTGCGCGTTCGAGTGTGGCTGCGAATTCGCGTGGAAAAATGCGCTTTCTAAAGGTAGCCCCGAGCGTTTAAAGAACGCTGCCACGCGTAGATATTATATTATCTATAAACTTTCTCTTCTCCTATTCTCTCTTATTACAGGCAAAGTATTTTACCTTTGTAGAATCGAGTTCGAGAATCGATCGATTTGCCCGGTTTTCGTACTTATACCCTACGTAGGATTGAAAATACGAGGAAACACAATGGGGGTGGGTAAATTGCCATTTTTCTGTTGAGAAATGTACACACACACACACGCACGCACGCAACCACAAAAGAAAAGTATTAATGAATAGCAATATACGTTATTGTCGCTCGAACACCACCACGGTTGTTATCCACGAATTCCCGTACGTGGTTTCAAACGTATAATGCATGACCCATTTTAACCCACAAAACCGGCTACCTATATTTCGGAAAATATCTTGAAATGATAAAGTTGGGATATTAAAGCGTCAAGGGAAAACGTTGACCTCGTTTCGATATACCCACGCGATTCGTTCCTTCTTTTTTTCCTTTTTTTATATTTTCCCTTCGATTAAACGCACTTGCCGAAATTTATATCATCCATTTACGAATTAAAATGTGTTGCATCGTGCATGTTAACTGCACGAGTTATTTGCCGGTCTCTGGTGATTTTTTATTATTACGATGAAATTGCTGCATTTGTTCTCTTAACCACCGTCTCGTTAGAGTATACAAAACCCTTGTTTGAATCGAGTTAAGTAACTTAAGAAAATCATCACGATTTATTATTTTGTTGTTAATTACGAAGGGCTCGAGTAACATCGAGAATTGTTACAACGTCGTTTAATTAGTAGTCGTTAACGCAGTTATAAACAGTTATTACTATTATTGTTGTACTTGCGACGAATATTTTGATATTTGTTATTACGACAGGATCACATTTATTTTCTTAACGTCGTTTCATTAAAATATACAAAACATCGTGAAAATTGAAGTAATTTACGAGAATGATCGCCCTTCATTATAAGACTCGATTCTATTTCAACTTACAAATTGTTCGTATTCCATCCTAAATATCTATAATACCGTTTAATTGCTACCCTCGTAGCTCCTTTACAAATTGTTATTATTATTAGCATTATCATCAATTTTCCAAGTTCTCGGCCTAAGAAGTTCACTATAGAAACTCGATCTTGCTTGAAGTAGGCGGAGAATAAATAGAGTAGGAGGGTGAGAGAGAGAGA
>JAIFRP010000030.1:2530172-2544764 GCA_032403825.1 Odynerus spinipes
CCTCCTTTGAATTTAGAGATATGGAACAATGTGTATAACAGTAATTAATTAGCTGCTCTCTGAATAGGGAAGTGGGTGAAACGATTCGATTAAATTAATATCGATAAATTCATAATTAAATTTTCTAAATAAAAATATGATAATGTAAAGATATAAATTATTTATCTATATTTTTTTTTTCTTAAAAGACGAATAACAGTTTGAATAATAGAACGTTTGGATAATAGAAAAGTCGAATATTAGAGTATTCCGATAACGGGGGTTCGGAAATGAGAGGTTCTACTGTAATCATAAAAGAAAGTAGATGATATGTGAATAATGAAAGACCTTTTTACTTAGGTACCCATCACCGTGTTATTCTATCGTACCTATGGAATTATGTAGATTGGTTTGTCGATAGCACACCATTCAAAAAGTTCACTACGTACCTACGAGCGACGTTTGCCGATGGCTTTTACGGAGTATAAAAAAGAAAGGAGTGAAAAAACGTTTTCCGAACGTAATCCGCTTCTTGTCCGAGACGCAAAACCTCTTTCTAAGGTACGCACGTACGCGCACATACGTTTGAGAGAGAGAGAGAGAGAGAGAGAGAAGAGGTATTAGAAAAATAGAGAATGGCGGGAACGCAGCGTATGCTGTTTCCCGTCTCAACGTAATGCGACACCGATACCGAGAAGAAAATAGATTTTCCTCGTAGGAAAAGTTTGCACGGTAGGTAGAGCGTAATATGCAAGCCAGCGAAAATCCTTTTTTCCTTCCTTCTTTATTTTCTTGCACGCTTATCTCCTCCCTCCTTTCCCTCTCTCTCTCTCTCTCTCTCTCTCTCTCTCTCTCTCTCTTTCTCTCCCCATCCTCCGATATCTTCCTTTATTTTTTTTGTTTTTCTTTTTTATCTTGTAAAAAAGTACACTGAGAAATTGCAACCTTAAGTCTTAGGACCTCCAGGATGGTGGTCGTTAAAGTAAGGACAAACAAAGTGAGAGCGAAGAAGTTTCACGTCAAGCTCGCCGAACGGAAATCCAAAAGCGATACGATTTCCTAAGTTTAGGAAAGTTTTGCAGTGATTAGAACGGGAGGGTGAAGGATTAAGGGGTAAACGCACTTCGATGAAAGCGTAGATATATTTTATCCGAGAATTTAGCAGAGTCGTTGAAGTAACTTCTCGTGTCGTTCGGTGTGCTATGAAATATAGCGAGATATATAGGGTGTCCTATCTTAGACACGTTGAGTGCCATATCGATTTTGCTCGCAATCGAATGTCTCTTCTGATTTTATTTATAATTTCTTTCAGAACGACCGATACGAAAAAAGTTCACTATAACATTTTTTTATACTAGACTTTATAGTTCTGTCACTATTGGTTCCATTCTCACAAATAACCATTCAATGGTATAATTTTTTTTAAAATTATATCATAAGCAAATATAATAAAAATCATTTCTCTGAAAAAGAAAGAAATATGCTATGACGTTCTCGTCTTGCTGGTTTACGTTGCACGGAGTTCATCTGGTAGGAGAGTCACGTAGATTTGTGTGATGCGAGTACGAGAAGTTCTATTGGAAAAATAGTCGTCCGAAACGTTTAGTAATAAATTGTCGATGGCAGCTGATGCGGCGTCCTGTTGCAGCTGACATCAGCGCACATGTTACACGCGATCGATCTCCCAAAAGCTTCTATCGCGTCAAATCGTTCGACTGTAAGAGAAATAGAGAGAGAGAGTGAAAGAGAGAGAGAGAGAGAATGGATGCAGTAGATTTAGATTTTCTTTGTGATCGATGATGGTCGATTAGAAGATTAAAACGTCTCGATGAAAAATATTGACCATTGTTTATTATCTCTTTATATTTATCCTACACTAAAATACAGCAAATTCAGAATGAAAATTAAAGAATATTAACAATTATTGCGTTAACAGGCCACTTATTCGTGAAAGTTATATGACATTTTAAAACATAGGAATGCATGGTAATAGTCAAATTTTTTATTACCACGTACTTCAATACGACAAAAATGGGCGGAGGGTCCCCTCGAGAAAAGTAATGCGACTTATGTTATAAATGATTTTACTGTGAATTTCTTTTTTTATATTTCCGGGGGGTCCACCACGAAATGGTTTCCTTGAAAAGATTTATATCGCTTCTGACAGTTCTTTCATATCGGGGAGCAGCACAGAAAGTCGTTTTTGGGAGATTCTCCGGTATGTCGGTAACGATGTTCTCTGCATTAGCGATCTTGCCAAAAGGGATTACTGTTTAAACGATTTTCGCGTCACTTTTTTTTTAATAAAACAGTCGATGTTTCTTTTATATTAAAACATTTTTAATCGCATAAAGAGATTGTTATTCGTAAAGACGAGAAGAAATATTTAGAAACCGGCTGCCCAACATGGACCACTGAATTGCATTTCTAAGTTTTCCCCTCTCGCCGATAACGGAATGAAATTTAATTATCGTAGGGCGAAAGGTCATGTTCGGCATTTAAACAAGATGTAGGTATATCACGAGCTTATGTATATGTACGTGTACATATGTTATATTCGCTTATTCGCGTCGCGTGTACGTACGAACACATGCACTGACGCATTACGTTCGCGTGTAAACCGTATTACGTGTACGCAATAATAAATCTCACCAAAATTTCCAACGTATAATAGACGAGGTAACAAATTGCGATCTCGTAATTGTATCGTACGTATGTACGTACGCACGGGTCCGAACGAGCAAGACAAAGAGAAAAAAGATGCAACGTAAATCGTTATGGTTTATCTACCAGAAACACTCCTGTCGTCAACGAATCCGTGGATTTAAGCCTGCCATGTATATATAGAGGGTGTCCCCCAAAAATGTGATATGATTAAAATAACTAAAAAATATAGGGGAAAAGAAATTGTTACCTCAGGGTATTTGGCATTTACTTTTAGTATGTTTACACGTTTGATAAAATCCTTTCCTATTGAACAATGGTAAAAAAAAACGTTTCAAAAAAGAAGAACAATGGGCGTTTTGAAGTATTATATTATAGTTTGCGAAGCGTAATCCCGCGTTTCTCATCAAAAACCTTTCTTCCGCGATATCGAGCAGCTACCATTAATGTGGCGAGTTCGAAGACGAAGGCCGAGGACGGATATTGTGCCGGCTTTCGAAGAGACTCGCGGAGACGAGCTAAGACGGGGACTTTTAAGTCCCCTCTTTGCTGACGAGTATAACAACTTGGTGGAAAGTCGTTCTATCGCTTTTCGAAAGGACGAAGAACCTTTAATGAATTTTGAACTTTAATGGTGAGGACTGCTAAATCTTTTCTTGAGATAGGTTTATGCCCGCGCGTACAGGAATAAACGTAAAAAGAAGTCTGCATAGCCACCAAGAGTATTCATACTCCCCACTGTTAATTTTAAACAATTGATATTCGCTTATAACGCAAAATACCAAAATTCTTATACACAGAAACTAATCCTATGGTAGACAAGACAGGGAAGACAGGGAAAAAGTTGAATTTTTTGGAAAAAAGAAGAGAAAAAGCATTTTTCTTGAAAATTTGAAGAAAAGTTTTTCCTTAAGGGTGACGATAATATACCAGTGATGGCGGTGGTCGTAACGTTGATGGTAACGGTAAGATCGGAGGGGATATAGGAAGATCGATGGAATCGAAATTGATGAAGAAATCTCGCGCGAGCTGACAATAAGATCGATGATACCACTTAAAGGGATACATTTTTGAGCGTGTTACGCGTCCGACGTGATATCTCGAAGGAATAATAGCGCGAACCGTGCCGCCGCCGCCGCAAGTTTCACTTTTCTCTTCTTTCTTTTCTCTTCTCTTCTCTCTTTTCCATTCGCTTCTTCTTTATCGAATTTGTTTCAGCCGAAAACGTAAGCGATCCCGGCCGCTCATAAATCAATCCGACGCGCTCCTGAATGAATCGCGCGAAAAGAATCGACTTTCCTGACCCTTCGATATCGGAGGTGAGAAAGAGAGAGAGGGAGAAATGGAATGAAAAAGTGTGTATACGTATCTGTGTGAGTATGTGTGCGGTGAAGTTGAACGACGAGGAGTAGAAGAGGTAACAAAACGTTATAAAGTCGTGGAACAATGGCCAACGTTTTGCTGGTATGCTGCGATACGCTTCTCCACTTTTTCATTATCATTTTACGTTTTCGCAATCCCGTAAAAGTTTTACGCGTTGGTTCAGTCGGATGACCAGCTACGCGAATATATAGGTAGGTAGGATTTATGTACGAGAAAGAGAGTTTGTCACTTTAGCAATTTTCTTAACCATAGATCACTAGACATTTGTCTAATAGTCTACCTACCTACTTTCGCGAATTCAGCATGCTTTCGGATTTTATTTTATTTGTATTTTTTGTATTTTTTTTACTTTATTTTTTAACCCTTTGCTCTCATGGGTTCTAGACCTTACTATTTAACTTTACTGTCATCACACACACACACACACACACGTACAAGGAGCACGTGGTAACCCAGTAACCACATCGATAAATTTAACCGATCAATTTTTTACTTGTTCCAAGTCACGAACAAAGTAGCATAAGATCGAGCTAAGACGAGGAAACCAACGGAATGACCTTAATCGTCTCGAAATCGAGTACTCGATCCTCTCTCGCGAGACTTCGCGGAAAGCGATACGTTACGTGTCGTACTTTAACGAGCGATAATTCTCAGGACAAACGAGCAAAAGTGATTCTCAATAACGCACCCGCCTCCAACTTTCGAGCTTGAGAAATTATCGAACTATTTCCTCTCGTCGACTCCTTTCGTCTTTTCCCGACGAGCGAAAAGCTTAATCGGCCGGGAACGTCTTAAATATTAATGAACATCGTTAAGCCGTGAAAGAGTGTGAGAAAAGGAGAGGGAGAGAGAGAGTGTGTGTTCTACTGAATGAAAAAGCTATGAAGGTGTGATAAAGAAAGAAAGCGATAGAAAGAAAGGGTAAGAGTGATTCCTTCGGAAATCAAGAAGAAACGTGATCAGTTTTCTGACGTAACGCGCAATTATTCGATTCCCACGAATATAGTCACTTCTGAAGGAAATAGATCAATTAGATGGGTAATTACGTTAAAACAGGCGGCTAACGCGGGAGTTTTATATCACAGAGCGATTTCAAATTTAATAAGTAACAAAATATATGTGTTTAATAATATGAATATAATATATTTCTAAGAAATATTTATTAGAATATTTAATAGAATTTATATTATGCGTAGTGAGTGTTATGAGTGTGAGCAACTCATGGTAGCTAATAGTCCGATGTTTGAGATGTTAAACACTTTCTATTTTTCTCCCTCACTTGCTTGCATGTTTTCGCGTTAAAAAAAACGAAAAAATAAAAAGAAAGACAGAAAGTACAACTACCTACAGCGCCAACATTAAACGTAATTGCGTGGAATACCGAGCCGAGTGGTTTGAAACGGTCAGATATGCGTGAAAGAAGCGCGTTGGTAGATAGAGAGAAAAAAAGAGATAGAGATAAAGAGTGAGAAAGAGACAGAGAGCGAGTCTTCATTATTCGCACTTATTTTCCATCCTTAATGTTTCCCAATTATGAGACAGTTTTGTCGGGCGACTGTAATTACGTTATAAAAACTTTGGACGTATCGTCGACTTCATTCGTGTCATGACTATCTCTCCGGCTGGTTGTCTCACACTGTCATGAGAAGAGAGAGAGAAAAAGAGAGAGCTGTAGATACGGTGAGGATTTATAAAAGTTCCGAGATCCGAGTATAATACTCTTGAAAAGTCTTGTAAATTGGATTTCTGATGCTGCCATTACCGTCTATCTGTCTAGTTTCATCGGGCATCTCGAATAATAACGAATCCAATGATCTCTCTCTCTCTCTCTCTCTCTCTCTCTACCCTCTCTTTCTCTTTCTCTCACTTTCTCCATCGATTTCAGGGTTAAATTTAAGTTTCTCTAGCGTGTTCGTTCGTTTCCATTCAAAGTCACTGTAACAGCAATGAGAAAAAGATAGAGATAGATGGAGAGAGGAGAGGAGAGAAAAGAGAGAGAGAGAGAGAGAGACGAGAATATGTATGTACATACGTAGACACATCTAAGGTAAGACACGGAGAAATATCTTACATCTTTCTCGATGACACGAGTGGAACTAGAGACAGCCACCCAGACAGCTATATATATGTATATATAGATAGATGGATAGAAAACTCGAAGAAGGAAGACGAAGTACGATCGTGGAAAATTGCAATCCTCTTCCGACATTCCGCCTCATTTTCTTATCTACTACTCGGATATCATCACGGATAAGAGACGTCGAGTGTCTCGCGTATATACCTACGCACGTATGCGTCTCTATCTCTTTCTATTTTTAGCGATTTTGCGATTTTACTCGCGAGCGTGCGTTACGTCGCCAAAAATGATATACGGCTAGACGTGCCTGTGCAGTAGCTTGTACAATGGATTTACCAAATTTAAATTGTCCCATAAAACAGCTTTTTAGTGTCCAGCTCTTACAGAAAAATTCGGTGGGTAAAATTTACTCACATAAACATTATATTTAGATTTCGACAGTGGAAATTTAAGAAAGGAATAGCGTTGTCATCTTTTTTTATTTTTAATCGAAGAATTTTGACAGAAAGCCTCGACAAAAATTATGCGACGACCTAAAACGTAGTCTCGTTTACGTAGAAAACGACAAAATTAGGATGAAAAAGGTGAACGTCGCGAGAGCTTCTAAAAAGTCGAAACGTAATTCCTTTCCTCGTGGAAAGAGCAGAAACGTAACGTCGTTCGACAAATCCCGACTCTCGTGGCTCCTAACTATCCTCGAGAATGTCCTCCAGAAGAGGATACCGTAGTTTCAAGAAAAGCAACGAAAACGAGAGCACTGGTTTAAAAATTCGATACACGTAGGACTCGCTGTCCCGTTGCTCTGCACCTTCTATCTCTATCTCTGTCTTTCTAACGACCATAAAAAGCATCCGATTTTATATTATTTCTTTTTTATCTTATCTTTTATAAATCTGTACGTAAAGTCGCCCGGAGAAAATAAGATTTGTAAATACCTTAAAATTCAAACGTTTTATTAACCAAATGTTCTCTTATTCGAACAGAGTCTCATATCGATAATTAGCGTTTCCATAATTACACGTGTACCAATCAGCTAACGTAGTTATTGACGTATCAATAAATTATCAATCTCTCTTGCTCTCACTATTTACTAACGTCGTTATACGCACGAGATAAATCACGATAGAGCAGAAACTGTTTGTGAACGGAAGAGGAGAATAAAAAAGTGAAATAGAGAATCAAGTAGAAAGAGGAAGAGAAAAAAGGATAGAGTCCACGGTCGTGCTTCATTTTCCCTAACCCGCGAGGTCTCGTGCTCGCAAATGAGAAAAGTCCCGTACTGTAATGATTTATTCTAAAACCGAGTGGTGATGGGGGAGGGGGTTGGTTCGGTCGAAGTAGACAACGGTGAAGCTCCCGTCGAACGTTCTCTCATTCTCTTTTCCACAGGGGTGTGTTGTAGCATAGAGGGTGGGCAATAACGCGAGCTTGAACGAGAGGACACTACACGCAGGGTAAAACTTCGCGACTTTTCTTTCCTTCCTTCTTTCTCCCATCAGTGGAACGAAATCGTCATTTTTTTCTTTCCCTTTCACGTAATACGCAATTTCGCGCGTTACTCGTCGTCCTTCGGAGCTGGCGAAAAAATCTGTTGGGATTTCGAGCGTGACGGGACAACGAAGTAACTCGAAATACGAAATTCTAAGGTTGCGATGTGCCTCAGAGAAGAGGATAAAATGGTAGCTGTCTTTTGTGGTTTGTTGTGTGAATTTCTCTCGAAGAAGACACGTAGGTACCTACGCTTTCCAAATGATTAAAAATTATATTAGGAAATCTGTTAACTTTTGGAATTTCCTCATGGAAAGTCATGACACTCGGCGTGTTAAACACATCTTCGATGGTTATTTCAGTCTATAGGTTGGATATGAAAATTTCTTCTAATTTATCAGCAAATTATTACTGCTTCCAAAATTTGTACTAAGAAATCTTTTAATTAACACAGCAATATATTATTTAGTAAAAACAGTCAAACCATCGCTTCCTTAACCGATTTCATAAAGCTTAAAAATAATCTCTTCCCCGTTTCTAACTCCAGTAGACCATTACCATAATTCATATTAATTTACTAAATAGCATCGCGTGTTCTACAGCATGTACCATCTCGTTCCCACTTATTTGCCCATACTGGGCTGTCCCCGTGGCAATAAATTTTGCTCTATCCCTCACACATCCCTCCCGCCCCTCCTTCCTTCTTTCACTTTCGCCAGATCGAAAGAAGGGCAAGAAAAAAAGGTGAAAGAGAGAGAGAGAGAGAGAGAGAGAGAGAAGACGAAGGAAGGAAGGAAGGAGGCTCGTCAGTTTCATCGTCGCGGGTAGGATCAATGAATAATGCCGTGGTCCCTTTTGTTATCCTCCTGCGCTATTTGCACACCGTGTTTCACCGGGAAACGCAAGAGAGCAGGGAGAGTTTTATTAATAGCGAACGTTAGAGGCACTGGCCCGTTATTCAGAACGCGCTTTTAGCCCCGTTAGAGAAAGCTTTTGTTTCTATCCACGTCGGCGCGGCGTCCTTGAACGATGGAAAAGCATCGTGGCATCACCTAGGCCATAAACGCAACCTGTGTATGTATGTATGTATGTATGTATATATGAACGTGTACAGGTATGTTAGTTCATTGCAACGCGTCCTTTTCGCTAGCGACTGCAACACCATCGTTAAATCGTCGTGTGACTTAAGTGAAGAAAGAAACAGGATTAAATGGGCCTTTGAATGTTGATAAGATCAAGATTTTTAAGTAAGTTTTACAAAATGTGCAACATGCACCGTAACGAAACAGAGTGTTTTGTAACAACATAAAATTTTGAGTAGTATATAGAAAGGGGTATCTATACATTAATTATTATCGATAGTTGTAGCGTTAACTACTTTTCTTGTAAAAAGTTCGTATACCAGATCCTATTCATAAAATTTGTAAGTTGTAGCAAAAAGTTACGGCCATTTTGGACGAAACCTTTGTCGGCTGTGCCTTCCTCTTCGAGGAAGATCGAATAGCCGAGAGGAAGATTTATCGAATCGTAGGATTAACGAGCGGAACGGTATCGCTGTGACGCGAAAGGAATATTCTCGTATTCGAGAACGTTATCGTACCGTGGCCGTCCTCGTTATCCCCTTTTTCGTACGCTTCGATATCGTACAAGACTCGCCGTGCAATTCAACGATCTTAACTCGACGTCACGTTTTCGAAGCAGAAAAAAATTTTCCTTACGTTCGATTTACTTGGCAAACGTTAAGCAAGTCGTTAAGCGAATCGATAGAAATATTTTATTTAACTCTCAAGAAATGTGTGCACTGATCACATTTGATTGGCTATTTATAATAATCAGCGTGTATGTAAGAGGCTAGAAGAATTCCGATTTCCGCCAATACGCTTGATTTATTATTTTCGTAAGTTGTCTGTCGTACGTACCTACTTTTCGTGACCTCCACGCAGTTGCCAGTAATCAGTGAACTAAGACAGGCGTGTTTAACTCATGTTCCGATTTATATACAAAGTATCAAGTATTAATTAGCGAAGACATTTTATTATATTATTCGAGAAGTATATACCATTAAGTTATCAAGGAAATCGTATAATAATTATACATTATGTATAATTATTACCGACAATTTACCATTATCGAAGCTAAGAACCAAAGGACAACCGTATATTTATATTATCGCTGGACAACCTTGGTAGAAATTCTTTTATCTATCGATGAGAGCGATGACCAATTATTAAAGAAAATAATTTGGACTAAACGGAGGAATCGTTGCCACATTTGTAAAGGTACGAGCTAAGAACAATTTTTTATATAGTATATTCGCACTTTGTCGTTATCGAAAGTTATTGTAAATTAGTTTTCTCGTATTGATGGAGATCCTGATTCATATCATTAGGCGACTCGTAATTACGATAAAAGCTATGATTTTTCACCAAATCGCGATTTTTTTCGCTTAAAACCTTTCTAGCCGTGTAGTAAGTTAACGCGTCGAGCGTCCAGTGGACGTTTGCTGAGTAATTAAAAATATTTATTCGGCAAATTGGCTCTCTATCTTTTTCTCACACTTTCTCGTTTGCTTCGAGCGTCGAGTATCAGGACGGGAACGAGAATTCTCGAGTCCGAGATTAAAAACTGGCGTAGCTACGGTGTAAAAAAAGGGAGATGGTTTACCGTTTCCGTTTTATGAGCTTTCGAGAAAGGGGACACGGCGAGAAGAAAAGAATATTATCGGGCGCGTCGATCTCGTTAAACTGAATGGAGATCGTGCCACTGTTTAGAAAATTTAGAATTTATTAAAGTGTGCAAAAAGTTGTAAAATAATAACGCTTTTGTTTAACGCTAGATTTACGCGACCTGTTATCTTGACGAATTTCTAATTACACAAAGCAAATTAGAGAAACCTTACATTTTGCTGTTACTATTTAAACTGACTTTTATTCATTTAACAAGACAAATATATGAACAGTTCACAAGCCAAATTGGTTAAGTCTACTTTTTAAATTTTTCTAAATTGATTTTTCTAAATTGATTGAATTTTTCTGTATCTCGTGGACCTGTAGAGTTTTTGCAGTAGGTCTATGATAATTAAATTGTTTCTAAATAAATTAAGTTGTCTAGTTCCATTTAAATTAAATAAATTCCATTTAAATTAAGTAAGTTCCGTTTAAATTAAATGAAAAAAATAAAATA
This sequence comes from Odynerus spinipes, assembly GCA_032403825.1. NCBI lineage: Eukaryota > Metazoa > Arthropoda > Insecta > Hymenoptera > Vespidae > Odynerus > Odynerus spinipes. The sequence continues at coordinate 2,540,947 of JAIFRP010000030.1, forward strand.
CGAAAATAACATTGAGAAATCAAATTACAACCATTGAATAGTCATCAAATAAATCGTACGCAATCTAACGGATGATCGGACGATCGGATAACGCCCATGATGCGTATAGTTATCGTAATATCGATTCTAACACGAACGTGAGCCATATCAGTAATTTCTGACGGTCGCGTGCGCGTGCCAAAGGGCAAGGAGGAAGCGTTCACGTGTGCTTCGAAGCGAGTCGGTTGTTACGGCGATAGATCGACCTATACACGACGGGCTATTGCTTACGATCAGCCTTCCGGTTACACGTAACGGCCATTCCATGCTTCCCACTTCGCCATTCGACTTGGCTTTATTTCTCGAATAGTATTCACGACTATTCCAAGCCTCGACGATCGTACAAACGAATACAATCGTAATTATTTCTCTAATGGGTGAAATTAAACAGAGAATTGAAAGCTTCGCGATGTTTCATTGAAATGAATCAATTTTGCAAATAATGTAACATTTTATTGTTTTTTAAATTCTTTTAAATTTTACGAGATGTTTAAATTATTAGATTATTTAAGTTTTTTAAATTGTCTTAAACAGATCACAATATTTCTTTAACATAAAAATATATGTAGATATTCAATAAAGTTGAAAATATGAGTTATTAAAGATTATATTAGATAACTTGTTAACTTTTGGACTTTGCTAGAATCACTATCATCTTTTGAATTGTGTTTGGCTCTCAAAGTGTTAAATTATCTTCCGTATAATGAAATATGAAATGATACTGGAGAAAGGGTTATTATCGTCATTGACACGATCGTCATCATCATCTCTCATTCTCACTCTCCCTCTCTATATAGCAATGGCGTCCCTATATCTCGTCGTTACATGCGGATGAACCAGCTGCGCAACAAACTACTTTGCATCCATCAAGCCGTCGAAGCGGAACGAAGAGGCTGCCTTGGGGGATGAGTTCATGCTCCACGACGCGGGACGCACGGGTCTGCACCCGTCGCACCCGTTTACGGCTTAGGCTTACAGCCCTGCGAAAAATCCTACGCGTATTGTTTTTTCTTCTATTTTTTTTCGGGGTCAAATCGATTGTCCAGTTCGAAAGGATTGTATCGATCGAAAATATTAGGAGGTTTAATGATCATTTAATGATCATTTTGCCCATTAAAAGCTTAGATATATTTGTGATAAATTTGGATCAAAACGTTCTTGCTCTAGGGCAGCCCTTTTTTCGATCGAACACGACACACGGCCGGGTCGAGGAGAAAATTTTTTTCACATCGTCGATCTCCTCTTTTAAACGCGAGAAGCTTATCGACTGGACGAGAACGGTCGAGGTTGCGTCTCCACGTTGATACTTTTTTCCTCGCACCTTTTTTCTCTCGCTCTCTTCTTATTTATTTTTCTTCTTTATCTTCTTTATTTTTCTCTTTTTCTTTTTTTAAGGAAGAAAAAGTAGAGGTCGGGACCCGTTTAACGAGAGGCTTGCGGCGTTTTCGAAGATAAGGAGATCAAACCTCGTGTACCATCTCCTGTTTCCTTCCTTCGAATCCACGAAAATGAGATCCATTTGGGTGGAATCGATTAGTGGCAAGAATCTCGAAGCGTATCTCCTCCCCCCCTCTCTCTCACTCTGTTTCTCTCTTCCCCTCGTTTCAATTGAAAGCTACTACTACCCTGCAGATAGTACTTTACCTACGTAAGGAGCACACTTTCATTGGTTTAAGTATAATCGTTACCCCACCGACGTTTTATTCGACTTTTATTAGCGTAACCACTCCAGAATACGAATATTCTATCGATAACGAGCTTCCACTTCGTTATAAATCCCGATCTCACGGCAACGTTGAAATATCGAAATATTGGTACGTATTTGTAGGTTCGGTTAAGATCCGAAGTGGAAATTGTGCGACTCATTACCTACAAGTACGATCGGATCCGGTAATTGGGAAATTAGAAGACTATATTTTTAATATTATGATGCAGAGAAACTAAGGACCCAAGTGATCTTCGGATAAAGAACGGTTTTGTTAGAATATTGACTGGAAAATTGTAAGACCGGTCATTTGACTAGTTACTTATACAATATAAAGTATTGGTAAGGTTAATATTAGTGTCTATTAACATTTCTGACAAGTAAAAACTCACCTCTATTCCTCTCTATTACAAAGTAATAGGTACATAACTTATCTTTGGTACCAAGGTTTGGTAACGAGTCTTCGTTTGACAAGGTTTCGTCTACCATACGAATTTCCATTCTTTACCAAAATCATCTGTATTATAAGTTACATAACAAATTTTTCAGCATAGACTCGCAATCACAGTACCTCTCTTACCTTTCGGTAGAATGAAGCGAACAAAGTCACGTAGTTCTGGAGAAACTAACGAGACGCTCGTGCTTAGAGAAGAAACTCTGTTGGAATAGAGAAGAGTGAGAGAGAGAGAGAGAGAGAGTGGGAGGGAGGGGGGAGGGAGGAATGGGGGAGAGAGAGAACTCGTTAATTTTTAAAACCAACTCAGTGAGACGAACTTCCTTTCTTCTTCTCCTCCCCACCCCCTCTTTCTAACGTGACCCTAGACATTATGCATGACTTACCATCGAGTTATGAGCGTCGACGTTACGATCGAGGTCGCTCAAACGATCATCGACCGGCTGCTGCTACTGCTGTTGCCACTGGTGTTGCTGCCCACTGGATATTGCGTTTAGCTACCGAAAGCCGACCGATCTCTAAATTAGGAACGGAGACTCTCCTTCTATCTCCCTCTCTCTCACTCACACTCTTGCACACGGTATCCTCTCGAGTGGCTTATCACGCAAGGAGGTACGGTAGGGATAAGGTCGTAAACGTATCGGTTTACTACAGTTTCACTCGTGCGTCATACACGTTGAGTTCTCCCAAGTATGATCCGATTGTAGATCAAATTTTCAAAATTATTTTTCTCGAAAGTAAAGCCTCGTATAAAAAAAATGTTATTGGATATTTTCGACTGACTTTTTTTATAAAGAATCACCCGCTTTCTGGTTATACCACCGATTACCGAACACCCTGTATATTCAATTCTTTCATAGTCAATTTTTTGATCATTTCAAAAGATTATATCTGGTAGAAATAGTCACGGTAATCGGAAACTCTCACAAAAAATAGACCACTTCGCAGGTATCGATCCAATCATACGTACTCGGATATGTACGTTCGAAGAGTTCACTTAAAATCGAAGGCCGGACGCAAATGGCGAGGACTAAGTGTTTCCTGGCTCGGAGCCAAGAGGATTCTCGTACTTAGCTTTCTAAACCGAGCTTGGAATTGATGTCGGGGAATTGGATTACGGGAACTTATCGGAGTACGATCATCCGAGACGACACGTCTAATGACATCGGTTCGAGGCAAATCTTACTCGCTCTCGTTCTCTCTCTTTCTCGGTTAGAAAAGAGAGAGAGAGAGAGAGAGAGAGAGAGAGAGATAGCACGAGATGGTAGGACGACTCTCGTCGCTACGGGAATTTGGATCCGGCTTTAATCCTTTTCCCTCTCATCCCACTACCCCCTTTTACCCACCCCCTGGAAGTGAAAGGGCAAAAAAGAAACTGGAGGTGGGGGAAGCGTTTTTTCCCCAGCGGGACTCGTAGAGACGAATAAAACGGGACTTGCGGAGGATATAAAAAAGCATGCCGCACACCAAAGCGCGCGCGCGGGAGGGCGGACTGGCGTCAGGGCGAAACGGCCTTCATTTTCATTCGACTCGCGCATATGGAGAAGGGAAGGTTATAGCGACCACCTGTAAAGCGCGCCGTATCCACGTCCGATCTCTTCGAACGAGTTCACCCCCCTC
>JAIFRP010000030.1:2555765-2570769 GCA_032403825.1 Odynerus spinipes
ATGAATGAAAATTGAAAATTATATACCCGTGATAAATTTTATATCGCAATCATCGGCCGGCCATTGTAACGTTCATTTGTGAAACGTCATAAACGTACACACGTGTGTATGGTTATTCGGTATATACACATGCACGGATGACGTACGCGAGTCTCGTTAAAAGGGAGGAAAGATAACGAGAAGGAACGATAATAAATTACAAGCAAGTACGATTTCGTTCGCCGTGTCTCACGGCTGTGTCGCAGCCAATGGATCAATTCTAATTATTCGCGTAAAATAGGAGGAAATACAAAAGAAAAAAGAAAATTAATCGCTCCTACAATAGTATGACGTTACTCGAAAACTTTAGACTAGACTGACAATGACTTAAGGAAAAGGAGGAGGAGGAGGGTGTTAAATCGTGTTTAGCTAACCCGGTGCTAATTGTTTCTCCGGCCGAAAAACGACGATCTCATCGTTCCTCATTAAATCGAGCTACTTCATTGCGTATTTGCCACGCGGATGGAGAGGATATTTTCTTTTTAGTCTGTTCCTTGGTATTATTCCGGACATTACTTTCAACTTCTTCCTCATCTCTCTCGAGTTTCAACCACCAGCACCCAACCCTCGTTTCCATCGTTCTTTCTTTCTGTCTTTCTTTCTCAACCCTCTCGCTTTTTTCCCCTATTCCTTTTTCCCCGCTTTCACCGTGAAGCTTTTCAGCCTAATATTTACCCATTACTCCACCATGACCCAAATAGCTCAACCGAAGCTCTCCTTCGGATACTACGCTCTTGAAAGTGGATATGCATGAAGTTGATGCAAATCACCGGCGTTTGGGATGAGCCAGTGAGAGCGGGAGAGCAAAGAGTAGGAGTGAGACGGAGATGGGTATAGAAAGAGATAGATGTGTATGTACAGAGAACTCGTTTCATAGTAATCTGGGATAACAACGAACGATTACGAGTATCTTACCGGTGATTTCGAATAATCGCTACTTCCAAAAATTCCAGAGTAGCTGAAGAGTTATACACACATCGTTGAGTCGATGGAAAAAATGGCGCGGGGGAGGACACGAAAAGCTATCGCTACGTCATTCGTAATAAATAATCGCTCTTTCGCGAAACTCCTTCTCGTCGTCGTCGTCGTCTAGAATAACAAAGCACGTCCACCGATAATGATAACCGCGACGAGTCCTCGACATTCTCTCTCTCTCTCTCTCTCTCTCTTTCTTTCTCTTTCTCTTTTTCCCTCTGTCTGTCTCTCTATCTCCTTCTCGCTTCGTTCCCTTCCATTTCTCTCGCTACCCCCTTCACTACTCTCTTTGTCCCTCGTTTTTCTTGCTTCCGTTTCTCTCTCGTTTCCTATCTCTCTCCCTCTTTTGTTCGTGCTCCACTTTTAAGGTTGGCTGCCTTTTAAAGAGCCCTTCTTTAAGACACTTGATCGATATTAAAAATGGCACTCTTTTACTTTTGACGAAGCATTTGACCATTTTTCTCTCTTTCTTATCCACGAAGACGCTCGATTTATTTTACCCTGTCTACCGTCACCAAACTTGTCCTACTTTTAATATTTTTTGCAAAGAGTCCTTGCGAGTAAAATCTTCGCCATCTTGAAAGATTGTTCGGTCGATCCCTTAGCATAGTTAATCTTAATCTTCCTGACTTAATAATGTAATATAATAATAAAGTATAATTCCTGATTTTGTTACAGGTATCGAGGTGTCGAAAGAGAATGAGAACCATCGAAAAATGGCGGACATCGTCTTGGTGATTCTAAACGATCGAAAAACTTCCCTAATAAATTCGATGCCACGAGCTGGTTAACGAGCGATCCTCGTCCAGCACGAATTCGATAAGGATCGGTTCTCGATAAGCCGATCATGACGCGTATCGCGAAAAGATGATGACCAGCGGTCGTTGAAGACCGCTCGAAAAACCGGATCTACAGAGTTCACTCAGGATGGAGGAAAACGTCAGTCACGCCGGGAATTCGACGGTCGACAATTTCGACTTTGCCAATCCGTGGGTCATCCTGAGGGCTCTCATATTGGTCATTTTGATCCTCGTCACTATCATAGGTGAGAGACTCGTTCTTTTCCCTTCTTGCCTTTCCCCATCCACTTTAACTTCGGCCGAGTTCTTCGAGTATTTATCTTCTAGGAAATTGTTGGTTCGGGAACGTTATCAGTTCCCGATATATATTACGTTACACAGATATATATGTGTATATAAAGGGTGTACCAATTTTTATATAGGCACTACCAAAATTTTCTTCGTATTTATTTATAATTTCGATGTATCGTGTGCTACAATTTCGTTACCAGACTGTGGATGTTTATATAAATGCATATTTTTATAAGAAATAGGTAAAGTTATAGGATCTGGACAGAAATTTGTTTTACCGTTAAAAGATTTATATGATAAATTAGGTACCAAGTTTTGATCACCGCGAAAAAAAATGATGACACCCAATACATAACTCAAGGAAGTGCTCCTTGAAAATTGAAGAGAATTTTCTACTACCCCCACCCGTTCGTTCTTCAAAAAACAGCCCTCGCTGATAATACGCGCTCAGTAATTCCCGGCAGCGGTCTGATATCTAATTAGCAGCACTGGCGAACAACCGATTGAAATTAGCGCTTAGGTAGTTACTTGTTCAACGAACTGGAAAGCGTTAACTCGATGTTGGTGGATGTATCGGTAGCCTAATTGATTTCGAAACCATCCCGACCATTAATCGTCATTCCTAAACTGTAACTATGTATACACGTGTGTATATATGTATGTATGTAGTATAAACGTGGGCGACCATCTTAGAAGCCTTCTCCTCCTCAGGAGAATATATAAGCATGCTAACTGCTCTTCATAGGCGTCGGTAAATTCACCAAGATGGGTACATACATATTCCTATGCTGTCGGAATAAGCGGCTTTGCGTGGAGAAAACTTTCGTTCCACGGTATATTAAACTCGGTTCAAATTTAATGTAGAGTATGAATCGTCATTACGTTAAATACATATAACTGGCGTAGAATATGCATATGTACAACATTTTCAGAGAGAATTATAGATAGGTATCCAGTACAAGTGAATACAATTTGTATCGTACTGTACGAGGGTTATCCACAATTACGAAGTTAGACACACCAATATATGTGTGTATATATATATATATATATATATATATATATATATATATATATTTGTACTTGACAACGTTATTAATTAATAATAATCAATTTTCATTATCACTATTATTTTATCTGTACTTAACGTCGTTATTAATTAGTAACAATTAATTTTCATTATCAACGTGATACACAAAATCGATTTAAAAAAAATTCACAGGACAATGTTCCTCCTTTCGATAACGATTACTTTTGCTTTGATCTCAGCCGGCTTTAGAAAATCGAGATTTTAAACATAAAAGGATCCCTCGCGATCGCGATCGCGTCGGTGCCTATGTCGAGGATGACGAGATAACAACGTCGTCGTCGTCGTCGACGGTGTGGTCGTCGTCGTCGACGGTGTGGCCGTCGATGGTTCGTCTTACCACCGAGCATCACACCACCCACACAGATACACAAATCACACTGACACGTTACGTACGCGGCTGTGGTATAACGGGTGATCAATTTAAACCTGACACGTTTCCACCGCGTGTAATCTGTCAACGACGGTGACGCGGCTAATCGCCATCGTATTAAATACTTCTCCACGCTCTCGACCTACCGACCTACGTACACCCACCTACCAAGTACGAACCCTTACCCTTTACCGATATACTTCCCTTTGAGAACCTGAATTTTCACGCGATGTTTTGCACGTTATCTCTCCGTTAGTATGTATACGATAAATTTTATGTAGTATTATCCGTAGATAACTAAACTATTCTGTGAGAAACGTTATTATTGAACATTCGTGAAAATTACGACGTTAATTAAAAAGACGAGTATAATTAAAGTGTTTTTTATTTAACAAAGAACAGTATTTTATCTTATAATAAGAAATAGGATGTATGAAATAAAGAGAGAGTTACGTTTAAAGTTAATACATTGAAAGAATATAAAATTGTACCATTTATAATCTATAGAACACTGTAGCCTTAATGCATTAAGTTGAACATGTTAAATGAAACACACTATACACTCGTTCACGCACAATTTTCCGAAGGATCCATAGATACGACGGTTTCGATATAACAAATTAAAAATTGTGCTATACGACGGTAACTCACCTGACTATGTATATTTGTTATAAATCTAGTATTATATACCTACATACGGGACGAGTGAGGAAAACTGGAACGGGTTAAATGAAACGTACTATACACTCACCTACGCTCGCTAACACGCGTGTAGGTACCACTGTTTTATGCGATGTTACCTCGAATACACGTACATAATCCAAGCGTAGTTCCATCGTCAGCAGATGTATCGTATTTTCAACGTTTACCGTGCGGCCAAATGATCGCAGCAAACGCGTTTGCAAAACGCGTATGCAAAAATGTTAACCGGGCAACACGTCATCGTTGCGATTCCCGTAGTTACCGCATATATCCAGTAGCGCGTTGTATCGTATTTTTTATTTTAAAGCTACGTTTCGCGTATTTTCACCCAGTAATATCTCGACGCTGCTGGCGGGATGCTGCGAGGGGTCTCGATCGTTCGTTTCTACAGCGAATTCGTTATTACGTTATTTAATAATTTATTGCGCGGGTAACGCGATAACGCGCGAACTCGTTCGCCACTGCCGAAAGCGTTACGCGTATAATACTTTAACGTTCTTCTTTTATGTCCCTGTATGCGCGGGTGTGTGTGTGTGTGTGTTTGTGTGTATGTGTGGCTTGGTCGAGGCCGAAAGAAAAATTTTTAAGACGGCCACCGTGGTATCTTTCAAGAGGTATTACCCTCATTAATAATGCATGACCGAAAGTTTTCCACCCCTTCCAACCCTCCCTCCGAACTTCAAACCCCGGAAGTCCTGATTTCAAAATTTTTATACGAAAGACCGAATGGATCTTGGAAAGAGTGCAGCGGATGAGAGAGCCCCGATCAAGATTCTTTTATCCACGGCAAATATCGTTACGCTTACGAGTACCGTGCGCCGGTTCAAGCGAATAGGTAGGTACCCACCCCGTGCTGGAAACTCGCCAAGAAAGGCGAAACTTTAAAACCGCGGCCGTGAATCCGACCGCTTAATGCCTGTAAATGACCTATAAATTCGCTGGAGAATTGGACGGGTCTGTAAACGAGCGAAGGTCACGTGATATAGATTTCAATTGCATCGGGGACGAGAAAGATATACGTCGAGTCGATATTCATTGTCGAAACTTTCGAGATGTTGATTTAAAGGAGCTCTTTTAATTTTTTTCATCGCCACAGTTACTTGTGTACCTTTCTACGAGATATTCCCACGTTAAATGTGAAACATCCTGTATGCGTTTATAGGTATCTGAATATTTACGTTTAATTATTGCATAAATTTTGTCATAATGCGTCGGAAGTTGCTCGTTTAGAAACACGACAATTTTTTACATCGGAAATTAACAAGAAACTGTTCATTAAACAGTAAACACGATAGAGATCGTACAACGATCTCATACCTGTAACGAAAGCAAAGAGAATAAAGAAGAAGAGTGATATAAAGTGAAAGGATAAAAAAGAAAGAAACAAGAACGGCGTTAAATCATCGTTTAATTTAAATGAAATACGTGACCGCTTAACAGTAACGTCTTGGACCCATTTACGAAGCGCGTCATGTTGACATTTTCTTTTTATAGTGGTAGAAGTAGCTTAAGAGTCGAGAGGATAAGGGTTCCGGTAGAAACGCGTATACACATTTGCCTTTGGACGTGCACGAATGAGCACTTTTAGTCATGTCCGAAATGTGGGAGAGAAGAAAAGAAACGACTCGATGGCGAATGGCCTTCGTTGTTGGGACGATGATGTATGAAAGACACTCGAAAAAAAATGAGAAAAAACGAACAAGTGTTCCGGTTGCATTTACTCCAGAATTTTAATATACATATCTATTTGGTTTAGCATTAACGAAACACGAAGAATTCATTATCATACTTCTTTACATCACATGTTACTATTTTTACAATTTATAGTCACGTTCTTGTAAATATCAAGGAAGAATATATATAAGAATAATTAAAAATACAACAATGATATACAGTGAAAAAGATTATGAAAATTTAATTATTTATAAAATATACAATTATTCTTATCGTATTATATATGTATGAACGTATTAATAATGTAGCATTAATATATCAAGTTTATTCGTATGACATCTTTACGCCTCAGAATTGGACGGGAATGGTTGAGCGGAGCGCGAATAGCGAGTGGGCCTTAGGTCGTGGAGTGGGAGTAGCCCACTTGTAGCAGCACTCACAACTGAGCGCGTTAGTCGGTCTCTGACCCTTCGACCGTACGTTTCGTTTATATGATTCTTGTTAGGTATTCGTTGATCTCTTTCATTAATATTTATTAGTTATTTATTATATATTATTCTTATTCACCTTTATTCATTCTCTTATAACCTACATCCTTTACTTCATTTTTATTTAATTAATTTAATCATCATTCTTAGTTTTATTATATTTTATACAAGTAAACGTACCGACGCAATAATTTCCCCGTTATAAAAATATTCTAATGAATTAAGTTGAACCAACGCGAGTAAACTTAGTTTATTTAGGTATACGTTATTAAAATGCACCGCATTACGGGCTCAAATTTAAGGTACACTGCGCTAATACTCAACCTCCTTTTTTTTCTTCTCTTGTTCGTTTCCGCAACCGGATTCATCCTTCTCTTTTTGTTTTTGTATTTCCATTTAGTAGATAGTAGGTAGATACTCATAGAAAAGAGAGAACGCACAGATTTCCATCGCCTTGTATTTCGGAACAATCCTCGTCCTCCTCTTCCCACGCGATGGCGATGGTGGAAAGAGAATGCGAAACGATTTGGGTGCATCGCGAACACTCGAGATGGTATTGTGCGCGACTAGGAAATTATTCCGAAATATCTCCGCTTTTCAAATAGGGTTACGGAACGTTAATATAAAAATAACGAGATACAGAGACGAAGTATAAAGCAGCCATCCTGTATAAGAGTAACAGAGCGTTACTTTTCGCGAGCTTCCCCGCGTAATCATTTCCAGTTGTTTACGGTTGACCTATTTGTTGTTGTTGCATTGCGTACATCCATACGTAAAGTTAAAGCTTCGACGAGATTGCTTCGTCGCCTTTTTTCTTCTTTCGTCTCTTCTTTTTCCATGTCTCTTCGTACTTCGAAATTGCTGCATTTGATTAAATTGTTTTCATTCTGTATGCATATGTAGGTATACAGGGTGTACTGGTGGTATATACAACCAGAAAAGAGGTGATTCGACATGAAAAAATAAGTTGAAATTATAGAATACTCAAAAAGATATTCCAAAAAAAAAATAGAATACTTCAATACATTGAAGAACTTGATAAGATGGAGAGGAAAGTAGGAGATGGAAAGGAGGAGATAGAGAAAGAGAGAGAGAGAGAGAGAGAATGTCGACGATACGGTTAAAACGCGTAGCAAAGAGAAATAAAAAGAGGACCGAATGGATTTTCTTTCAATCTCCATTCGAATTTCTTCGTAATTCGCACGGAACATACTAAAATCGATATTCTCCTCACGGCGTATAAGCACGATTTCATAACACCACGTGCTCCGCATATTTAGGATCGTCCGAACCGCGCGGAAGGATCAATTTTATTACGACCGAAACGTTTCTTTATTTCTCTCTCTCCCTCTCTCAACCAAGAGTAGATACTTTATGGTAAACGTAGGTAGAATATATTAATAAGAAACATTATTTTCTTGGTGTAATGCACTTATACATATGTATATGCATCTAATTGAAAGAATTTTCAACAAAAATTATATTCACCTATTTCTATTAGTATGTATACAAATACGTGTCGTAAAAATTAGCAACGTTTAAAAAATACCAAAAACTTTTTCACCACTATTGTATTATTTGACAGCATCATTTATAAAGTTTAATTACACGCTTTTCCGAAATTCTAATTAATCGTCGAACTTCCGCATATTCTGGCAGTCTCTACCAGCATTCAGCGGCACCGTGGCAAAACGGAAAACGCGGTTTCTGCTTTGAATACCAGGACGGTGTGTGGCGTACTTGTAAAGAGCGTAGAGAGATATCAACGTTGTATCATATTGAAATTTGTATGTAAAGATAAAGAGGATATCTATACATACATATACATATATCATTTCATAGGACAATCCGTATCTCCTCCAGACGAGATCCACTTGCCGACTCAAAGGGCATCCCTTGTCGTCCCTTTCGTAGTCCCTTTAGCAAGCCAAGTTTCGTCGTTTCTCGGAATAGATTATGTTCCATCTCATTCTCTCTCTCTTTGAAAAGAGACAGATAAAGATAGATAGATACATATATATGGGTGTGTGAGAGAGAGGGAGGGGGAGAGAGATGAATCGTCCTTTTCGATCTCGGAAGATCGAAGAATGTATCCACGTTATTCGTCGAGCTTCCCATCAGCTCGAGAAAACACGACGACGACATCGAGGACAACAAGGAAGACGACAACAAGAAGGGAAACAGGAATCAACGAAAATTCCTTCGCGAGTCGATCGAGGTATCGTTAATGAAGAAGCAAGGCGAAAAAAGACCAAGGAAAAAAAGCTAGCATAAAAAGGATAAAAAAAGTTGCGTGTTAAATTGCTATAATATATAATACTTAACAAGGAATTCTTCTCTATCTCTCTCGTTCTTGTTTGACATTCACACAATCTACAAGGATCAACTAGTGGCTATGGAAAAGAAAATTTCACCCTTGAGCAGTGTTATTTATCCAACGTGTAACAATCATCGTTCGTACACACGCATTGTGTTGTTTATCTTCAGACAGTAATACGTAGCTAGAAGCAGTTTAGTTTAGTCTTGCGTTAGCATCCATGCGGAGCAGTTCGAACATTGGTAAGAAATAATACTTTTTCACGTGTAGTGGATTTAATGATCATTGATCGATGTTTAATGATGATGATAGATGATACCCGATACCCTATCATCATTGACACAATTAGTTCTACTGTACTCGTATTCACTTATATTAACTAATTACGACCAACATAATAACGCTCGAAGAACACGCTCGACTAACAAATCCAATCCTAGTCTTTTTGATGATTGGACTTGACGCTTACAAAATGGTAGGCCGAATAGACCGAAAGAGAGTCTTAACTCCCACTTTCGCATTTGCATATGTTTCAGGGAATTTGTTCGTAATAGCGGTGATCCTGCTGGAACGGAACCTACAATCCGTGGCCAATTATTTAATCGTGAGTTTGGCCGTCGCCGACCTTATGGTTGCCTGCCTCGCCATGCCACTCGCGGCTGTTTACGAGGTACGTAATTTGCTGACTATAATCGAGGGAAAGAGAGCACTGCGAATTATGACCGTACAATCTGCCGGCTCTCTTGTACTGTATATATGTATATTTGTTTCGTACGATCGCTCGTCGAATCGTTGAGAAACTGGTTGAACGAGGGAAAAGGTGGGAAGGGTATAGGGTTAAGGGGCGGACACGAATTAAAGGGCGGATTTAATGCTGCAAGGATAGAGCTGGCTGCTTGGCTTGATTGCCAGCTACCAGCGAGCTGTTTCTTTTTTGGGTGTCAACGAAGGTGCTGCACTTGATCGTGAAGTGCAAGGCTTTGTCGTTGTTTTGTGGCGGGTTTATAAGTGACCGGTGCTATAAATTATTCACTGCTCGACAGAATAGTCTGGGTAATGGATAAGAAGTCGAGTGTACGGAGTATTGAAGATGACAGGATAATGAGTTCTTTTTTTAGGATATTGAATATTTCATAGTATGGTACTGTTTTCATTTTATTATACATGGTAGAATACGAATTTGTTAGGCGGTTCATAAAGGGATTTAAAACTTCAGATCGTTAAATAATTGTTATCACATGTTTTACACGTATATAACAAATGTCAAAAGCACGTGATCTTACAAAAGATATTGAAAATAGTATTACTAGCAAAGAAAATCCGACAAAAGTTATACAACGATCTAATATCTCGATTATTGTCATCATCTTGACACTTTTTTTAGCCAAATAACATACGACCCCTCCAGTTAAGGTGACTCGTCAAATACATTATACATACCTACCAAAGTACTTCTTACACGATAAATCACTTCTTTGCGGACACATTCGCGTAAACGTTCTAGACAAAAGAAAAAAACGTAGAAAGAAGAAGAAGAAGAAGAAGAAGAAGAAGAAGAAGAAGGGATAAAAGAAGTAAGACTTTTGCAAAAGTCCGAATAGGAGACGTCGTCTGGCTCAGACGTCGAGAATAAAATTTTATAGTCACAACACGTTGAAGGCACTCACGACCCGACCGCTTGGCATCCGTTCCTCTCACCAATGCCGAGCGCATAATAAATGTAAGAAAGTAGAAGTCGGAAAAGAAGGGTAGGTAGGAGAGAGCAAGGAGGGGGTGTGCTTGGCTTTATTTAGAAAAAGAATATCCGCTGACCGGGAAACTTTCGGGCTAATGTCGTTCTTGGGAAATGCCGTGACGCGAGTGCACCCACCAGCTATCTTTTGTATTAGTTACGCGTACCTAACTTCTCTCTTTTTGCTTTTTTCCATTTTTCTCCTTCCTTGCTCTCATTCCATCGGCGAACTTTCGTCTTCGCCCGCAAAGACGTTACTTTCTGCATGGAAAAGAAAAAATCTTGTCCTCTACGGTGTGTAAGAAAGAAAGAAAAAAAAGGAGAGAAAATGTCGATACGATAAGGGAGAAAATATGGAGATACATAAAAACGGTAAAGGTTCCTGTGAAATATCGCGACGGGTATAAACATCGGTGTGTGTCTCGTTTCTTTCGTTCTTTCTCATCAACGCGACCGTTTTTGCCGCGTTGAACACCACGCAGGGCACCGGTGACCGGCACTCTATTTTCCTAGATTCATCGCCAAAGTGATAACAAGTGGAAAGCGTTTTAACGCGTTGATTGCCATGCCAGATTTACATAATGCTCTCAGTGGAGACCTTAAGAGAATTCCATGGAATACATCGTGCTTAATTTTTATAATATAATATAGAATGTTTTATGTATAATTTTTCTCGTGGTGAAAGATGATCACCATGGCTCCATTGAAAAAAACAATCTTCGTTCACACGTGACCAACGTTACAGTCAACGTGTTAAAATCATATTCAAAGTTTCCAGTCGACTCTCCGTTGAACTAGAATCATTTTACTATAAAGAACTTCGCATTTTGTCGGCGAGCGTATTCGTTTTACTACGAACCAGCGCGCGTCATAATTCTCAAAGAATTTCTTCCACGAGGACGCGCATAACCGCGGCTCACCTTTCTTACGTTACGTTCCGTGACACGTGAAATATCGGTAGAGTGAAATATTTGAAACATACGTTCTCTCTCTCTCTCTCTCTCTCTCTTTCTCTCTCATTCTCTCTCATTCTCTCTTCCTGGGTATGTCTTTTAGATCGGAACGGAAGATGGTACGAGGTATGAGATCGTGTTCAACCGGGCGTGGTTAATAGTCGCGCTTACGAGAGAAGAATAAGTTGGGTGAAAGAAAGCTAGTATAGCGAAAAGTAATAATGGTACATTTAAATACAGAACTGCTATTTCTATTCTTTTTTAAGTTAGAACGTTTTTTAGAAAATTTCTTTTTTATTATTAATCCGTCTTGTGTTGATAAACGTTCTTTAAAAATTATAATAATCGTAAAATTACCTAAAATGGTATTTCATTTTCCAGATACGCGTTAAAAGCGATCTTTGGTGATCACGAACCGAAAAATTAGCTGATAAAGCAATGACTTCTAATTTTTCTACACCTCATAGATCCAAGGAAGAAATACCTATATCGTCACCTTATAAAGGCCCTTCTCTCTCGCATTTTCTAGCCGGGAAACAACAGTTAGGTATATCCGGATGTCGGTAGCTCGGGTCACGGCCTAGCTTGGCCTAGGCGTAAATAATGGCTGGGTCTATCTCTGATATCGCTTTGTGCATTGATTCCAGACTAGCGCTGGTATAGCCGTAGGGACATTGTAATCCTCGGTGATATTTCGATAGCCAGGCCAGATGTTCCTATTTTCTCCAATTTTCAAGTTATTTCTTTTATAGTAAAAAATCTTTATAAAAATCTTAAGGTATACAATAGTAAATACATTTTTCGTTATCATTTCTATCATTTGTATCATCTTTTCCAATTGTCGCGACAAAAATGATAAAAACAGTAATAGTTAATAATCTTTATCACATTTCACGATATCTTCATCACCTTAACGACTTTTATCATTTTTTATTCTTTTTTTAAGAAACTTGTACGTTCGTACGTGTATCACGGCTAGCAGACAAACGACACAAGTTTCGAATTTACTCGCTCGTAGAACGCGGAGAGAAGCAAAGTGCGAGCAACACAGCGCGAGCGACGCATTAGCGCTACGAAAGTTTCGAGGGGTTTGTCGTATTAGACGGTTTATCCGGTATATACATATACGTATGTATATATCGTGAAACGCGATCTTAGAGTGAAATGAGACGCGAATGCTGAACCGAATGCTAACTCGAGCCGCAAGTTCCTTACTTCCCCGAGTGTTATGTACATACATACAGACGCATATACCTACGTATGTATATATAAATTTCTTTGTAACGAACGTTTCTCGTTAGAAGCTTGTTAGCAATCGAAATTTCAAACGTCCAAAATAGCAACCCAGACGCGAGAAGGATTAGACAAAAGAAGTCCATAGATTTTTATAGAAAATAGTTACGAGACTTATTGTTAGAGAGAAATTTGTTTTGTCTTTAGGAGATTCTACAAATTTGCTTTTTATTTTGCACATTGCATATGTTTTACATATTGAATATGTTTTGCATATTGAATATGTTTTATGATTCTAGGAAAGTCCAAAAGTTAACAGATTTTTCAATATAATTTTTAATACTTTTGTTTTATTATTTTTCTGCTTTACATATTACATATTTTATACAGTAGAACCTCAATTATCCGAATTAATTGTGTTCAGGATGATCGGATAATCGAACGTTCGGATAACCAATATTTTTTATTTCGCTCAATAATACGATAAAATTCAACATACGTTTCTCGATCGTGGCATTATTATTTTTAGTAAATATGCAATATTACTCGTTACACCGAGTACGCAGTGGATATCCATCCGATGTACATAACATACATATGTGTATGCGTATATGGATATATAGTTCGGTACGTATGCATGCATGCAGAGCATAGATGAAACCGGTGGCCGGTTACGTGGACATGACCTACATGCATACAGTGTGTGTGTGTGTGTGTGTGTGACGGAGAGAGACAGGGAAACCAAAATCACCCCCTCACAGTTGGATTTTCCACGCAACTGCTATTGTTATTGATCTCTGATATCACTGATTTGTCAAATCAGCGAATTTCGACGCGTTAGATATAACTTTTGGGTTGATATACGTAGCAGCGCGAGCCACAAGCACGTACAAGATTTAAACATAGTAGTTACATAGTCGGGTTTACGTGCAATCGCCGAGATTTACATTTTACATCGCATTCAACGTAAACGAAAAATAAATTATTCCTTGCTCGTCATCGTTCCACAGCTGTGGAAATGGTTGTGTTTAATGAATAGCTCGATTTGATATAATCCTCATCCTCCTTTATCTCCAACCCATCTGACCCTTCTCCGATCTCTCGTTTCTATTTTACCGTATAGTGGGACGCGTTCACGTGATTTTTAGCTTTTAAATCAAATTCCTTCGTGCTCGCCGCACTGTTTTTTTTTTTACCGAGAATAATGTATCATCCGCTTAGCACGAGTGTCATTTCATTCTATGCGAGAGGGAAAGAGAAAGAGAAAGAGAGATAGAGATGGGAGAGAGAGAAAAGTCAAGAGAAAAAGAGGAGAAAGTGAAGTTTCTCATTTTTGAGATAGCGGAACGATAATTATTCTTCTCGTAATGTTTCTTTCGATAAATCGCGTCGCCGGGGGACCCGATGAAAGTCAGGTGGTATCGAGAGTTATATTTCACTTTAATCGATCTTCGATAGGTATACTTCCCGCTATTGGCCCTTTCGTATTACATTCTCCATGCGTTTGTGTGTGTGTGTGTGTCTGCTGTTCGTATACGTATATCTATAATCTTGAATTTCGATTAAATTTAGATGAAGATTATCTATTTTCCTTGATATCTCTCTCAATTATCGTGGAAATCCCGCATAATCCAACCTGACGCTTAATAAACTGACAGCTTCGTTATAGCCCACGCCTTTTCCAAGGGACAGGAAAGAGGAAGGGTCAAAAGGTAGTACGGATCAGTGGTAAGGTATAATGTAACGACGATAAGATCTTTCGATATTCTCGCGCTCTTCTTGATAAGGCGACTACCTACTTCGTTTGTAGCTTGGAGGAAAAATTTAATGAGCAGATAAAAGCTACTATTCCTGGCGTCATATTCCGTCCGTGGACGATAACGTGGTTATTATCGAACGTAATAATCGTTAACTTCTACAATACCTACGTACATTGATATAGCTCGACTTGTGCAAGCTTGGCGTCTTATTTACTGTTTAAAAGGAAAGAAAGGTTTGATAAGTAGGTACATCTTATATTTAGAAGATGAAGTTACATATGATACGTAAGTTTTGAAAGTTTCTCTATCTATGCCTCTTAAAATTCCAAATATCGAGGCAAGGGGACTACGTTTCCATGATGTAAAGGAGAAGAAAATTTCTTGCTCTAGAAGAAGAAGATTTCAAAGGCGTAAAGCAACATCTGCCACGTGTCTTCTCTCGCAAAGTGTTCCACCCCCTCTAGAGAAAATTCTATGCGAGGAACTTTTTTATGTTACTCGTCCGAAAGTTGGTCACGTGTGCTAGCTCAACCAGCTTCTCCCATCCTCTCCTTTTTCTCTGTCCATCCCCCCCCCTCTC
>JAIFRP010000030.1:2596293-2611872 GCA_032403825.1 Odynerus spinipes
CCTATGTATACTGGTGCCGGTTGGTCGGCCGCAATTACTCGCCTCTAATTGCTTCTCTTCGAGCTCGTGGAATTATCGCTTTGATCGGAAGGAAAATATATTAGGCGAGAGACGTAGGAAGGGACGAATTAAACGGCATCCGCCGTTCTCGAAGTCCTACTTCATACGAAATGGTTAATACGAGACCTCTTGGACTCCTAAATTAATGGCTCCTGTGTATCCGTTTGAGCTGGATGAAATTTAATGAGTTGAGAAGTGTGGGATCGTGTAATCTGAAAAATTCGAGAAACGCGATTCGTCATTTCATTAGGTGATGTTATAATTTTCTGGAGTAGGTAATTATCTGTAAAATTCTCTCGTGGAAAGTATTGCGTCGAGTGCAGAGAGAGAGAGAGAGAGAGAGAGAGAGAGAGAGGAACATAGATGATAATGACCAATATGTTGTTAATTACGATTTTCATTTTAACCGAGGAGATGAAAATTTTGTGCGTCCGTAATTTACAAACTGATAATTAAATGAAGAAAAAGAGTGGATAATAATGGCCGCGACGTTATTAATTAACAAAGTTCTTTTTCGAGAAGATATTAATTTTAGAAGTTATAACGTAACGATCTAATAATCCTAAATTTACATGGAACAATAATGTTTTACATATCCTTTGACGTTACGATATTTACGCACGATGTACTTAAACAGCAAATCCTGTACCTCCTATCTCTCACGTTCTCTTTTTTACCTCCCGTGGGTGACGTCGCGTCGAGATCACGATATTTTCGAGAAGAGTCCTCTTAGATAAAACGTTATTACCGGGCTTATACACCGCGCGAGTGCGACGGAACGCTTTAGTATACCTGCACTTTGCTTTACGACGAACCGGGAAATACAAACGATAACGTAAATGCGCTGACCTCGTAGGTATCTCGAGAAGGAGAAGAAGAAGAAGAAGAAGGAGAGGAAAATGAAGATGAAAGGAAAAAAGTCTCTTTTGTTTGACTACTTTTTTGTTACCTTCAATAATTTATTATTGAGGTATTATCATTACTATTAAATATGAACATTCGATTATTTTCTAATCTTTAATCATTATTTTTTTTATTCGCGAATTCAATAGACCCTATCATAACCATCGTCGTCATCGTTATCGTTATTAAAATTATTGATATCGCGAACGTCTAAAACAGATTCTCGTACAAGTTTCCAATCTACGCGAACGAAGTATTCGTGAGGTTCGGGCGTTATTATGTTTCGCATCGTTGTAATTATAGTACGCGAGTGAATACGCGCGCGCACACGCGAGGGATGCTGCGTAGCTGGATAGAGGCCGAAGAGAGAGGATGTTAAACTCGTAGGAAGGCTCGTATAAGCGGCGTTAGACCGAAGTGAACGCGTTGGGGCTATATATTCGGTTATCGGAAAAATACTCGTGCGCCGAGCCCCTTTTGCCTTTTATTACGGGTTAGAAAGTTAAAGTCGATAAGTAAAGTCGGTAACTTCGTTGGATTGGATTAAAATTAATGGATTAAATTAAGAATGTTCTTCCTTCCTTCTCTTTCTTCCTTTCCCCATTTTTTTATCCCTTCGTTGCAGCGATAGCTCGATCCCGTTTCACGAATCTCGCTGTATCTCTCTCGCTTCGAGCGAATTAGTCGGTAACTTAATAAATTTTTCGCCAGGACGGTTTATAGTGGCGATGAAATAAATCGTTTTATAAGTTTCCTTAAGAATAGGAACAAGGACGGGGGGAATATATTTTTGAATTGGTATTAACCATTCTTCTTTTTTTCTTTTTAGGCCAGGAACCCGAAGAGGATCGGTATATTGATCATCACGGTTTGGGTGGTGTCCTTGGGAATTTCGTTGGCACCACAGTTTGGTTGGAAAGATCCTAATTACTTGGATCGCATAGCGGCGGGTGAATGTCTCGTGTCACAGGATCCAGTGTATCAGGTGAGTCTCCAAGAGAGTTATTCATATTTTCGGAAGAAATTTAGAAACCTCGAGCTTTTCTCTGATTCGATAGTACTTTGGACGAATTGTAAACGATAAATCGCGTATACGTGTACATCGATTTCGAAGAAAGTAAAGAGAAATGGCACAATTTGAGGAGTGCGAAGGTATTCGACGTAACTCGTATTTTTACGTGCGAAGGAGAGAGAGAGAGAGAGAGAGAGAGAGAGAGAGAGAGAGAGAGATAAAGATAGAGGACTTATGAATTATCCGCGAAATCCGATAATGGGAATTATATTTCAACGAAACTCTCCTCGGACACCTCGAGAAGATATATAATACATGTGTCATATATATATATAGGGTGTCTGAATTATGTTGGCTGTTTGAAATTTTATTACACACCATCTTTACTTTTATCTATCGGGAAAGGTATACAATAACCATTATGTTTTATTACGGTCAGTCAATTTTGCTAATTTAGGAAAAATAAAATTTATCGCTTTCTTTTGAAAGGTTTCGATCGAAAATCATTCGCAGCCACCGTACGTCGAGCGAATTCTCTATCTTTTTTCCTTCCTCTTTTTCTCTTTCCATCCTCCACTATCGTAAAAAATAGTTCGAAACGATCTCGCATGGATCGAAACGAAGCGTGGCTCTCTAGCACGTTTAAAGTAATCGCGTGCGCTTCGCGAAATTGAAAAGTCGGATTCGCCTGTCCCCAATATCGCTCAATTATTATGCATTGGGCTTAGCCCCCTTTATTATGGAGGATTAAGACCCTCGTCCTCTTTTTCCCTTCTTTCTCCTCTCCTCTTCTCTGGAAAAGGGATCAACTTTTTTGCTGCGTTCTACTTTTTCGCATTGATCTCGGTGTTCGGCTCGAAATATTTAGCGCTCGTCGATAACGTAAAAGGAAAAGTTCTACCCTGGTGAAAACTAAAAATTAAAAATAAACGAGAGGAAAAAAGAGAAATTTCCTTTACCGGGAGAGCAAGCAGAAAAATAACCAGGCGATCGACCCCTTTCCTCCTCCCTTCGAAATTTTATTTCCGTATTCAGGTACCGACTCGTGAAAAAAATTGCTTCCGGCGAAACGAAATAAAGACGGATAGATGAATGGATGTATACGTAGATACTGTATACATAGATGCGTACACACACATACACACAAACAAACAAACGCCTATATAACGAAGCCTCTCGTATTTACTTTGATATTTCGTTACATACCGTGCGAGCGTGACCAGTCGCGAGAACTTCTAGTCTCGGGTAATAGAAATACACGTGTAGGTACCTACATACGTTCGGCGACACTCTCAAACGAAGTTGAGCCGGCTTGAAAGCTCGCCACTGGTGCTACTACCCCTGCTGCTGCATCGACGAATGGTTTGCCTTGAATAAGCAAAGGATTGGACGGGTTAGAAGGGTGTCGAGGGGAACGCGAAGAAAGGGTTTTTGGGTTGGGGGTAGGGAACCGGCCCGCTAAAGTGGATGGAGCCTCTCGAAATCTGCTGCCAGTGGACCGGACAAACGGCATTCGTTAGCGGCCATAACTTTCACGAACCACCGGAACTCATATCGCTCTATCTCGCTCTCGTTCATTCTCTATATTTATCTATCTCTTCGTCCACGATGCTTCTAGTTCGCATGACTTATCTTTCCTAACAACTCGTAGCTAGATCGAACGGATTCGATCGTGATTCTAATCCGATCATGATCGTTATCGCGATGATCTACTTAACGAAAAATTGGAATTTCTTCTAACGTGTTAAGTTTGCCGTGTATAAGATTTATTACGTCTCAAATGAAAATATGAATAATCTAGAAGACGAATCATAGAGAACGCAGACATTCTAGTTGTAAAATTAATAGTCAGTACTTTGCGTGTCGCAGGCATTCTAGGTACACAATTTCTATGTATAATACGTTTACACGTTTATCCCTCGCACGAAACCTAGGCGTATCCTAGAATGAATCGCATAGATCCGATACTCGAAAAAGGCCGTAACCAGTCGGATTACATTTAGTAATAATAAATTACTCTAAAAAGTAACAAGCGACATTTTTGTGATAGCCAAGGATCAGAGTCTTCAAAATGACGTCTAACTCCCGAGAGTACCATTAACGAAGCCTTTAGTGTCTCGTTATCAAACTTTCGTCCGACACTTTTCTTCCACCAATTTTCTTTGCACGCTTCTCGAGCTACCCGGAAATCAGGATTATCATAGTTTACTCGTACCTTGTTCCGAAAGTGGCCTGCATATCGTTACCAACTTTTTATTTCTTTTTGCAGTTTAGTTTTAACTTGTTTGTGGCAAATATTTTATTTTTTGTACAAGAAGACCCTAGTATCGTACGAAAATTGGTACCGTGTCATATAAGGATCACCTATATACTTTTACACGTTCTCTTATATTTTTTTATTATCCCTACGACTCGCATCGATCTTTATTTATTTATTTATTTATTGAAGTAGGTAAATCACTAAACTTAAATCAGTGTTACTCTGTCACTAATCATTCGATTCATAAAATTAACCGCATTTAGTGTAAAAACGTGCATAGGAATTATCGGTAAAACCTTTCGATTAAATTTCCAGTCCTACTTGATCGTTCGTTCGTCCCTTTCCATCTCACTCGATTCGCGAAGAGCTAAGCGTGAAGCGCGAACGCGAACGCTATATATGCTTTTCCGGTAATCACATTAAGCTTCCCGCGGTCGAGCAGAAGTTTACCTTCGCTCGTGCGAAGGAAGAGAACCGATGGGGGGCTCTCCGTCGCTTCTAATAATTGAAAGCGGAGTTGGTTACACGGTTTAACGGCTCGTTTCAGAAAGACGGGCGAAGGGCTCATAAGATAGCCGTTTCAACGTTTAACCTAGCCCTTCCAATATTTTATATCACTCTCCGATTGTGGAGATATTATTTCTAAAATGTATTAACGTTTATTCACTTGTTTATTTCGTATCGCACATCCCGAAGGAAACCGTATTAAGTAATAAATGTGCAATTTTCGTATATTAGTCGAAAACAACGCTCTCTAGGGGTCTACTTTAGCCTAACATAATTAAAGTAGAAAAAGAGAAGAAGAAAAGGAAAACAGAGAGAGAGAGAGAGAGATTCGCCAGATGAAAATTTTCTTTAAAAATACTTATCCGGATGTTCATCGGAACGGAATTTGTTTAACTGGTTAGACCAACGAACTCTTCACCCTCTACCCATTTACCATCGCTCCTTTTCGTTATTAACGATAATCTCTTTCGTGGAACGGGCACACGACTTTTAAGAAGCGTTCTATTTAACGCCATCGACGAACGCGGTAACTGATCTTGCTCGTTTTTTCTTCCCTTTATTTTTTTCTTTCATCTTCAAAAGGAAAGACGCACGAGACGGGGTAGGACTAGGAAGAGGAGCATAGGAAGAGAAAAGAGGAAGAAATGATAGAGAGAAGGCGGAGCCGGTTAATAAGCTCGATATCCTTTCAATTAGAGCAGGGATAAGCTTTATAGAGGCCCATAAACGAATGAGAGGAGGCAAACCTACGTAACACTCCATAAGCTTATTAAAGGATAGATTTTAATGTAACGAACTTTATCTTACTTCGTTGAACTTATAGAACGCAGTCACGAGGTACAACGGTGATAGGTAATCCAGATACTTTCTTTCTCTCTCCCTCTCTCTCTTTCTTTCTAACGCACACAACTGCATTTATTTGTTCACTCGCGTACCTACGTACACCAGCCCTCTTTTTTTCCTTTACTATCACGCCTCATAGACTCGCAGCCAATGGAAGAAGATTCGAGTTAAAGTCGTGGATTTCTACTTAGTTTAAAAGATCCCGAACTTACCCCAAGACGAGGAGAGACTCTAATAGCTAAATCGCATGAATTATTCAGGTTTACGGATAGCTTCGAGCTTTAAAGCTCCGCTTCGTCGGACAGTACCTACTTACTCCGGGCTACGAGTCTACGTGTATATTTCTTCGATCGGATTAACTATCGATACTATACCAGCGAATGCTTCCTTTAGATTACGATGCAGGAGAGTGTACGCGAGTGAAGATCGATGAATCACGATCGAGCTTGAAATGAACTTATTTACGTTACGAAGAAATATATCAAAAGAATTAAAAAAAAAATGAATTAAAACTTGTAATCCAACTTTCGCAAATAATAATTTTTGATTGTTTAAAATTTCGACGAATAGCTGGGTGTTAATAAAATCAATTTTGAGGACGTTCTCGAACGAGAGGAAAGAAGTCAAAAAAGCAAACTTTTTCACGGCGATCTCGAGGCGATATCGTAGGTGGATCGAACAGTGGATTAGCGGCATACGTTGCCATAATACGAAGTATCGAATGTTAGCGGAGTCTGATTGAATTACCGCTCCTCCGTCTCTCTCGCTCTCTCGCTCTCTTCGATCCTCCTTGATCCTCTTCACTGTAACCGCTTAACCGAGAGCAGAGCTAAATTGGATTTTTGTTTGATGTATTCGAAATCGAGTTTGGTAGCACATAGAACGCTCGCGCGAATAGGACACGTCTCCATGCCTCTTTGAAACTTTCCATAGATGACAAAGAGAGACATAAAGAACAATGCGATTCTGATTCGTGTTACCTTAATTATATGTATATACATATATAAACTCATATTTCCTAACTTTTTATCCTTTTCTTGAATTTTATTAATATATAATTTTATTCGCACTTAGACCTCTTCTAATTACCACTCTTTAATGATAAAAACAGTAGTGTCTAATGAAAGAAAATGTGATAACAAATTCTTCGTATTTTATCGACAATATTAGACGAATATATGAGATTTTGCAAAATCGACACGGCACAAAATCTCAACGTGTTAACCTTTTCACGTCAATTTTTCATTTTAAACGGAACATTCTCTTAACAAAATTATTTCATATGCAGCACGTAGCTCCGGTGTGAAAAGAATTAAAATAATGAGGCATTGGGAGCAAAAAACGAAAGAGCATGGAACGAAATTTCATTTCACACGTTTTTATGCGCGCTAGTTTTTTCTTTCTAATTCGTTTTCTTTCCAATAGCAACCTTTCCCCTAGGAACATCGACAGTACACTCTCTCAGGAGTCACAATCGGTACGGGTCAGCAGTTTAACGAAAGTTCTCTCGATTCGTGCGGCACGCGCGTATGCCGTCATAGTCGAACGTATGCAAAGTTTGATCGTGAACATGAGGGGAAAAAACGAAAAGAAGCATAAAAAAGTTGTTTCCTCCCACGGGGAAGGCCAACGTGGCACACCAATTTAATACCTTTCCTCACCATTATCCACCCTACCCGTCCCACTCTATTCCACCCTACATCTCGCAGTTTTAAAACACGCGCGCTAACTGCAGTTAATATTCCGGAGTGCAACGCGGTGTGGAGAAGAAAAAAAAAAGCTCGCCGGGATGAGAGGTAAAAGAAGAAGCTATCGAATTTTTCTTCTTCGTGGCACGTACGAACGAGTAAATTGTTCCACCAGTGCGCGGGCGTTTCCGTTCCGGAAGGACTAATGATCCCGGAAATGGCAGGTTTATTCGAAAGTTTCGCGGCTGGACCACCACGCGCCGTAAACTTTGAATTTTTCGTTGGTAAACTTTCTATGCTCGAATAAGCTCGGAAAATAATTGCCGTATTCGCGTGTTGTCACCACCGAGTGAAAGTTAATGAGTTTGGGTAGGCGTCAGGTAGTATTTGTGTACAATTAATTACTATTTTAATCGAAACTATTACTTTTATATTGGTTTTATGAAAATTATACATTTATGTTAATTTTATAAAAATCGGCAAAATTCAATTTTAGCAAAAGCCATCAAGAATCAACTATATCAAAGTTTATTTAAAACAATGGAATTAATTTAGATCGTGCCAATTTCAATCTTTCTTTAAAAAATCTGGGAGAAATTCAGCAAAACACCGTAATGGTAGTAAACGATGCACCGACGAAAGGTAAAAGATCCTTGAAAAATGGCGTGCCCTTTTCATTCTGTCCCTCTCCCTCCCTCTCTCTTTCTTTTATGTTCCATCACCGGGACGCCAAGAAAAAAGCAGTCACGGCAGGTGTCTTCCATCGTTTCCCCGGCGATCGATCGATCCTCGGCTCGGCACCGTTTGCGGTAGGGCAGTTCTTTCGGTGAATGAGAGCCGAACTAAGCGATCAGATTACAATCGGATTGCGATCTTTAAAGGTGGATATCTCCGAGAGAGCAAGAGAGATAGAGAATGTGCCTTTAAAGGGAATGGAGTTATCATTGCGGAAAGGAAATCTTTAGAGCGTGCAGTTTTCTTTTAAGTAGAGTTTCTTTATATCAGCCAGGTTTGGACATTATTCGAATGATTTGGAATACCTAACTGTTAATCAGAAATAATTATTCGAATAAATTCTTTTTTGTGGAACAGAAATGAAATACTGACTAAATAATTAACAAAATGATGAGGTATACTACATCGAAGGTGCTCTCATTTGTTTCAGATCATCGCAATTTGCTCGACATTCTATCTGCCGCTCCTTGTGATCCTCTTCCTCTATTGGAGGATATTCCAAGCGGCACGAAAACGCATCAGAAAGAGACCCGGAACGATCGTTCAACCTCCTCGCGAAAGAAGAGGTATCCTCCGGCTCGTAACCAGAAGGTAATCATTTTTTTCTTAGCCCTTCTCATTTGGATATATTCGCTCGTTGTCCAACCGAACGAATATACTCGAAATCGTTCCACGATCATTCCTAATCATTTTCCTCGTGACCGATAGACGATAGGAAAATTGACGGAAAATTGACGGAAAATTTCTGTTAAAGTGAACCGAACTTTCGAATTTCCTCGTCGCCAAACAATTATACCGATAGAAGGGGATCTGAATGAATATGAAACAAAAAAAAAGAACAAAATTGTTCTTTTTCATTGATGAAAAGTGATTCAAGCATTTTCCAATATGAGAAAATGCAATATTCTATTGTTCTTCGAGCACATTCGTTATTTCAACTAGGTAGCATGCTGGTGATAGAAACGCGCGAGGGTAAAAAGAGCAGTGGAAATTATTTTCAATCCAATGAACAACAGTTTTTAACGAAGCAAACGACACATACACACTTATGTGTATACACACACACACATACATACGTATAGACGCAAGTTATGTAGGTAGCTGTCTATTTGCTAAAACGCGATCGTTTAATTGTGCCAATTGTCACGACTCTTTGCTTCTAATTGTCGCGCGTTAATCGTTTAAATTTAATTAATCTGCGAGCGTAGCGCCCGCTTCGGGATTACAGGCTGTCTGCGAATCGCGTTAACTGCGATCGGAACGTAACTCGAAATGATTCCGTACGGGAGATCGCGTATGTACATCGTTTCGGAAAATCTCGTGTCGCAAATCGTCGAACGATTCTCGAACAGTTCGAAATTACGAAATCTCTCTCCCTCTGGGATAACGTGATTGTCGTCGACGATGTTTTTTCTTGCTCCTCGATTTTTTGCCGAGGTGATCCTCGCTCGAGGCGGGCGAATATCTTACGGGATTTAACGAGCTTCGAAATTTGTCTTTTTTCGTACACCATCGATCGAGTAAATTCCTCAAAAATTTTGGATATTTTCGAAAACGTTGATGCACGTAATATCGAATTTATTAATAACGTTGCGTTTCATTTCGAACGCAGAAGAATATTTTAACAGAAACGGTTTGTAAAACGAATATACATATATAAATAAAATACAACCGAGCTTCTTTATGTTACAATCTAATACACAACGATGTATCTTTTCGACTCCACGTATCTTTCTGTTCAAAAGGAAAAGAGAGCAACGCCGATGACCTGGTTCACGTGAAATAAAAAGGAACCCTTCGAGGAAATTATTATAGTCATCGTATATCCTTTCTGTAGATAAAAGCAAACAACTTCTCACTGAGTGCGTCTCTCTTTTTCTTCTTTTTAGCTTCCTTTCAGTGTATTGCCGTTGAAACGAGCCCATGTATATATTCGCATACGTACATACATATATATTTATATACATACGTACGTACACATAACGACATATGTACATACGTATCGTTCGTTCTATTCAAAAGTTTCGGCGCAAAGTTTTCGAGAAAGTTTTTCGGACGCGTCGCATCGTGTCCCGAAAATAACTGGACGTGCTTTTCCCCGTTTTTTTCGACGATAACGGGAAATCTCGCGTACACTCTCCGGAGGGCGAATTTTCCAGGATAACCCGATAGAGCTTTTTTCGCTTTTGTTTTCTCCCTTCCTTTTCGACACGATGATTCTCTCATCGGTTGCTCCGCATCATCCTGTCCGTGATCTCGAAATACGATTGGACGTTTGATAGTGGAGAACAAAATATTAAAAAAAAGTGTCAGCAAATATTAAAGAATGATCTACATACATGTATATATGCAATATTATATACACATATTCAGCTTCGTAACCAAAAACTGGACTTGGTTTACGAATTCTTTATTTACTTATTTTCTGACTACTGCACTGTTGAATTTTTACATGTTAACGTTTTTAGTTATTAAATGTAAGTCTATTATTCTTCCTGTTTTTGTTGTCTTCTTTTTACTTGTAGCTTCTCTAGCCATTCTATTATCTTCCTTCCTATCGTCATTCTACTAATTAAAGAATACTTATTCTTTCATCCGGAATAGCCAAAATTCTTTAACAAATTATTTAAAATATACGTCGATTCGATACAATGCAAATGATAAATTCAATTGCTTCCAATTTTATATGTAAGCCAGTTGGCATAATCATTGATATGTATGTATGTATATGTAAAAAAAAAAGCTACGCTTTGAGTTCTTTTCCGCTGTCTTGCCTTTCTAAAGAAGATAAAAGTATCTAAATGGCTCAAGGATGAGAGTAAAAGCCGAGGGAATTTAATTACAGAAAATATTTGAAAATATCAGGAAAAACAGGTAGAGAAACGATGGGCAAACGGTCGCGCGAGTGCGTTCTCCACATCGAATTGAGAGTCAAGGCGGAATCCTGTTGCACTTTGAATCCTTTGAATCGGCACAGGAGTTTCATCAGTTTGAAAGCACCCGGTCTAGTTTAATTCGTTTCCGCAAGTGACTCCCGCTCTCTTCTCTCTCCTCTCTACGACTTTGTAACCGGAAAGTTGCGAAAAAGAGAGGAAAGAGAGGCAAAGAAAAAAAAAGAGAGCCAGAGAGAAAGGGAGGGAGCTTTGAAAGATGACAAGCACGAATATTCACCGTGTACGTAACTTTTACGTAGCGAACTTGCTTTCATTTCCGATTACGTTAATACTTTTCGCCTTTGTCGAGCTTTTTACGCGAGGAATTCGACGTTCTCAAGCAGGTCGAAAGGTGACAAGTTGACAAGAGATTTAACGTTGCTTGTTCAAAAGAAAAACCATTGCAATCAGTGTAACACTCGAACGTCATACTAGAAAATAGGATCCTGTTTTTACCTGAGAGCTAACCATTATATTATTTCCAAGCTAATCTTCTTTCTGATTACTTAACAAGAAAGCCCGATCGTTAGAAAAGTCTGAAAAACATAGCCCAAACATAGGTCAGCTAATAACCAATCACCGATCACCCACAAACTATAAATCCAATCGTTTGCTTGTCTTCCCCCACCAAGCAGGCAAAGAGAAGAATCCACAGCGTTCACCATAACCCGTTCGACGCCGGACCACTCGTCTATATCACCGGAAAAATCATCGTCGTATAACGACGGTAACGTGGCCCAGTCGACAACCGCAACGAATACCGCGGCTAACTCGTCGAATACAACGACGACAACGGCAACAGGTACCAGCATAAGCAGCGTACTAAAAAATACTACAACAATAACGTCAACTACAGCCACGACGACGACGACGACGACAGCAGCAGCGGCGGCGGCGGCGGCGGCGGCGGCGGCAGCGACGACGACGACAACGTCAACGTCAACGAGCGGGCCAAGTTCATCGTCGACGTCGACGGCAGTACGTCAGGCAACGTCGACGAAGCGTAATCGCGAAACGATAGAATCAAAACGCGAGAGGAAAGCAGCCAAGACATTGGCCATCATCACCGGTGCCTTCGTCGCCTGTTGGCTACCCTTCTTCCTACTCGCGCTACTCCGCGTCATCTGCCATTGGTGCCAGCCTCCCGAGGTCGTCTACAGTCTCTTCCTTTGGTTAGGCTACTTCAACAGCACCCTTAACCCCGTCATCTACACCGTCTTTTCACCCGAATTCAGGCAAGGCTTCAAGAGAATGCTCTGTGGTACCTCCAGGGTGACTCGCTGACATTGGATTTAATTTCCTTCCCTTTCCAACGCAACTACCACCATACCATCGCCACCACCACCGCCACCACCGCCATCACCGAAAGCACTATCGCTACTACCACCAGCATCCTTGACAACACCAACGTCGTCGGCACTGTCCTCTGACGAGGGAGAAGCTTTCTTGTTTCTCTTTCTCTTTCTCTTTAAGTAGAGTGAGAAACAGTGATAGCAGGGTACTGGAATGAGCTCGCCAATTCTCCTGGAATTTACCTCTCGCGTGTCTTGGGGTTAGGTAATAAATCAAAATTTAGTGTCGGTCACCGATGACCGCCATGGTATTCAACGCGTTAAAAATAAACATCAGGTCCGAAGGGGTTAATTTGAGGAAGGTAGTAGAAGAAATTTCTTGCGAAGGAAACCGTATCGTGGATATACGAGATACATCAGGCAGAAATCGTGTTTCATTTTCGAAATAATGAAAAAGACAGTCGTTATCGTTGCTATTATTGCTTCTCACAGTACGAGCACGGCGATCACGCAATAATACCGATCGCTAAGGGTACGGGGCAAGAAAGGGATCACGTGAGATCACGTGGGAAGAAAAAATGGAGAAAATGGAAAGGATTATCCCCGATCAGTAGCTATGATCGCTTCTCACTATATATACCTACACGAACACACACACGCACACGCGTGAACACGTAGGTACACACCTTGACCTTCTTCCCTTATACCCCCTCCGCCCTTTTACCCTTTATCCCATCGTATTATATATCCCGTGTATATACATATAAACGCTAGAGAGGAGAGCTCGAATTTTGGAGCGTGGCCAAAAGAGCCGTGTGACCACGAATGTATCTATGCGAGCGTAACGTACGTATGTACGTACATACGTACACGCGTGTATATATACAGAGGATAGATATACATATGTATATATACCGCGTGTTTTGTCGCGGTTAACGTTGACATTTTTCGTTGCGAACGATTTCCCTTATCCTCGTTCCAACCCTCTCGGCTGGACCGACAAACTGGCAGCGTGATGCTCCAGCGACCTCGATATCCATTCGAGTGAGAAAGAAAGAGAGAGAGAGAGAGAGAGAGAATGAGCGAATGTAAAATGTGCGTATGAAAGAGAGACGCAACTTGCGATTACTCGCGTCTTTAAACGTATTAGGGCGGCTTTTAAAGCGTTGCTTTAAAAGTATAAGTACTGTTTAAGGTGGCTATATCTTTAAACGCTATCTATCTATCTATCCTTATTCCATCGTGTAACACACACACACACGCGCACGCGCGCGCGCGTGCACGCACACTCGTCCGTCTTTGTAAGAAGGACACGCACACTACTCTAGACGATTATTAGGAAGTAATGAGAGGAAAGCGAGGAGCTCCGAGAAATTAGCAAATTCTGAAAGAGCGGCGGGAGCTTTGAATTTGCTTTCGAGTGTATCGCGGTCGATCGTGAGAAAGGAGAAACAGAGAGTGTGAGAAAGCGGAAGAGAGAGAGAGAGAGAGAGAAAGAGAGAGAGCGTCAGAAAAAGAGAGAGAGAGAGAGAGTGTGAACGGTGTTTGTGATAAATTTGCGGGAGCTCTCGCCGAGTTCGGGGGTGCGAATTCGTTCCACCCTGAAACTTACTTTGGCTCGTCTCGCTGGAAAGTCGAGAGTGTGCGTCTGGGTTGAAAGTGGATCGCGAAGAGAAAATGTCCGGGAAAGAACGGAGGGTGAAACGGTTCGTTTTCTTTCAGTGATGAACGGAGACAATTGATTCTTTTTTTTCCTTTTTTTTTATTTTATCAATATCTCGATTTTTTGCATACTATTATTTATTATTTATTTCATTATCAATTTATTATTTATTGCATTATCAATATCTCGATTTTGCATTTCTCATAATCCAAAAAATACGAATATTCGATATTCGGATAATAAAGGTTCGGATACGTGAGACTCTATTGTATTTTTTTTTTTGGAACGATCGTCGTTTCAACGTTATAATAAAACGATTATTCTTATGAAATTTTTCACGAAAGAAACTCCAAGACTTCTTCTCGGCACAGGATATACAACGAAAGTAAGAGGTAATAAGGCTCGTTTGAAGCGAAATGAAAAATAGTGGAGAAAAGATAAAGGCAAAAGGTCGTCTCGAATCCGCTAGTCGCGATGCGTTTTTCAAAGCGCGAAATTGCGAACAAGATGATCACTCTCGCGTGCCGAGAAGCCGGTGTCCTCTTTTTTTCCTATTTTTTTGCTCTTACTCGCTTTTTCCCTCCTTTCGTTAACCCGTTCCTCGGTGGTGGAAACCTACCGTCCAAACCGTTAAAAAACTGGCAATCTGTTTTTCAATACTCCTATTCCCCGTTCGCGCTATTGTCCCTCTCGGGTTAATATTTATCTTTCTGCCCGGAGATTTACTTCTATCGAAGGTTTCGCGATAGTATTGGAAAGTTTGAGGCCACGTTCGATTTCTGATCAAAAACAAAATGTTCCTTCGGTATAAATTATTCAAAACAATTAAAAATTAATTATAGGTAAATCAAAATTTGTTAAATAAAGTACCGAGACTTTTTATTACGAATACGATAGCTTTTATATTTAATACTTTTTATGGTTTCAAATTACAAAATGTATTCGATGTAACATACCAGTTTTATTACTATTATTGTAATATCGCGCAACGTTATCGAAAATGCATATTGAAGAGTCGAAACTTTCCCGTTCCCTCGAACAAACCGGAAATTACAAAGTTCCGAGCCGAATTCGGACATTTTGTCGAACGAAAAACACAATTGTTGGCAGTAGGTACCCATACGGATCGCTCGCGAACTGCATACGAAAGCAAAGTGCATATACGAAGTGCATACTGACGAAATCACGGCTGCATCTAAGCAAACAGACGTAATATTGAAGTAAGCATCGCACGTAGGGTTACCAGGCTGGGCAAAGAAAGAAACGAATCTGATATTCAGGAGAAGTAAAACTTCTTATCCAACCTAGACACTTCGAAATAAAAAAAAGAACGAAGAAAGAAAAATTGCTAAATTAAGTCGATGGCATCCATGCCCAAAAAGATGAGCCAAAGTACAATACTTAAAAAACAATTATACATTATCTTCCATATATGCGTGCGTGTGCATCCACGTGTATGTGTGTACGTGTGTGTGTGTGAGTCTCGTACACGAAAAGACGAATTTTACTGAGAGCGTCGCGTAGATCGAATTGTTACGATGTTATACCGTTATACGTGTCGTTTTCTTTTTGTTTTTGAGAAAGCTATAAACTCGTTAGATAACGAAGAGGAGGAGAAGGAGGAAGAATAATCCGAGAAACGTCTGGTAATCCTGCTCCATACGTTCGCGTTCGTAAAAAAAA
>JAIFRP010000030.1:2617476-2628652 GCA_032403825.1 Odynerus spinipes
AATGCGTACTTATATACTAGTTTTTTTTTGTATGTATTCTTTCACATAATAAGCATCTATGTCTGAAAACTGTTTCATTTCTAGTTGATTTGCAACATATGTATTTACAAATTTGTTTCCTTCAGACCGATTATCCGAAAAACCGCTTATCCGAATAAGTTTGTCTCCCAATTACTTCGGATAATCGGCGTTCTACTGTACTGTATAATTTCAGGACACGTCGTTCGTTTTAAAAAAATTATTCATTTTTAACAGATATTTTCTACGGGGAGTATATATTCAGCGATAAAAAATGGCAGATCTTGTACGTTTTCCATCTTAATCGTGCCCATCAGTGACCTTACGTGATAAAAGTGTATTATTTATAGTCAAGCTCAAGGATGAACGAAGTTATTGTACGTTCAGCGCCGAAAGCACAACGGAAGACGCGACGTAACCTGAATCTATAATACGAGCTTATGCGTGGCACTTGTCCCTTAAACACACTGCTTAACCCACACTCGCATAGCTAGCTCCCGTTTTGGTATTCGACCAGCGCATAGCCAAACACAAGTTTCAAGCTTTTCGTCGTCTTATCGGTCGTTCGGTATATACGTTTCGGTCAAAAATTTGGAGCATCCTTTGGCGTTCGCGTTATCGCAAGGTGAGTCATTTCGAACAAAATGTCAAACTATTTTATTATTTAAAAAAGATTTCAAAATATTCTCGACGATTTTTATTTGATTTTTCTCTGATTTTTGTTTAAACTGCTGAATTTAGTTTGCAAAATCACTCGCGGAATGCGTAATTAAAAGCTACAAGATTCTGCTGTTACTTGACAACGCTTCACAAATGTTTAAATGATAAAAATCGAGGCACACCGACGTTCGAAACGAATTTGTCTCCCAATTAATTCATATAATTAACACTCTAGATACCGTGATACAATTTTGCTTCAATTTCCATCGTCATTTTTTCCCCCTCGAAACGATGCACGCAAATCCTATACACGAGATGCGTTTCTCGCGTCAATGCACTTCTCGTGTCTTCACGCGTCTCGATCTTGTCCCACGAGTAGAGTCACCTTACCTCGGAACGTTTATCGATTGTGACCCAGATATTAAACCAATAAATAGCAGCAGCCATCGGTGGGCTTGGCTCGGTTGTATGTTGCACGTACGTATGTAGATCGTTGGCCTATCGGCAGCTAACACACACGTATGTACCGTACTACCGCGTTCATCCCACGCTTGATTATCGTACACACGGCATTAACATAGCGACGAACAACGAGCACACTTCATTATTGCCATTACGTTTCGCCTATTGAATCCGGATCAAATTCTCGTCATTTCGTCGTCTATGATAAAAGCTTTCAGTTTTCCGAATCAACGAAACATCTGTAAATTATAAGCAGAAAAGATTTACGTGATCATTGTTTTATGGCAAACAATACGATATACAGGCTGGAGAAAAAGTTTCCTGCAGAATTACAAGGGTAGAAAAGCTTTCAGTTTTCTGAATCGATAAAACATCGCGAAATTATTAACCGAAAATATTTATCTGGTAATTTCTTTATGACAAATAATACAATATAGAAGTTCGAGAGAAAATCTTGAGAAGAATCAAAGTGGCAGACAATTGGAAACATCGGAACAGCTAAAAATTTAAAACAAAGAACGAGATGCGATTGGATTGAAAATTAGAATTCTATGAAAGAATGTTCAATCGTACAAAAGATTCGAAAATGTATCCGTACAATAGCACAGTACGTATATTACGGTTCCTGCGTTAATACGCGTGCTATTTGAATAACGCATAGCCATCATCGATATTATCACGAACGTAGCGCGCGCGTTTCCGCGGTATTACGAATCGCCGTAATTTATTACGTATCACGTACGCACGTACATTCGCGAGGCTGCCAGTCGGAAGCACATTGTAACGTAATATCTTTGAATTACAGAGAGCTACGACCGTAGAGTGATAACATACGCTTTTCTTATAACAGCGAGATAAAGTACGAGGAAGAATAAGTGCGAGGGAGAAAGAAACATTGTGGGAATATAGGAGAAAATAATACAAGATACACCAAGTATTTCCCGCTAAAGTTTATTAACGCGTTTCATAAACAAAAGTGAACAAACATATAGGTACAACGCTACACACGAGTCTGGAAACTTTGATTACAATTTATTATTAACTTACTTTTATTACAAAATAACAGTACGAGCGAGAACTAAGAGAATTGTTTATTCCCGTTATAATTTTAAAAAGTAAAGTATTTTTTAATTTAATCCGCGAAAAGTAATATCGTTTAGCCGGTAAAAACTCCAGACACTCCGTATTTTCTATTATCCATCCCCTCGGTAGCGAGTCGGTCGTTCGTACGCGTCTTCTTTGGCGCAACGCCATTTGCAAGGTGCAATGCAATTAAATTTTAAATTACCCTGGGCCCCGTGTAAACCTTTATCCGCGATTCCGTGCGTGGCTACGAAAGGTAACGATATATTTTCTCCGGCAGTGCTTTTTCCCCAATTCTTCCGCTCTTTCCATTTCCGTCATTCCTTTTTTTATTTCCTCTTCGATCCGATGTCCACGTCCAGCGAGCAACGAAAAAAGAAGAGAAATTAATCTCTTAACTTTTCTTTTCTTCGTCGATATAACTTAGAAGACGTCAAATCGATTCTCGTTTGGTATTGTGCGTCAGCAAAAGTCGAGCTCGCTCGCACGAACACGCGTGTATCTGTATGTGGATGTATATGCACACGTTACTTTCAATGTTCGAGCTCGAAATCGCCGA
The DNA here is from genome assembly GCA_032403825.1 of Odynerus spinipes. Classification (NCBI taxonomy): domain Eukaryota; kingdom Metazoa; phylum Arthropoda; class Insecta; order Hymenoptera; family Vespidae; genus Odynerus; species Odynerus spinipes. The sequence continues at coordinate 2,620,259 of JAIFRP010000030.1, forward strand.
AAACATTACTCTTTCCGATCAACGACAGCTGTTGCTCTGTTCTCGTTACGGGAACTTTGGAATTCGAGTCCCCGCCTCTTATCGTTGGCCCCGTTATTAAACGAGAGCCGAACTCATAATGGGTCCTACGAAAACGTTAATCGACTCTCTATCATAAGTGGACAAAGTTCTTGCACGGATGGCACGCAAGTAACATTGAAAATTATATTCGTCTTGTTCCGTATTACCTACAAATGTTCCAATTCCTACAAATTCGAGCGTTCTCTCTAATCATTTCGGAGACTATTTGTTTAAGTTAAAATCGAAGAAAAAAGTTATTCAATGTCTTGTCATTACATTTTTATCAACGCAACCATGACGTAGTCTTACGTCATTTCACAATCGCCGCTACCGGTAACCATAAGATTTTTCTACTCCAGATTTTGTCAGTCTCCGATGTCACGTGATTCGCAGTATACACGTAGGGAAAAGATTCGATTCGCAGATAAATTGGATCCGCCTTCTTTAAGAAGTCTTCGAAGGAAGCTCTTTTGGTGGGAAAAAGAAGAAAAAAAGAACGACGACCTTTTCTTTCGCCTCCCTTTCTTTCTTTTCCTTTCCTTTAGCATAGAATTGATTTTTCATGCCACTACGTTGCACTCGTTTCCGTTAAAGCTCAGCCGGGACACCCGGAGTGTTGTTGGAACAAAAGGAGACGACGTGGAAGGAGGCGAAGGACGTGGAGGAGGATGTCGAGCGCGTGTTTCACCAACGAACCAACGGACGGACGGACGAAGGAGGAGAATGGGAGGAAAGACGAAGAGGATGAGAAAGCAGCGATCGTTTTGCGAGTTTCTTTGTTCTCCCTTTCGATGCATCGTTCTAACGCGAAATCATAACAGCACCCCTCCCCCATTTTCCAATCAGGCCACGAACAATACTCGATTGTACATCGAACTGGGTTCGTGTTCTGCATCTTTCTTCATCCATCTTGGTGTCGCAACTTTTCTTGTTTATTCATTTCATTTAGTGTTCTAGATAAATATTGTACAGTCAGGCTTCTTATAACACGGTGCTCTGAAAAAAAAAACGATTTCGATAAAATACGGTGCAAAAATTGCAATTCAAAACGCATTCCCATTATCTCCACCAATTGACATATTAACACAGAACGAATTAACCGTGTTATAGAAAGATTGACTGCATTATATACAAATGTTTAATAATACATTCTATATCAGCATATTATTTTTAAAAAAGGCGACATCATCAGCGATAACGACAAACAACGATAGAAATCTTTTAAAAAACCATACACTATGTAAATAGACATACGTTCATGTGTAATCATAATATTGTAAATCATATTTTTAAAAAATAGATTAAAATAATGAACGAGCCAGTTGTAGAGCCATAAAAATTGGAAACTCGTACACAAGACTCATATAGATATTTAGAGGAAGATTTAGTGTTCCATCGTATGAGTTATGCACCCACCACTAGGCTGTCCTTGATTAGGAAGCCCGCAGTTTGTACATGATTAACGCGGCCCTCCTCTGGAGAGACAGTGAAAGCGGAGGGTTCGTCGTCAGACGCACATGGTCTCGCGTGAATTAGGACGAACTCCTATTCCACCGAATATCCATGTAAATGCATAATATATATATATATATGTATGTATGTATGTATGTATACATATACGCGTTATTAGCCAAAGTAGGACGAAGACGATCAACGAACGCTGAACTTCGAGAAGAGTAGCTAGACTCTCTCTTTCTCTCTCACACATACACACACTCTCTTTCTCTCTCCCTTTGACTTTAATTTAAAATTTCATTTGGCCTCCCTCGCACAGTTCGACTACGGATTTCATCCACGCGGTTTAGTTTCCTCGCGTGAAAGTCGATCGAGCCGCAGGGTAAGTATGTACTTAAGTCCTCGCAGACAGATGGAAGGAGAAACTGAAACGATAGAACTTCACCGCGTCGTGGAAAACTTTCCGTGGTCTAATCGCTCAGTGGTTTAAAGAATGATTTACGTGTCTTGGCACACGAGTGAAAGAGAAAGAGAGAAAGTAAGAAATATTAGCTTTTCAACATCGAAATAGTCACGATTTTCCTTTTTCTGTATATGTAGGAAGTAGGTAGGTACGTGAAGTGGTTATAGATATTCCTGGCACGCAGCCGCCAGGATTCGAACGTTTCGGGACTTTTATCGTCGCAATTTTTGCGAAGTACGCGAAATCATATCGTGACTTCAATCCTGAACGACTAAAACGGGAAGGATACGAGCCTTTGACGTTTGGTACTTAGTAACGATGGAAAAAATCTTACGTTTTATTTTTATACGTAAAAATATTTTAAGGAGGCATTCCGAATTTATGGTTAACGCGAAATAAAGCTTTGCTATTGCTACGCGTAATACAAAAAAGAAACGTATTTAGGAGAAATAAACGTACATATGATAAAAACGTTAATGATAATCGGTCTATAGAAAATTCTTTTTCGATTTTCCGTCGAATCGCGTCGAATGATCGTAAAAAGCGAATGAATGGACGTATCGAAGTGTAATTTTTATGATCTCACCGTTTGATCACAATTTTCTTTTGCTCGTAGCTCTGCCCCAACGACGTAACGAGAATGAACGAGAACGGACTAACGAGAGAGAGAGAGAGAGAGAGAGAGAGAAAGCGAAAGATAGAGAGGAGAGAGAAAATTCGAAAACTCGCATAGGTACCATTTCGTGGAAGATTTGCGAGCGTGCTTCAATTCTGCGAATAAACGAAACTGTTCGGAGCACGTGTTTCGCTTTAACCATGATTTAGTTTCGTTCTACTTGTCACAAACACGGCGGACGTGTACGTACCCACGCGCGGGGGTACTGACGAAGAACGATCCCGAGATTGGGAACACTGCTTTAACGAAAACTAGAGTGCAAGCTAACAAGACAGAGAGAATGAAACAAAGAAAGAGAGAGAGAGAGAGAGAGAGAGAGAAGATCGGTCGAACGATCTCGTCCCTTTCCAAATTTTGCGAGTCGAAGAGAATCGTTCGAACAAAGATGAGAATTCCAATGGAACACAACCCAGCAATGGTCGCTTTGATGCAACTCGGCGATGGCTCTTTCAACATATCGCAGCATGTCTCTATCGTCAAAGTCTAATTTAGCGTGCCACAAGCGGACTGGCAACAAAGGTTAACTTCCATCGAGCCGTAAGATCCATTAACACGCTCGAGCACCGTACACGACACAGGATTTCCGCCGGATAGGAATTTGGGTACCGTGAATTATTGTACTAGACCTTTTATGCACACATACATACACGTTACACGTATCCATGTATCTAGATGTTGTAGGTGTGTATACATACAAGCGTCTTCGTCCGTGTGCTCTATGTGTAAGTTCGTTAACACGAAAAGACGTAGGTGTAGTTACCTTCCACTCCGTCTCTTCGTACCGTACTAATTATTGCACGTTATCATTGTCGCTAGAATTATCATACCGTTATCGTCATTGTACCGTTAGTCGCATTACCGCACAGCGTAGCTCTTGATACCACGGAGGGTAATAAATCACGAGGAAGAATAATAGAAATTATATCCAACGAGCTAAATAATTTATTAAAAGCTCCGTTAGCGTTAAGAATCAAGATGGGTGATCGTAAAGGTATGGAGGAGATTTAAAGACGTACACGTGAAGTGCTCGGCGTTACGTAAGAGCTTTTGATCTCTGACACAAGAAGAAGAAAAAGAAGAGGAGGAGGAGCGGAAAATGGAAATTTTCATTTCGAAGGGAATCACTATACGATGACGATGACGAGAAAGACGATGGTCGTTCCGTTTCTCGTTCGGTCCCTCAGGATAAAAGATGTGGAAGACACGCTACAGGGACGTCCCTTTGCGGCCCTTACTCGAAGAATCGCCTCCCAAACGAGAATATATTCTTCGTTGAATGCGAGAACGTAAAGAAAGCACTCGCTTTCTCGAGTGGTGCGCACAACCTGGAACGCATGACGTAAAAAGTTACCCTTTTAAGGTGCCACCATCCCCCTTTTGCCCTCGTCGATTTAAAATCACATCCTTGAATTTATTTTCGAGGACTTCAAAAGAAGACGACAGCGACGACGATGATGATACACTAGGACTTTGATCGAAGTTTCGATTTTTCTCGATCTATTAATAAGAACAATTAGAGATAAATACTCGGAGATCGATTGTTCGTCGTTTAAATAGAAATTGGGTAAAATAAATACTGAAACAATCGTGATATCGACTGGAAAGAAAATTACGTAGCTACTATCTGCCGAATACGCACGTCGTTTATCTCCATCGTCAAGGGATAGTGAGAGAAAGCGAGAGAGAGAGAGAGAGAGAGACAGAGAGACAGAGAAACAGAGAGAGATCCACAGATTTTCGTTTTATCGGATTATCCGACACCGACGAAGTCACGTATTTACGTATTCCACGTAGCCGAATACGAATTGCAAATAGAAATAGTCAATTATCTCGGACAATCCATTCGGTCATTTACATTTTCGCGGGCTGCAATTTAGTCGCATATATTATTATATGACCGTCGAGGCATGGTTTCGAGCTATCGAAAGGCACGAATCTACGTTAATCGATGATTATCAGTCGCACGCAATTACGCATCCGTGTGCCGGTTACATACTCGAATAAGCTGCTAATAAACTTCTTTATTTATTCTTTACATAGGTACATACATACATGCAAACAGATTCTACGGTTCGTGTCTTGCGAGCTAGTTACGCGCGTTCCGAATTATTAAAGAGATACGATCGTGGGAACGTATACGTCTCGTGTATTGAAATATAAATTAACGTATGGCCTTTATAGCGAGTGTGACATGAAATGATAGGAGAGAAAGAGAGAAAGAGAGAGAGAGAGAGAGAGGGAGAGAGGGAGGGAGAAAAAATGATATCTTTCGAAGGTATACGTGGTTCTGCATACGGACGAAACGAGTATTATACGGCTGGCTATAACTGGATATTACCACTTACTCCGAAATGCAGGGCTACATACAGCGTGAATAGCCGTACACGTAAGAAAATTCTACGAAGCTATCATTTTCTTTTATTTTACGTAAATAACACGTATTGTATTCAGGCCATAAAAAAATCGCCGGGTTACCATAGCTGTGAAAAATTCGTAACGATTTTTTTGTTTATCAAAGTTAGGTGTACTTAACATTTTAATCGTTTCAGCGAGAATGTTTGAATATTTTTATCGTTTAGAAAAGAAACGAGCGTCGATCGCTCGAAATTATAAAGAAGTATCCCTTGTTTTTATTAAAAAATTTTTCAATTCCACCCAATTATCCACAGTAATCGTAATTCTTCATCTCCTAAACATTTTTATGTATTTTTCATAGCTACGAGAAAGTCGGTATGATTAATAACGCAGGTGCTCTTGTATGCGCCCTTTTCTCCCAAAGGGAAAATCGGGTCGATCGTAGCGTAGCGATCGCGATAGCGCAAGCTCTGACGCTAAAGGAAGCAGAAGGAAGAGGAAAGGGAAGAAGGAATACGCGATGCGTTGATTTAATGAGCGCACTGCGGTTCTCGAGATTCGCACCGATTCAATGTTTTATTCATGGACGATCTCTTCGAGAAAATCGAAAAAAATGTTTTTAAATTCTTTCTAACACATTACGAACATATAATGAACATTGAAAACGTATACTCATTGGTATCAGTTAAAAATTATATTTATTACTTAAAATAAAAACTATTCGGCCTCCGTGAATCGGATCCAAAAGCCATAGAAACCGCCATTATTGTTGCACCGACCTAAAAAACAAATAAAAAAATATCTCACGCACGCGTAAGGTTGCAAAAGGTTTCAATAAACGTATCCGATATCGATGAAAGGGCTTTTTATTGTGTTATCGGGAATATTATAAAGTACCAACGTTGATCCGTGTTAACGATCCACGAAAGTGAAAAATGAATCATCAATACTCTAATATCGTATCTCTGTCCGTGTATCTGTGTGTATCTGTATTCATGTATATATTCCTATGTAACTAAACTATACGAGGTTCGTTTTTATTTCCTTAAACGTTTTTTGAGCATGTACTTAATTTTCTTTTAAGTGTATATATATATAATATCTCCCCGGCTCGAGGAGGTATCTCTATGTATATAACTTATACTTTTTTAGTTATTTTAATCGTCTTCTTAAAATACGCGGCCCACGAACTATAGTCGCAGCAAGATATCTCGACTGTCAACTATATGCACTTACAATTCCTTTAAATAACTAATTCCTCTTTTTTCTTCTTTTTCTTCTTCTTCTTTTCTCCCTTCGTCCCACTTACTACTCCTTGCAGATCATATACATAAATAATGCTGTCTCTTGCAGGAATTATAGTTATATTTATTCGTACTATTCTTTAAGGAACCAATTCGTTTTGTCGGGTTCGTAAATTAATAATAATGATAATGATAGTAATAGTAATATAATAATAATATTATCAATAATAATTGGTGTATGAATGTACGATATATTTAGTACTCAATAATTCTATTATTTAAAACACAACTTTATAAAAATACTATCAACGGCAATGTATATGCAGTAACGTTTTTTTTTAGCACAATTTGAAACACATGATCAGTTTAAACAGTAATAATCAGGCCATCTGTAATACGTATAATATATATGTATATGTATACGTACACATACATATATAAATATGTATATAATATATTAATTATTTAGTATTTTCTGGTCGTCGTTCGCGAAGCAAAACCGAAAGACGCTCTCATTGATTTTTTTTCGGTTCCGTCACGACGACAATTAAAATAATACATCCTTGAGGGCGGGTAGGGAGGAGAGGGAATATAAATCATCGTCAGTATAATCATCATCTTCGAATGAAATAATAATCGCAATGAAAAATCCTAGGATATAAGCGCTTAGTTCTCTTTTTCTATATCCGGAATAATAATAATAATAATAATACTACTAATAATGATAATGATAATGATGATAATAATAATTAGACGCCGTGGGTAGAGCTGTCGTTCGCGTTAAAGACGTTATTTTGAAAAGATCTTGGTGCGTCGAAGAGGATAAAAAGTTTATGGTTATCGGAACGGAAAGAGTGTTTGGGGATTTTGCAATAAAATATACAAAGAATTTTCTTTTCACGCCATTACGATTTATCCTCCTCAGACCGTCGAGTAATAATATTTGTATATATATATGTAGCTCTATAAAAACAATGCGTTCTTTCTTTATCCTTTTTAATACGCTATTATAGGATTTATAATAATAATTAATAATAATAATTAATAAAAATAATAATAATAATAATAATAATAATAATAATGATTACTAATAATAATAATCGCTTAGTCCGTTAGTAGTGTATCATACATCGTTATCTAATTAGAAGAACTGTCTTCGTTTATCTTTTTTGTGTTTTTGTTTCTCGTCTTTTTGTTATTTTCTCTCGTTTAGCGTATATAATATGTATATGTATATCTTTGTTTACTTTTTTGTTGTTTCGTACTCAGCCTCCTCTCTGTGTAGTACGTGTCTATGTCCTTCTTTTCTGTCAAACGTGTGCCTGAGCTGCTGGAAGCAAAAAGTGCGCGGACGTCAGTAAAATCATCGGCGAGGTAGTCGCGAATAAACGCCAATGGAACTTCTCATTTCTAACGACTGTCTTTCTAATACTAATCGTGCGAGCGCCAGAATGCCGTGACAATACTCGTAAGCGTTTATTATTATTTAAAACCGAAAAAACAGAGGTTTGAAGTCGTCGTGGAATACTTATTTAAAAAAATACTGTAAGAAGGCTCGGCCCGCGAAACGTAAACTCGTAAAATGAGTATAGCCAGCTCGAGAATATCTTCGGCGCTACCTCGTCGACGGATAACAAAAAAAGTATAATTCGAAAAAGTCATTCGAGCCGGAAAACGTTCCCCTTTTGTTCTTTCTTTCTGTTTTTTCTTTCTTTCTTTCTTTTTTATCTCGTTACCTTCTAAATGAATCTCAATCTCGGTCGAATAAAAGTAAATCGAACAGTGATGTACATCTTCTCAACTTATCAAAGTACAAGTATTTTATCATTCATTTAGTAGTACATACTTATATTACTATATTACAAATAACCACAGTCCCGATAATTGCGTCTCAAGATATTCCTTTTCTTTTTTTTCTTTCTTAATATACACAGTAGTTACTCGTTCTCAAGACTCGATACTTCCATCTCCTTTCTTTCCTTCCTTCCTTCCTTCCTTCCTTCATTCATTCCTCCTTTAATGCTATGTACATGCGTAAATATATGTACACGCGAATAATACAGGGTGGTCACTCGAAGCGAAGGGAGCCGCGTTAAAAGTGTGTACTCGTGTCGACGTTTCTATTAGGAAAAAGTTACTCG
>JAIFRP010000030.1:2642485-2655945 GCA_032403825.1 Odynerus spinipes
GTATACTAGACGAGAAAGGTGTGGTATACACACGTTGTTGTCGCTATCGGTCTGCTTCCTTTTGCGTGCTCGAGAGTTCGGAAACAGAGCAATTAAATCTTTACGGAGAACATCGGTGAACACTATGTACAACAAATACACGAGCCGCTCATTTGCCAAGTCGATTAACCGTATGTACGTACAGAAGAAAAAGTAGAGAAAATCATCTTCTCATTTCTTTCTTATTTCTTAGATTAGTTTTTTTTCCGTACTGACCGATAACATGAATTTACTCGCATGACGCACACGGTATGTCGCTGGTTAGATTGGAAAGATACTACATAACAGATCAAAACCAACAGTGTAAAAACAGAAACGCGACAAGACAGGGATAAAAATAAAGAATCTCATCGATTGTCAAGGTAACTTTTTTCAGCTCAGGAAGATCCACTCGTCCTATTGTTTTTTATTGCACGAGGACGAGAGTAGTGCAAACATCGCGACACGATTCGAAAAAGCTTTTACGTTCCGTAAGTTCAAGAGATATGTACATAGGAAGTAGGTAGGAAGTTAGCTAGCTAGCAAGGTAGGTTGATATCATAGGTGAACGAGTTAGCGAACGCATAACGGCAGGACGTAACTCGAAACGTCGTTCAAACGCAATGCACGCCAAAGTTCTACTTTTCTTTACGATGTACCACGAAGGAGAACCGAAACGCTAAAACGTCCGTCGATTATGCGGCCACGTACATACGTACAGGTTAGTGCTATGTTCTTGACACTTTCCGAGGGAGATCGATCGAAGCGGAAATATTATACTTATACGTGCGCGTGAAGAGAAAGAAAGAGGGAGAGAGAGAGAGAAAATAAAGAGAGAAAAGAGAGAGAAAAGAGAGAGAAAAGGAGGAAAACAGACAGAGAGAAAGAGGAGAGAGGAATGAGCCGCTTTAATCTTCGCGGTAACCGCGAAAAAGATGGTGGAGGCTCTCTGTGAAACGAAGTTTTTTCCCTTGCGCGCTCTAAAAACGTCAAAACCCTTCGAGTCGACGGGTGCGCGCGCGAGCACGAACATTCAGTCCAACGACGAAAATGGGCTCGAACTCGCTCGAGAATTTCACTCCGAATATCGTACACGCTGTCTTTCGGTGTGTAACGGAGAAAATGAGAAATCGTGATCTATAAATCAGACGTGTCCTGAGCACACTTTTGGAACACGAGTTAAATGAGTAATTTTCTACAAGATCAAAAGATCCGAATACTTGTGAAATTTTTTAACAATTTTATGTGAAATTGTTTCGACCTTTTATTCTTATTTCAATTATTTATGTTACCTTCGGAATGAGAGAAAAAAATTTGTTTCGTTATAACTAGGTTGTGCATAGATTATCCATTGACGTGTTAAGTAAAGCACAGAATTCTAATGAATTCCATGCATTAGCTCTGCTATACCTACTGTACTATAAAACAATAATGACCCAGCATTCTATATAATACGTCAATTATTCTGTAGAATAATTATTTTAAAAAAAATGCATGGAATGGTGCGTGCGAATCGCATACGATTTTCTTTTTAATATTTTCAGAAATTTAAGTACGCGTCGTCGTATCGCGTGTTTGACCTGCCCACTATAAATTCGTGTGAAGCACACGCAACGAATTATAACAATTTAATGTACGTGATTTCAAAAATGAGATTTTCTTTTTTGCCTGTTTAATATATTACGCACACGTAAATCTTTTTTCCGATTGGTAGATCGTAACATATTTTTAAGGTCCTGTTCTAAAATACTTCGACGATAGAAAAATGAAGAAGAAAAATGCATAACAAATATAAAAAACGTGGACTCGAACGAGCATAAATGTTAGACTCGCGTAAATTCGCGTCTCTCTTTGAACGTGCCGCGAGATGATAAACAAGCTTTGAAAACGCTCCTACGACGTCCTCGTAGGAAGCACCGAGGCGTCAAAGAGCAAAACTACATTACTTGCTGAAAGCATCGGTAATGCGATTAACTCTTAACGTTTCGAGCATAGTATTTGATTCCGTGAGACTCTTTCGTGAAATAGAATCTTGGAAAACACCCCCTGAAATTTGATATTTCTCTTAATTCTAAAACAGTGACCTAATTATCAGTTCTATCCTCGGTAGATACTTACCTTCCTACTTACAATTTATTTCAGTTATTTGCAGCTTTTTTAAAAGTTTTAAATTTTGAAAAAGAAATTAGTTAAGGACAGCTTTAGTTAGACATGAATGTCTTCGTTTCATATTTATAAATATCCCAATCTATGAAAAAATAGACATACCTACGTCTCTTTAAAAAAAACGGCTCATTTCTTCAATAAACCATTACCACGTTAATAATTTAAAAAAATGATCCCAGTCGATAAATTATCGATCGACCATCTATCGTTAGAAAATATAACGTTTCTCATATAACATCTCTTATCGACCCTAGCATCCAAACCAAAACCAATAAAAAAACCCCAATTCGAAATCGCGATCGAAACGAGTCAACATCATAAAATTTACGATCACGAGGCTTTCAAGATTAACCCCGCTCGTTGTTGTTTCCCCTAGGCCTCTTCCAAGCGAAGAGTAGCACTTTGATAAACGCAGGAGCGATCGTGTGTCGCGGCAGGGGGTGCGAAAAGCTAAGGATTTAAATGCCACGCGTCTCTTCGGAAGGTAAATCGATCGATATCGCACGACGAAGGGCTCGCTGCTAAAATAGAAGGAGAAAAAGGTTGGGAGCGTCGATAGGTAACTAGTAGCAGTAATAGTAGGTTGTATCTCCAATGATGACGAGTAAGGATGGTGACGCGAGGTGGTTGCGCAAAGTCGCATGTTTATGAGGCTGTTAGGTTCGCGATCGGGCCACCGCGAAGAACGACAACGTGCTCTCTCTCTCGCGGACAACACGACGACGAAGACGACGAAGGAAACTCGGTTAGGAGAATTCCATGCTAGGTAGTCTGAGGTGGTGGATGGGTGGGTGGATAGATGGGGGTGGGTTATCCAATCGATAAACAACTTCCACGTTACATCGTCTAAGGCAAGCCGCTCGAGAGAAAGAGAAAGAGATAGATGAGGAAAGGTAAGGAGAAAGCAAGAAGAATATAGAAGATTACAAGGAGGGAGGGGTAGTTGATCAAAAGGGTTTGTTAGAAGAAAGACCTACCCCAGGTGATGTCGTTGAACCAAAAATGCGAGGGCGCCGAGGTGTGATCGTCCAGGAGAGGGGGTATAGGAGGCGCGGGTTCCGGTGGCGGTGGATTTGCGGCGCAGGGACCGTGCAATAGACAACCGGTGGTGCCGATACCACCACGGCCGTTGCTAGCGTAGATGATCTCTGGACCAGCTGAGTCGACGTCCGAGAGCTCCTCGGCCGTCTCGTCGGCGAGTAGCTTCATCCTGGAGGAGGAACAGGGATGCGCGAGGATGTCACCGATAGAAACACCTGCGAGAATGCCGTGAGGACTGGTCGCAGTGTGAACCGGTGGGGGCGGTGGCGAGCATTCGCCACCGATACCGACGAGCGCGGTCGCTTGCTCGTAATCCACGGAGTCGCTACCAGGTGAGGGTGGATAGTTGACAGCGGTAACCGGCGGGGGTGGCGGTTTGACGACGTGTCGTTCTCTTGGTAGGACTTGTATGCCGGTCGAAGAGGACGAGGGTCCGGCTGGGCCCTCGATCGAGGCACCGATCCGACGTCCTGCAGCGGCCGCGGCTGCGGCCGCCGCAGCGGCCGCCGTTGTCGCTGCGGTGTACGAGTAGAAGGAACCGGTAGCCTGGATCATAGTTCCACGGGGTGGTTCCTCCGGCGCTGCTAGGCCTCCGCCTCCGCCGCCGCCGCTCCCCACGACGACGGACTCGACCTGCACCTGCTGAACCCCGTAGCCACCCTGCGGCAATTCTTGATACTGTTGCTGCTGCTGCTGCTGCTGCTGTTGCTGATGCAATGTTTGATGCTGCTGCTGCTGCTGCTGCTGTTTGTCCTTTTCCCGACGCGGCGACCGACTTCGATCGCTGACGGAAGTTGCGCTCCAGTAGCCCCAAGCCATTTCGCACCGAATCCAGCCGTGCCGGCGCGTGACCTTCCTCTATCCTGCCTTGCCTCTTTCCGCTGGCAACGCCAAACTCTCGCTCCCTCTCTCTATCTCTCTCCTCCCCTCCTTTCTGATGCGTCTCGCACTTTCTCTCTATCTTCCTCTCTCTCCCTCTCTCCTTCTCTCTGGCGAAAGTCCGGATGAGCGTGCGACGAATCGCTGCCTCGATCGATGCCCGTTTACCGCCTCTTTTGCGACCTCTCTCTTTCGAGTTTCCTTCCTTCCTTCCTTCCTTCCTTTCTTCCTTCTTTCCTTCCTTCCTTCCCTGGCCTGCCTTCTTCTAACGCCTTAGAGATGCACAGAATCAACCAACGACTGGATCACGACTAGCCGTCCGTAATAAAATGTTGAAGACACTCCTCCCTGATTTCTTTCTTACCCTCCGCTTCCTTTCTCTTCCTTATTACGAATTCCTCGCGCTCACGCAGACTCTTTCTTTGGCGGCTCTTCCTGTCACTCCTTTTCTTCTTCTTTTTCTCCTCGTAGCTGACGATGATCACCAGCTTGCTGATCGGTCCGTACGAGGATATCGACTGCCACGGCAGGATGCGTTAACTGGCAGCGTCGCTCGGCGCGCGCTACCGACCGAAGCGGAACGCGCAAACGCGAGGACGCCGGTGGTAGGCGCTCCCTCGTTTCTCTCCTCTCTTCTCCACCTTCTCCCACACCTCCACCACCTCCACCTCCTACACCACCTATACCTATACTCACACCTACACCCTTTCTAGATCCACCGTGAACCCTCCTCTATACTACCCACTACATCTATACCTATACCCACATCTACACCCTTGCTAGACCCAACCGTAAACCCTCCTACCCCTGCTACTACCCACCACCTTTCTCCTTTCTTTCCCCTGCGTCCTCGTTCCACCAAACACACACCGGGCACCGTTGACGAAGCAAGGACAACGAGATCAAGGAGAATACAACAAGGACAACGATGAGGACGTGGAATATGACGATGAGGAAGAAGAGGACTACTACGACTACTCGTGTCTCGCCCTTCTTTTCTTTCGACACGGGCAACGAATACGCCTGCCACTTGCGAGCACGGGTGGAGCAGGAGAGAGGGTGAGGAGCTCACACGGGACTACGAAGAATCTCTGCGCAGGATGCTGCGCTCGTGGGACACCTTCCTCTTCTTCTTCGTCGTCGTCTTCTTCTTCTTCTTCTTCTTCTTCCTCTTTTACGTTGAATCCTGTTGAAGGATTCTTCTCTAGGAAGAGTCTTGCAAAGACGGAGATCGTATATCTAACAATAAGTTGTAGCTCTGTTCTGTATCATGAGTTATAATAGTAGAGTAGTAGCACTGTAGATCATTTATGCCGCAAGATGAATGGATGTGTGCGTGTATGTGTTGTAATGCGGATGAACTAATTAACCGACTTTGAAAGAAGACGAGATTACTTTGCTTTTTATTTGTTTTTTTATCTTTGAACAATCAGGATGAAACCTTTTTATCTGGTAAGTTCGGATTTTCCATTAATCCCGTTTTGAAGATCGTTTGATATTCGCACGGTTTGATCATCCCCAAATTTGATGTTTTAATTAATCTGAAAGGACTATTACCTATCGATTATTAATTTTAATGTGTTCCTAAATATTAGCAATCATATTTTCTGATTGGTTTAGATAGGAAAAAATCCAGGTCACGATCGTTCGATACCACAACATAGTTTCTTTTAACAACAATGTAACAATTCTGTCCCTCCATTGTCCGATCAGTTCGCCTCTCTTTTTATTATTGGGCTCTGCTTTCACACATTGACCAGCCCGATTTTGAAGGGCCACTGCACGTGGACACCGCTCGACGTTATCGATAATTTCATAAAACGATTCTACGCTTTGCGAACCGCGAACGCGCGTGACAATGTTAGCTAGTATGAAGCGTTAGCATCTCCAGGTGGTCCTACGCCCGCACGATACATCCTTCGGACAACTGATCAAGGTGTGGCCTCTTCCTCACGCTGGGTGCACCCAGATTTAATTTAAAGCGTTCATTCTATACTGACCCGTTTCGAATGCGATAAAAAAAAGTTTCTCGATCATCGTCGATCGAGATCGACGAAGAACATGATCGACATATTCCATAAAGTTGATATGATGCAAAAATTAACTGGATTCATTATTAGAGACGTTCCGAATACTCGTATTTGTATCCGTATTTGTTAAATTACTCGTATTCGTCTATTTATGTACCCCTATTTACTACATGGACAAATGACTATCGTTGAAGCGTCCTCGTAACATATCCAGTTTAGTTATTTTCTCCGTGATGAGAAAAATGGGGAGAGAGAGAGAGAGAGAGAGAGAGAGAGAGATACGAAGTCGTTTCAAAGAGGAAACGGCACTCGAACTCCCTGGAAAACTTTCAGCCCGCATCTCGTTGAAGCTAATCGCGCTTATATGAGAGAGAAAGAGAAAGAAAGAGAGAGAAAGAGTAACTCGAAACTTCATAATTTATTTTCCGCATTCGCTTCGTGCGAAACGCGCGAAACCCATTAAAAGCAAGCAAAGCAAGAGCACCACCCATATTCCCTTTTTATATGATGATGTATCTCTCCCGAATTAGATGGAACTTCGTCCTAGCAAATGCCGTGAGATCGTATCGATTTTCAACAGCGTACCATTATTCATTCGTACATATAACATACATATTTTCCTCAATCCAATATCTCTCCTCCGTAAACTTGATTCTCGCTTAGAGGATAGAGGTAGAGAAGAAAATGATCCCGCGCATCGATTTGAAGATATTAATGAGACTGAGCTGATACTGACCGTGTATCGTTATTTCCGTGTCCTTTTCGAGTTCGTAAAGGCGCAGCGCTTCGTCTAACTCTTGCTGCGACGCGATTCTGCAAGGATCCCCCTCGTCATCGACCCACTTCATGGTGAATTGGTCCGGCCCTGAAGCTGGCCCTGCGCCACCGAACCCGCATATCGCTCTCATCTCCTCCCGCAACGTATCCACCGAGATCCCGGCAGTGATGTATGTAATTTGGACCTCCCTGATATAAAATTGGGCTCTTATACGAAATGTCGGCAAAAAAAAAAAAAGAGAGAATGATTTTTTTCAAATTTCTCATTCATAATCATACGTCACATAGACGTGGGACCTATTTACGTGAATCGTGCGTCCATTATTTTCATTCATATTGTCCTAACCAATGATATCGCTCTATCATCTCCCCCCTTCCCCCTACGACACTACATGTCCCGCCGCTCACCATCTCCCGCGTCATCTATCATATCGCTTTTGTTCTTACGTACCCGCAAGGATCCTCTCCGATTGGTGCTTTCATTTTCGCGCCCAACCTTCGAAAACGAGATCTATCGAACGCGCGCGAGAAACAATGCAACGGATGCGCGATTCATTGAACGCGTATACCTCGTATTCTATCGAATAGGTATGTACTTATTTACATACGTTACATAGTTTACATACGTTTAGTGTGTCACGAAAGTAAGTTTGCGTGTCTCTCGTTTCTGCAACATTTGCGAGAGGAATAGAGACAGGTGTTGTTCGAGCGATAGGATGAAAAGGCTGCGTTGAATTTACCGCGACTCGAAACACACACACACACACACACAGTTTGGCATCCGCGCGTTTTATTGGTCATTCGAGCTGCTCCTATTTCGTGTTATGAAATTTCTCCGCGTGTATGTATGTTAACGTGCGTAATAAAAAGGGGATATAGGCGTTTTTCGATTCTTTAAATAGACCGCTCTGAGAGATACGAATGTGGGCGGGAAATTTGAACGTAAAAAGGACAAAAGCGAATGAGTGATCCTCCCGTGCAAAAAAACAAAGCTTCGAAACACGGAAATCGTTGTACATGCCACGCTGTTAAATTGTGAGAGAATGATTCGCGGGTAACGAGGACGTTTGAATTTGTTAGTTAATTATTTGTCGATCGAAGCGTTTATTTGTGTTCCCTTTCTTTTTCCTTCCCTTCGCGCTTTTCTGTTATTATTATGATAGATCGATGTAACGAGAGAATAATTACGTCAACGTATTTACGATCTATACTGATCGATGCAAAACAAACGTATCACTTTTTTCTTTTCTTTTTTATCAATGACCGTGCCCAGAAAGTGGCAATATCTCTCGTACATTCTCTTCCGTTAAGCGATATACCGCAGCCATGTGAGAGCAAATCCAGGACGTGCTATTAGCGCTACACAGATTTGCCACGCTGTACGAGCTCGCGCGTTGAATCAACTTGGCAACGCCGAGTGGATAATTGTCATTGAACAACCATTACGACGGCATTAACGTTTGCAAGGCGAAAATTACCAATAACGAATGATCCTCAAATTACAATTGACTTCCTTTCCGCTTTACGAGATCATTCGTGCAAGAAAACATATTCATTTTTAATTAAGCGTCTTCGTTATATTTCAAAATAACGAATGGAGAAATATTTTATGAAATAAGCTTCCCAATAATCGACAATTTGTCTTATGATGTTAATGAAAAAACCGTTTTAAAAAAAAATATAAAGAACAAATTATACAGGGTAGCAAAATCAGGTGTTGGTACATAGCAATAAATAAAACCTAGCGTGAGCTAGATTTATTCTGTTACAGCATGTTATAATACAAAATTGCGCATTACCCATTATATATTACTTTAACGCGTATGTCATCGTTCTCCATTGTAGCAGGCATTCTTGCGTGCAGTCGTTGCCCCTTACCTACAAAAAGAACGAAATAGAAATTCAGAAAATTTATTCGTACGAGATGAATCAAAATCAATTTATCGCGTTACGCCGTCTAGCACAGTAATCTTACTCCTATCTAAAATTAGTACATTTCTAAACTATGCGTCTATTCGTGGGTAGAGAGAAAACATTGACGAGCGACTCACCCTTGAAAACACAACCAAGTGTCATATTAAGAAAGTAATAGGAATTAAAAAAAGGTACATCGGTTCTTCTTGATTTATGTAAATACAACACAAATTGAGTGCTCGCCGTTATGTTACTCTGTGCACTATTGTAATATCTGGTCGGTATCATGATCGTCGAAGTAACAAAATTCTTTAGTCACACTCAATCCATTAGAATTATCTCAAAATATATTACAAGGGCATACCAATGTCAAAATCTACCACGTACAAACTATGTAACAAGCTCCATCATCTCCAGCATACGAAGTAACAATGCATAATGTCTGCTTTAAAACAGTCTGTATAAACGATTTAACTTGGAAATTAAGAAAACATATCCTTGGTTAGCGATCGATGCAGAGACAAAACAAAAGACCACTTTGAATCACTGTCCACCAGATTTACCAATAGAATATTAAACTGTAATCGTACACTGTGATAAAAGTTTATCGGTCAAGAAAGTAAGATACAAATCTCTCTGATCGTGGATAGCAACAAAAAACAAATGTTATTGTAATTCACAATGAAATGACACAACCCGATACATCATAAAGTCACTTGTCGTAAAGTCATAGTGTTGTAAATGTAAAGTCACTGCTATTGACGCTGGAGATGAAACGGAGTCGAAGGTAAACCGGCAACACGTAGGATAAAAGGAGAAATGCAGAAAACTCGATAAACCACGTTACGGC
Organism: Odynerus spinipes; assembly: GCA_032403825.1. Classification (NCBI taxonomy): domain Eukaryota; kingdom Metazoa; phylum Arthropoda; class Insecta; order Hymenoptera; family Vespidae; genus Odynerus; species Odynerus spinipes. The sequence goes on from JAIFRP010000030.1 coordinate 2,652,161, forward strand.
GGTCACCGAACGGCGAACTGTCGAAGAGGCGGTCGAAGCTGCTCGCAGCTCCAGATCCTTGATAATTGTCCCCTCTTAATATCAATTAAACTTCGTTTATGCGCGTACGAGCTCAAGGAGGTGTGATTCACCCGTGATAATCCATGAAACAACTATGCGACACCGTTCTTTTGCCATGCGAGAGATATACTTGCCGTTTTCTCTTTTTTTCACAGGAACGATTATCGAGGAACACAAACACCAGGGGAGATCTCTTAGATATTCTACGAGTTAAGTATATACTCTAAGCTAACGGAAAGCATAACAAATCACAGGAGGGAAAAGGCACTTCGGACGAACGTAGTTCAAGGCACGACAATACGGCGAGACGCGTTGTCATTTGGTCCCAAAAAGCCGCCATATTAAATTATGCTACGGATGGTAAATTCGTGTTCGCGCGGATCGACTGCGTTCCCTTCTGTACTTCCTGCATTTTTCTCGTACATTTTCCTTTCGAATGTCATGGATAGTAAAGGACTTTTACCAAATTAGAAAAACTATCTTCGCGGCATACTTAAAAATACAAATAAAGCGATTCGGTAAAATATGCTATTGAATTTTAACGACAAGGAAGAACTACGTTAACGTTTCTCTCTACTAAACTTTATGAGATACGCGTTGTATATGTATCATTAAAAAGAACCAAGTTACTTTACAAAAATATACGTGTATATATAATTAGAAAGTACAAAAGGAAGACAAATTAATTTCGCGAATAGTGCCACCTAGCAAGCGTCGACTAAAATATTCACTCGATGGTTACTCGTTATTTTTCTCGTCTTATATATTCTTATTTTAAGATTAAATTCGTCGAAATAATTGGGTGATAAATAATTTTAAGCTTTCCAGGTATATTATTAGCATGCAGATCCATGGAATGTGAATGTCAGCGATCTGCGATAAATAATTTCTTTACGCTCTAACATTATGATCGATCGAGAAACTAGATTACCTTTTGAAAGGATAATTTGTCCACGATGTGATACTATCTTTTTGTACAGTAAAGTTTATACAAGATGTACTACGTTAAGGGAGTCCAAGTGCATTACAATTTTTTCAAATGCAATAATTATTATTAAAAGTAAAAGCTACGTCGAAAAATCTTGACGTAAAAATGTGATATCTGAAATATGCTTTTTTCCCCAAGAATCTTAATCCAGATAATCATAAATGCAAAGATTCATTTAATATTTAAATAGAAAAAAATATTTTAGCATAGTAGATTATCGATGCAAAATAATGGAAATTTTTTATTTTTCTTTGAATTGAGCGCCATCTGATATTATGACTCTCGGACTACTCCCATTCTCAAAGCAGTACATCGACATGAACCTCTCCGTACTTTGTTTGCGTTCATCGGCTGTATGTATGAATTTCGTAGTGTTCGCAGGTTACAATAAACCAGATAATTTTTCAATTAAAGTTGACTTAAGATTGGAATCGTAGTGTAGTGCGCGAAAACGATTAATCGCCGGATACGGAATCCATAACTGTTTAATGGATCCGACTATCGGTTGGTATCAACCGGAGCAGTTCGGCCCTGCTAAGGACTTATGGTTACACATTTGGGAAGCTGAGAAAGGTCTCGATATCTTAACCCTGAAGAACGACTCCTCGTCGAACGTGATGGGCGTCAAAATGCAGCAGGATTATATAGCCCTCGACTCAGTGAATAATCGTACGGGAGATCGCGGCCAGCAAAATACTTGCAATAGTTATTATAACCCGTCACGTAGGAAAGGTGATAATCGTGCTAGTACCTACGGCATGAACTACAATTATGATGCCTTGGTCGGAGAATACGGTGGATGCCCGTGGCGTGTGCCTAATAAACATTATTCTAAAGGAGTTATTGGGTGAGCGTTCCTTAGCCTTTCTAACCCTTTTCATTATGTTATTTCGACGATATCCGTATACGGAGATATATGCTCCGTCCATATGGGCATTATTAAGGTTAGGTACATTGGCATGGTGCTTTGATGGGTCAATGTTACAAATTTATTACACTTGCTTCGAGAAATTCGCAACGTGATTGCTGTGGTACGACGTATGATCAATCGATTTCGTACTACGACGGTGAATGATACACTTTACTATTTACTTACTACAATGAAAAGGAATTTGCTAGCCATAATTTTGTAAACCATGCTGCTGCCTTGTGGGATATAGTTACATAATAGAATATTTATGGAATCTGATATTAATCATTGGTCAAAATACTACTAAAGTGTCAGTGACTCGTTTAAAGTGTAATATTTTTCTTTTTCTTTTTTTCTTTTTTTTCTTTGTATTTCCTCTTCTCCATTATTCATCATACATCTATTATTGATATCACTGTGTAATAAGCACAGAAGCTTTGCTAAATTATTTTATTGAGAAAATTAAATGCACAGTTTTGTTCTCTTGCAATGGAGATATATGTAAGGCTGATATTTAAATGCCTAATATTTCTACATTAACATTTAATGATAGTAAGTAAGAAATTAATATATACTATTTAGAATGCGGACATAAAAATATTGCATGCTGTATAATATATATGTATATAAAAAGGTTAATGCATTAAATCTTTTATATTGATATTGATACTTAAATACAGAAGGAACATATTATATTATATGTATAATTTTTGTGATAAAACATCATATAACAGAGATATATTTAGCATCGCATAAAACATGTAAATGATATTTTCTTGTTTAGGTTACACGAAGAAATAGAAGATTTCTTTGCATACATGTGTCCATCCAATGAAGAACATAGTTTAAGAATGCGAGTGGTCAAACGAATAGAACAAGTAATATATGATCTTTGGCCAGACTCTAAAGTTGAAGTATTTGGAAGTTTTCGTACAGGTCTATATTTACCCACTAGGTATGTACTATAATTTAATTAAAATTTCATTTATTATGAAAGTAATATCTTTATATTTCTTTTATTTGCCGTTTAAATTAAAATGTACATAAGAAAATATTAAATACCACTGTGATTACTCTTCTTGTTTCTTAATATGCTCAGAGTAACCATAATATCGAAATAATAATGTTTACAGTGACATAGATTTAGTAGTAATTGGAATGTGGACAAATCTACCATTACGTACATTGGAACGTGCTTTGTTAGATCAAAATATAGCTGAACCATCTTCTATAAAAGTTTTGGATAAAGCTAGCGTTCCAATTGTTAAACTTACCGATAAAGAAACAGAAATTAAAGTAGACATCAGTTTTAACATGAATAATGGTGTTAAATCAGCAGAATTGATTAATTCTTTTAAAAGACGGTTTCCTGTACTAGAAAAGCTTGTTATGGTACTGAAGCAATTTTTATTGCAAAGAGATCTTAATGAAGTGTTTACTGGTGGAATTTCTTCATACAGTTTAATACTTATGACCATTAGTTTTCTGCAAGTAAGTTTATACAAGCATCTCTGCATATAGTAACATTAACATAAAAGAAATTCACTCGATAAATAAGAGAGTGTAAAGCAAGAGTGTATGTTATAAACAGAGTGAATGAATATTTTTTTTAGTTACATCCAAGACAAAATGCTTACTGCTCAAGTGCTAATTTGGGAGTATTGCTGATTGAATTCTTGGAACTGTATGGTAGGAAATTCAATTATGTAAAAACAGGCATTCGAGTAAAGGATGGTGGTACTTACATATCTAAAGAAGAGGTAATGTACATTCACAATTTTTGTATTTCAAATTAGGTGCCACGTATCAATAATGGTATTAACTTAT
>JAIFRP010000030.1:2655994-2667765 GCA_032403825.1 Odynerus spinipes
TATATGTGATTATGTAGCTTACAATATTATCTTCATAGAAATATGTTTGAATAGTTAATAAATTACAGGTTCAACGAGACATGATAGATGGACACCGGCCTTCTTTGTTATGTATAGAAGATCCACTCACACCTGGTAATGATATAGGCCGCAGTAGTTATGGCGCTCTATATGTAAAAGATGCATTCGATTGGGCATATTATGTCCTTTCTCAAGCAGTCAGTCCTTTAAACATTCTAGTTAATGATGCAAATAAAGTAAGGTAAGATTGAACTAAATTAGATTATAATTGCATGTTTAACCTTCTATTCTTACTTTTTTTTTGTAAATGGAAAATATTAAATTCTTTAAAGACTTCTGAAAGAAAATTATTTTTATTTCATACAGTATATTGGGAAGAATAATTCGTGTGACGGACGAAGTAATAGAATATCGTAGATGGATTAAGGAAACATTCCCAGTACCCTTAAGTGAAGTGGACTCTCTATCCAGTTCAACTGGATCCGATGCATCCACCCTTTCAGCTCCGGCTAGCGATACGGTAAATTTATAGATTTATTGTAAGGAGCAATATTTGTTCTTTACATTTTTATGGAATATAAGATATAAAGTTTAATTAAAACAAACAATAATGTTTGGTCTCTTATTTTCAAGGATTCAGAATGTAGTCGTGGAAATTCACCAAATACTGGTGGAAAAGGAGAAGAAAACTCTAAAGACAGGCATGTATTTAACAATCAACAACCTCATCATCACTCTCAATGGAAAAAACCTTTCAAAGGGACTGCACACTGTACGTAAACCATTTATGCGTAATAATATAATATACGCAATATACAATGTATAACATGAAAGTTTACTTTTACAGTAAATCATCAGCACAGTTCTAGAGGAAATTATCGTGGTATAAATAACAATATAGGTGGTCAAAATAAAATAAAACATAATCTTCACAGCAATGGTAGCCATAATAATAGCACTAGTCACAGTCCAAATTCAAGACCACACACACTGAAAAGGAAGAAACAATGTGTAACGCAGCGTGGTCCCGGAGATTGTGTACGGTGATGAATTGTGCAAAATAATTTCGAACAATGTTAATATCACTTAAGACACGAGTTCAATATTATGATCGTGTGATAAAGCGACAGCAAATCATCTTTGTCACATATTAACTAAATCATTCTGTCGCGACATCATCCTTGTAAGTTTTCTCCATTCAGTCTGCAGAAGGGGTTAATATTTACAATTAAGCATTTGCAATTCGAATACGATATTATTCTTGACAGTACAAAAGATACCCCTGAAGTAGCTATATTTTTCATTTTCCAGGAATATATTTCAGTCTGTACGAACGCTTGTGTACCAAAGACGTACAGAATTGTAATATAATTCAAATTAGGCTAGGTTAAGTTTTGTTTGCATTGATGCACATACTGCACATAACGTAAGGAAATGTGTAACAATATTTTGTCAAATATTGTTTCTAGCATTACACACTTATTGCCACCTTTGAATAGCAATTGTGTTCATACCCAGATAAAACTCATTGTAATACATTTATATAATACGATTGATATTTACGAGTATTAGTTGCGGTAAATTTTTCTTAAGAATTTCACAAAATTGTAAAACTTGCTCTTGTAGTTATGATAAAGACTTAGTTTTCTATATGAAACTATATTCTTATAACAAGAGGGTGAGAAAAAAAAATGGTGATATTGGGACTTACCTAATGTAAATATTGTAATATACATAATCAAACATAGAAAAATAAGTCTAACAGTTACCTACTGAACTTTTTTATTTTGTATGTACCTAAAATAGTGTTTGTTACAGTAATATTATCACGTAATATTTAATGTGCATGAGAGTCACATTCATGAAAAGTGAACTTCTTTTTGTAACATAATTCTGATGATAATACTTTAGTATATTTTTCGGATTTTATTAAAATCATAGGTTCATAAATGGGTAAAAAAAAATTTTAATCAAAATATTGAAAAAAATGTGCATAACTGTTATAGCAATCTGCTTTCAATTTTTGTAGTATTTTCTTGGAAAACGCAATTTTTGCAGATGTATTTATTTTGTATACAGCTTGTCTGATTTCTTAACAATGTTTGATATCTTTTTATATCCCCTCAACAATATTGTATTACTCTTCAATAAAAAGACGGTATATGTCAGCACCACACAAAAACATATGAATCAGTTATATGACATTGCATTTTGTGAAAAATTCTATACATTACAATATGCGAAAAGGCCTTTATATAATTTTAAATTCAGACGATTATACTTGGGAAGTGATCTGTATTTACTTTAATACCGATAATGACATTCCAATTATCAATAATTTCTGACCATTTCAAAAACATAAATTGTTCATTTTTACAGCGTACAGTTAGGTGCTAATAAATTACAAATAAATTACTTTTTTATAAGATTTTTGTATTCATAAGAATCTTATATCGCAATTGCTTATATTCGTAAAATTTGAAAGGACTTGATAACATTAACGTTTGTTTTTCTTAAAAATATATGCTATTTATCCAGTATTCTATTATCATTTAATTACGTCTATGAGTAAATTATATTGTACGCTGCGAGTGATTTTAATTAAAAAGTTAATTGTTTATTATAAATGTTTTAACTTAAATACTTTTTAATAAATCCTTAGCCATGCAATTCTTGAATATTTGAATTTCAAGAATGAAATTGATTACGATTTCTTGAAAGGACATGGGAATAAATTAAACAAAAACATCTTAAATATAGTAACTTTGCTATTCCTTTATCATCGCTCATTTATCTGATGAATGCCATAAAGAATATATATTAAATTTGAATTAATTTATGCAAATGTAAGTAAACATTGTAGCCTAAAAATGTTTATTCAAACTTCTTTAGACTATCCATACATGGAACGTTCACATTAAGATACTGTACAATTATATTTTTTCTACCCTTTTTAATGCATTTGCGTCCTATTTTTTCGAAGAAATTCCTGTTATGGGATTCATTTCAAGTGCTAATATACGATCCAATTGAGCAAGTCTGCGTTCTTCATCGAATGATACTGGTAAAGGTGGATACACTGAAATAATAAAGAAATATTTTTTTGTTGACTACAACATGGTAACTGTTATGAATGTAAAACATAAAAAATATATATATATATATATTTACCGTATAGTTTGCAGAACATATAATACCAGACAGCTAATGAGGAGAGGAATAACGAAATTCCTATAATAGACTTCCATTCTCCCGTAGGTGCTTCCATTTCAGCAAATGTAAGACAAAAACTGGCACGATATAGTGCCTTTTTTTCGTCTATGGAAAGTTTTTTCCAATCTCCTTTTTCTTTTTCTCTTAAAGCCTATATACGTAATATAATTATTAAGCATTTTCAAGAAGGAATACAAATTTCTTCTACAAATTATTTTAAATCAAATATAAATACCAGCACATCAGGAGTATTGGCTCTGAAACGAATTGCAGGCATTGGGAAATCTGTACGATCTATATATGAGGGTGTGCCATTATATCCAGGACCAACGACATCTCTATTACCAACAACAATCCTGTCTCTCACAGCATAAGCACTTAATTCTGAATGTGATCTTGTCAATTTAATGCCTTGTCGTAAGCAAGTTAGCACAGCACGGTTATTCATCAGGTTATTCATTTTATACTGTAACATAATTAAAAATATGGATTTCATAAATATGGATTTCAAAAATATGGAAGTTTCATATTTCATTGTGGTATAAAATTTGAATAAGTAAATGAATAGAACTCGATTGCATTACTAATGGTACATTATATTGTACTTATTTGTTTTTCTTTTCTTTTACTGTAAAATTTTATTTTTTTTATAGAAAAATTACCAATTTAAACGTCAAAAGTATACAAATAGAAATACGTACGGTTTCATTATGGTAAAATAGTCGTAATGCGCAATTAGTTGAAACGAAAAATTAACCAAGTTCTAAAGAGTTTAAATAAAAATATGTTTGATACTTGTGTTCTTTCTACTTTTTGCTATTTTAAATAGAAAATAGAAAATTTTTGCGACAAGCACTATCTCGTTGAGTGTGTACGAACGAAATTACCTAACATCTAGATATGTAGATATATATTAAAATGAAAGATCGTTTAACGCACGGATCTACGAATAAACGAAGGTTTTTTAACATATGAATTCGATGTCATTTAATGGAACGTCTGAATGTAAAAAGATATTAAGAATCGACAACTTACACCCAATACTTAGAACAAGGTAACCAGAAATGGCCGTCGATACGACGATTAGATCACCGAAATACCCGTGCTTGCTTAAAATTTTTCCTGAGCTATGAACAGAATGTACAAATTCAATAGATATTCCGAAGGGTAGTACTTTAGTTCATTCTCAGGTAGTAAAGGCAGCACTGTAGCGTATATAACACACTGCCACGGATAAGATCGATATACATGAAACTACTATAAAAATGATACTGCATTGCCTCTATCGCTTGAAAATAGACTAAAGCATTGTTAGGAATTCGTATTGTGTTTCTGTTGCACACTTTGCACACAAGTGCAAAAAGAGGGTAGGTAATTAAAATAGGTAGGTAGGTAAATTAAAATAAATGTTAAGGATTTAAATTTGGCGGTAAATTTTTTTGCTCCGAATACTTTCGAATACCTCCTTTAATTTCATGTTCTCCTGATACTTTTCCGATGTTATGGTCTTTGAGAAATTTTTCCCGTAAATATGGATTTCTAACAGGAACATAGGATGTGCGAGGAGGTGGCACGCAGAAATGGCGAATACCTCTTTGAATCTCATGTTCTCCTGATACTTCATCGATTTTTCGGATTTTTTTGGACTTGGAGAAATTTTTCCCGTAAATCTGGATTTCTAACAAGAACATAGAATGTGCGAGGAGGTGGCACGCGAAAACTCCGAATACCTCTTTGAATTTCATGTTCTCCTGATACTTCTTCGATTTTTCGGACTTTCAGAAATTTTTCCCGTAAATCTGGATTTCTAATAGGATCATAGAATGTACAAGGAGGTGGCACGCAAAAAAACGCACGGAATTTTTTCCTGATACTTCTTCGATATATCGAACTTAGAAAAATTTGTCTCGCAAATTGGGCAATGCAATAATAGGAGCACATGATGTGGTAGGAGATAAGTGGTAGATTATTAAGGTAATAGAATTAACGCAAATTTATTAAGGTAAAATTTTCATTTATTTAAAACTTTTAATTTTACATTTATAGTGTTATATTTGTAATATTTATGCATTCATTATTACAATACGTCACGCACGCAAGGTAAAAATACAAAATACATGTATAAATATATTAATCATACAATACGATATAATATAATTTAATACAATAAATGTTCATATAACAGTATATCTTAATATAATTGATTATAATGACTTTTGTTATATTTATAATGTCGCACTTTATTCCTTGTTAGCAACTGCATTGAATGATCCAAGTATCGTGTTCAGAATAGACGAGTTGAACAATCGGAAGATGTTTGTCACCTGGTGCAAAGTTAAAGTTACTTATTAGTATAGAAACTACTATAATAGTTAAAGTTTATTAAAAACATATGCAAAATATTATATGTTTAGTATTAGAAATTCTGTACGAAGTAATACTTACTTTTATAAAGATCCAAAGTATTCTGGAACATTATTCTCGTAGCGATGATCGAATAGTAAATTCCGAATAGTAGCATCCACCAAAGAGCGAAATATTTGTAATTTACTTATTTCGCGCCTGTGCCTCCATTTTGACCAGCACAAACTCGGAAGAGTGCGCTACTGTATATAGTATGCTTGGCGTTGACGTTCTTATAAATATATACTTGGTGTTTCAATACGTCAAGGTATACAAGCCAACACGAGAATAAAATAATAAGAGCAGTGTTATCGGAAATTTTCCTATTCAGCCGTAGAGAAACTTCAAAAAGTAACAATGTCGAGCAGTCGGAAAAGAAATATGGATCTCCTGACTGCAAAAACAGGAGGAGCTTATATACCTCCTGCGAAATTGCGTATGATGCAAGCAAATATCACCGACAAATCTGGTGCTGCTTATCAACGTATTGCTTGGGAAGCACTTAAGAAATCTATTCACGGATGTATTAACAAAGTTAACGTAAGCAACATTGGTCTTATAACAAGAGAGCTTTTAAGAGAAAACATCGTTAGGGGAAGAGGTTTATTAGCTCGTTCTATTATACAAGCGCAAGCAGCTTCCCCAACGTTTACTCCTGTTTATGCAGCTCTCACATCTATCATTAATTCAAAGTTTCCTAATATTGGTGAGCTAATATTGAAAAGACTTGTCATACAATTTAAGAGAGGTTTTCGTAGAAACGACAAACCTCTGTGTATATCATCTGGGACATTTGTTGCACATCTTCTAAATCAACGTGTAGCACATGAGATTCTAGCTTTAGAGATCTTAACACTGCTAGTAGAAACACCTACAGATGATTCCGTAGAAGTTGCTATAGCATTCTTGAAAGAATGTGGGATGAAGTTAACAGAAGTATCTCGAAAAGGTATAGAAGCTATTTTTGAAATGTTGAGGAATATATTACACGAGGGTCAGTTGGATAGAAGAGTTCAATACATGATAGAAGTCATGTTTCAAATTCGAAAAGATGGCTTCAAAGACCATCCGGCAGTCCCTGAAGAACTTGATCTTGTCGAAGAAGAAAATCAGTTTACTCACCTTATAACGTTAGACGAAGCAATTGATTCGCAAGATATTTTAAATGTATTTAAGTTTGACAGCGATTATGTGGCTAACGAAGACAAATATAAACAACTGAGTAAAGAGATTCTTGGTTCAGATGCTAGTGATTCTGAAGGCAGCGATGAGGAAGAGGACAGTTCTGATGAAGATAGTGATGCAGAAGCTACAGAAACAAAAGAAGGAGTCATTGTAGATAACACAGAAACTAATTTAACTGCTCTGAGGAGAACTATATATTTAACAATACATTCTTCCCTTGATTTCGAAGAATGTGCTCACAAATTAATGAAAATGCAACTAAAACCTGGACAAGAGATTGAACTTTGTCATATGTTTTTGGATTGTTGCGCGGAAATGAGAACGTATGAAAAATTCTTTGGACTTTTGGCTGGACGATTCTGTGCTATTAATAAGATTTATGTTACACCATTTGAACAAATTTTTAAAGATTCTTATCATACGATACATCGACTAGATACTAATAAGTTGCGTAATGTATCTAAATTCTTTGCCCATTTGTTATTTACTGATTCTATATCATGGGAAGTATTATCTTGTATAAAATTAAACGAAGAAGATACCACTAGCTCTAATAGGATATTTATCAAGATATTGTTCCAAGAACTTTCAGAGTATATGGGTCTTTCTAAACTTAATCAAAGAGTTAAGGATGTGACGTTACAAGAAGCATTTAGTGGACTGTTTCCTAGAGATAACCCAAAGAATACACGTTTTGCTATAAACTTTTTCACATCTATAGGCTTAGGAGGTCTTACCGATGATTTAAGAGAACATCTGAAGTCGTGATTATAAAATTTTGACATGTGTATATCTCATTATGTATTCTAACCTATAATATAATGATAAGTAATTGTAATATAAATTAGTTAATAAACATTAAACGGCGGTCATTCTTATACAAAAGATGTTTGAATACCCTTCTAAATTGTAACTAAGAAATAATTTTAACTGATTAAATAACTTTTTTGGTTAAAGTTCGGTATATTTTCATATCTATACGATATTAATGACGAATCGTGATGGAAGTGTCCTTTTGCTTCTTTACGCTAGAAAGCCGGTGATATTATACAAGAATTACTTTAACTGTTATCAAAGTATCCAAAATATGTTTATAAAAGCTAAAAGTGATTTGACAGTGTAGCAGAACCAAATCGTCTTTCTGCTGTTTACTTTTGAAACGTCAAACACATTTGTTACCACCTAACCACATTGTAATATCTTCTCTGTACTATCATTTGGATGTATCATTTATCTTCAATAATTTATTAATATGCAAATTGTTTGCAAGTTATTTAATTCTATGATAAAATAAACAGTAAAGAATGAAGTCTTTTAAGATTTTACCGACACGAAATACGTGCATGAAATTTATATCACGTAATAGGTACATATAAAATGGTTATGTTAAGTTGTGAATAAAAAAATTGTAAATAATGAATAAATTTCTTCTCAGATCATCAGAAACATCTAAATATGTAGCTAACAACGTAAGATCGCTTGGATCTACTGTAGATGCTAAAGAAGTAGAATTTCATGGAAAATTAAATACTACTTGGTGGGATACCAATGGTCAATTACGTGCTCTTCATTCTATGAATCCTCTTAGAGTACAATTTGTACGAGATGGTTTAGCTAACACAGGTATTATCAAAACTAATAGAAGTTTACCTCTACAAGGAACAAAAATTTTGGATATCGGTTGTGGTGGAGGAATATTGTCAGAACCATTGGCAAGGATAGGGGCTGAAGTAATTGGAATAGACTCGTCAAAAGAATTAATAGATCTTGCAAAGGAACATGCTTCATTAGATCCTAGTTTATCAGGGAGGGTAAATTATATTCACACCACTATCGAAGAGTTTGAACCAGAAAATGCACAAAAATTTGATGCAGTTGTAGCTTCTGAAGTTCTAGAACATGTGGCAGATCAAAAATTATTTCTCAAGGTATGTTCTTAAATAACAAAAAATAACAGTTGTTTGGTCTTTCTTATTTTTAATTATATGTTATTAGTGTTGTTCAGATACTTTGAAATTTGGAGGATCACTGTTTGTAACTACGCTAAATAAAACTGTACCATCTTGGCTGGGTGCAATTGTTGCAGCGGAACATGTGCTGAAATTGGTACCAACTGGAACACACAATTGGAACAAATTTATTTCACCAGAGGAAGTTCAGCGTTTGGTAGAAACATGTAAGATACAATATAAATTTATAAGATTATAATTTCATTACATATTCTTTATTTCATTACATATTCTTTATTTTGTTTTATTTCATATTAGGTGGTTTAAAGACAAAATTAATCCATGGGATGCTTTATAATCCATTAAAAAATGAATGGTCTTGGTCGTCGTGCGCTGTGATAAATTATGCACTTCATGCTATTAAACATCCTGATCAATAATACCAAACTGTTTATATAAGAATATTTATTGTGATTTTTAATATGTTATTTACAAAATATAGATTTGTTTTATTGGCATAAGAAAAGAAATCACTAATAAAAGATTAAACTACCTTTTATACATAGTATACATGTATGTGCATATGTGTATAAAGTTTCAACTTTATATTGCATTTTGTATTTTGTTCATATTGTTAATCTTCAGGGTATACAACACCAATTTGTTTTCTAAGTTCATCTTCCAATGTTGCAAGTAATATAGATGTATCATGTGACATGTGTGGATGTTCTATCATACCTATAAGGAGTTACATATTTTAAATAGTACTATGAAATCATCAAACTATGTTAAAGTTCATATTAAAGAAAGAACAGAATAGAATACCTTTTTGAAGGCAAGTACGAACTGCAGCAGCTTCGTAAGACAATCCAGTACTGTTTATAAAATTTAGTTTATGTTTGGGATCTGGTAAGGGTTTATGCAAAGTACCACGTGGAAGATTTACTTTAGGTGGACACCAAAAGCATGGTACATGTATCGTCCCTTTTGTTCCACTGATATAAGCTTCATTAGGCATATCTACTAAGGAATGTGTTAAAACAGTAGCAGTACGATTGCCTTTGTATTGGAGAGTCGTGGAAGTTGATATATCTACACCCTCTTCATTTAAACATCCTGAAGCTTTAATTGTGTGAGGCATTTCATTATTAAAAACCATACAAGCAAGCTGCAATACATATACACCCAGATCCAATATAGTACCACCACCCAAGCTCTTCATTCTAAAATAATCATGTAAAAGATGCGACGTATTATAGTTATCTTTTGTAATTATCAAAGTATAATTTTCAGAGCTTCAACGATCTATCTACATACTTAAGTCTTTCAACATCTGGCATATTAAATCCAAAGGAAACAATAATTTGATGAATTTCTCCTAAACTACCAGATGCGATTTCTTCGCGGATAGCATCATAGGCTGGGAAGAAACGGCTCCATATACCTTCCATAAGGAAAAGATTCTTGCTTCTTGCAAATTGTATCAATTCCCTTGTCTGTTTTAAATTCATGGTCAATGGTTTTTCACAAAGAACATGCTTCCCATGACTTAGCATTAATTTGGCTATTTCAAAATGTTGAGGATTCAATGTTCCAATATATACGACCTCTAAAAGATGTTGCAGATGATTAAACCTGTTTAATTTATTTTTTTATAAATGTATTCTAGAATACTATACAATTACATACCGATATCCTTGTTCTTTGCCAATTCTGCATAGTCATTGTAAGCATTTTTAATATCATGGAGTTTTGCAAAAGCTTGTGCTCTTGACAAATCTCGTGCTGCGACACCAATTACTTCGTGTTCTTCTTTAGGTAATGATGCCATAGCAGTTACAAAATCATGGGAAATTTTCCCAGCTCCGGCTATACCCCAACGAGTGGCCATCTTGTTCTAGTATCAATTAATCTTTATTATATAAAGACAATAAGATTTATATTTGAAAGTTATACTTTTCTTTAATTCATATATATTATCGTATGATAAATTTATCTATTTTTACAATTTGAGTATAAATCACAAATAAAACAAATTCTATATAATTACAGAAATCGTTTTTTATATGATGCCAAATAATTTTAATAATCGATTTATTACTTACTTTATAAACGTTCGATCACTTTATTGTGTCTTTCTGTACTGCCACGTTTACGATTAATCTCTGGGTATATATCTGTAGGTGAACTTATATATCAATAACACATGAATCTATAAGATGCATTAAAACCTAATGATATCGTTATCTTCACTGATTTATCTAATGCAACACCACTTCTCTTATCTTTATTATTCTTATTTATCGATAATTACAAAAAATTACTTATACTATCCTTGTGGATAAATAAAAAATGAATTTTAAAAAGAATATATAATTTTGGCACAATGTATCTTTATACTTTACGTTTAGAAATGTTTAATATTTCTTTGCCCTAACGATTTGTTTCATTTTTCCTATATCAGGTTTGTTTTTCTTGCTATATATATAGCTTTGTAACAGTTATATAATAATTAATTCATCTTAATATACGTTTTATGCGCTGTTATATCACATTGTTTCATAAACGTTCGAAAAGAATAATCTAAACATTTCTATATTCGTGAGTTTATACATATATACATATACATCTTGATTTAGATATTGTACATTATTCCAAGGCTAAACAATATTTGAAAGCGCGCCATTTTTTGTGCGCATTTAATTATAGGCGTAACGAATAGACGACAGAAAGAAAAGCGATTTAGTATCACAATTTATTATTATATACCATTACTATCGATTAAATAATCGTCGAATTAATTAGGAGAAAGAAATGAATCGTAAAGACAAAAATGTTACGATCAACGTACTATGAATGTTTAATGTAAAACTACCCGTACGACAGCAAGCAAGCAAGCAAGGAAAGTACACGTCACGTGATGCGTTATACACGTTGTCCAGTCACGATCGAGATTTTCGTTTGGGGACTTGCGCGCGAACCGTGGACATGTGCGGACGG
>JAIFRP010000030.1:2675011-2685369 GCA_032403825.1 Odynerus spinipes
TATATATCGGTAGAATGATGAGTTTTTTACTTTATAAGCATGAAAGATAAACCAACCTAAAGTATGCGTTTCCGTAGACGCCGCTGTCGTTCCGGTGGTACCTGTTGTCGCGTACGAATGAAGGACGTGCCCTGGATAAACGAATCCAGACGGTACGAATCCTTCGTTACCGTCGCAATGTCTAAGCACCCAAAACCAATCCGGGTCGTCTCTATTGAGCACGGTCACGAATTCTCCTCTTTCCACGCTTACGTCGTTCTCGTCTCGTGCCACAAACGTATATAATACAATATACCTTCCAGCAGAGGGATCCTGAAAATGAAATTAAAAACTATACTAACTCCAAATTTGTATACGAGACTAAATTAATTGCTTTTTTTTTAAATTAATACTTTCAGATTATATCGTCGTAAAGATATACCTTAAAAAAGGGGTGCACATCCGGTTGAGATGATATAGTTTGTATAGAATTTTGGGATTGCGTAATATTAGACCGATTGACATTTATATCCGCAGTCACTACATTGCGGGTATAACTTTCACAATCCGATGCAGATCCTGTGTCAGTTTGCTGCGCATCCAATGCTTGAGAACGACCTGTACTCGAGATGTCGCCGTCACCCTCATTGGATCTAGGTAACTTCTTTTTGACATTATTCATGAGAGTAGCAAGCGTCAATTCTGCTAATTGGGATGTATAAGGCGCGCAATAAGAATGTGGCACGAATCCTTCCATGCGCGTGTCTGCAGCTATTACGTATACCCAGTCATTTTCTCTATATAAAACATTTACAACCTAGGTCAAACAAAGAAAGATAAATGAAACATCCAAAAATAGATAAGATCGGTTCAAAGAGTAACATAAATACTAACCTGCCCTCTCTTGACTTGTAGTTCGTCGTCCACGCATGGCGTAAAATCATGAACTATTACCATTTTACTATCCGGAGAAAGACCATTTTCTTTCTCTATACCAACTCTCACTAAAGTTTCTATACTGGCACTTCCTGTGATACGACCAGGCGGTAGCGGGGCTCTTGTTCCTACGCCGAGCCCTGTACCTCCTGCACCGACGCAATCCTTTTCCAAGTTAAAGTTATGAATTCCAGCTATGTAAATAAAAGACCATTGACCTCTAAGAATTCTCAGTAGTCGCATTATGGATACACGTTACAGTATACGTATTAATCTAATTTATAAAAATTAATTTTTCACATTACAGTACTGCGTAATCTCTCTTACCATCAAAAATTACAATTAATTCAAATATCGTAGATACATAAGAAATTCTTTACATCACTTTTACGTACATGTCTTCTATATCGATATCTTATTCTACTAACATTCGTCAAATGTGAAAAAAAATAAAAACGACTTCGAAGCAACAGGTGAATACCATTTGGCATTCTGCTACTTATACGTTTCATCGTTCGGCCGCGGGGGTACATAAAGGTTCGTATATAGCCCGTACATCGGAAGGAGACGTTTTCCTTCTTACTCACGTTTCTTTTTTTTCCCACGACGTATTCGTACCGGACACAAGAAAGCCATCCCTCCGCGTTCACAAAATTACATTTCCAAATGACCGATCGTTAATTGCATTGAGAGAAGTTCATGGAACCAGCAATGCGATCGGATGAAGCAAAGCGGGCATCGATCTTTCCCTTCGTCCAATATAAATCCTTTTGTTGAGTACTCGATGCGACGATAAATGGCAATGAATAGAAAGGGAATAAAAGTTTATATTTAATTTACCGAGCCAACGTCGCAAGACATCGAGGAAAAAAATTCCCCTTTTATAAGAACTCGCGTTAAAGGTATATGTATGTATATATGTATATGTATATATAAATCGGGAGCGTGTAACACGACACCTGCGACTGCTTGACCTGTCCCCCTGGCTCTCTGTCCCACTCTGTCCTTCTTGATCCTCCTGATGAAATCCATACGTTGCTTTGGTGGTACGTCCTACAGGTAGACGGCGCTTCAGGATCGCGCGAGGTAGGATCTACAATCGATTTTCGAAATCGCTCGCGGTTAAACGTATACGTTGTATGTATGTACCTCTTTCTTTTTACTATATATAGTAATATAATATCTTTTAGTATAGATTTTCCTTTACTATATATAGTCTATAAGCGCATCTTCTTTTCTTTTTTTTTTCCTTTTTCTTTTTATTACGAGCATTACCTTGTTCCGCTACCAACGAGTATGACAATACGATTACAATGAGGATATTGTATTTTCGAAAAATTGTTGCGGTAACACAGGAAGAATCTCTCGTATTATCGAAATTGTTTTTTATTTTCTTCAAGTAACACAAAAGTTGGCGAAGATAAGAAGATATCTTTTTCTATAACAGTTTTCTCACGTTTACATTTAGGGGTCCGCATTCGTGTGTGTTTCTTTTGCGAGACGCGCACAATCTCACATACGTCGTCAATTTATCGACCGATAGATCAGCACGTGTTTACGTATATATACATCCATCTGTGTTTCTTCTTGCATATCTCTATGTATATATACATATACTGTAAACTGACTTTCTCGTTCGATGCGCTCGACGGATGTGTGCGAAATATACAGATGAGTAAAGAATTTGATAACTCTATATAAAATCGTTCAATTTACGTCACCTTGTAATATTGTTGATAACTCTATCGGAGTACAAACGTGATAACGGGGGCTGATTCCTAATACCATTACGATTACTCTACCCCCGCATTAAAGTGTTATCAAAATTCTTATGGCTATAAGGATATAAACTACTCAAAAGTGATCTTTCATTTTTGAGGTATATAAAGTTCGAATGAGAAGTAAAATTTTGTACTTTTACTTTGCACTTTGTCGTGTATAATGACATTCTTCGTTCCTTAAGAATATTAGTATATTTAATGTTGTAAAGTGCTATCGATCTACACTATTTAGATACCCTTATAGTTTGAAATGAAATGTAACGCTTATATTATAAATCTGATTCACTCTTTATTGAGAAAAATAAATAAGTTATAACCGAAGAAAATAAACTATTGACAATTTCCTATATGCGTTTTTACCTTGTCTTTACTCGGTTGTATATAAGAAAGAATGTACATATCGATTTATAAATTAGTAAAATACATAACTTAGATTTTTAGTAAACTAAATCACTGGTAGTACATTTATGAGATGCGCTAACCACACCCAAAGATTTATACGGTTACACGATCAGTTAAAATATGTAGTAAAAAACTTATCGTGTAGTCACAGACTGCTGCCAATAATATGTATGCACATTAAGTAATAACAATTGCTTATATATCGCATGAACAGATAACATTTCACAATTATGCTACATCACGTCGCTGTGATAAATGTGAAAAATCTAAACCATTTACAGTATCGCAATTTCTGTACTGTAATACATACTACGGTGCGTAATTTGGCTACTAATTATTGCATAGAAAGTTCACATTGCGAATACCTTAATTTCTCTATTCAATAGTTTATCTTCTTTAATATAATATACCTATAGTATAGATCGCAACAAATAGCTTATACTTTACGTTTTGAATACTATATTAAACATATAACAACAACAAAGATAATAATTTTCACCAAACTATTATCGTAAACGATGTCCACAGATTTAGAGTTCAATGATCCTGAATAAAAAGAATGGAATATTAATTTAATAAACGAAATATATAGTACTCTCGCTCATACGCATTTCATTTAATACAATGCACAAATTTTAATAAAAGCAAGCATCATAGATATTGCATTTATTCATAATATATTTCCAGTTGAAAGTAAAATACACTTCATGTCATGGCAGTTACATGATTTAATGAAACTGTTCATACATAATCCTCAAATGTACTCAAAACCGAGTTGTATATATGATTTGTATTATGTATTATTCATGTCGTATTCTAGGTAACTATGATAAACCGAGCGTGTATGAAAAACATAGACTATTATGTTCTTTATCATAGGTGGGGGGGATTCTTATAATATTGTAATAATATAATGTGGCTTATGTATAATATATGCATATTGACCGAATGTTACATAAGATGCAATAATGAATATACCTATTCTATATCGTCGATCGTTTGCTTTGAAAATCTGTCATTCGTCTTTTCGCTACACCAAAACATATAAGCGAGACCGATTAGAGTTTTATCATTTGAAAAAAGTAAGCGTCTAATGCTCCGCGATCTTGACGTAATTCTATGGTTATTATGTATTTAATTGGAAAGACGAGAAATGCTATGGAAATTTACGAAAAAGATTCCTCGAGAAGACATAGATGTAGCTAACGTTCAACGTATCGGCATTGAATTTTTATGAGAGATCTTCGAAGCAGCCTCCGCAAGATTGTATACGCATACGTCGTCACATACGCACGATCGAATATTGGAAACTGTTTTCTGCTATATCATATAAATTTGAATATGTAAGATTTGTCAAGCCTAATGATAATCGATAGATTATATATATATATATATATATATATATATATATATAATGTACCCAGTGATGGGAAGTATGTGAACACAAGTACATAAAAGATACAATACCAAGGTATATATTTCTTCGTTTGTACTTGCGTATGGATGTAGACATTTGGTAAACCGCGATATGAAATGAAGAATGCCGTTCGCATATTTTTACCGACGTTTCAATCATCAAAGTAGCTTCATTTACTATTGCATATCTTTCTTATGCATTCAACAAACAGACAAGATCTATAATACACGACATAACATAGAATAAACTAGATAACGTTATGCGTGAACGTGAAGGTGAGTCATGTAAAAGTCTCCTACATACAAGGTATGTACATGCATATCTATATAATTTCCTATTTGTATATCTAATATCACCTAGGTACATTTTTAATCTAGTACCATGTACTTCTACCTAGAAACTTTTAAAAAAGCATTCCTCCCATCACTGTATATAATTTATATGTAGTACAGTTTGACTCGACGAAGGGAACGTACCTTTCATAAAGATGTTTTAAAATGATTCTCCAATATCGATTGTATTGTGTCAGCAAAGTACTCGTGTTGAGTCGCGGTAAAAAGTCTGTTAAACAGATTTCTTTATCGTTTTATGCATCGAATACAAAGTAAAATGATATGTATATACAATACTCCAAATAAATACCAATATGTATCAAAAGCTTAGGCGATATACTTTAGCAATTTTGGATTGCACATAAAATCAATTGATCCTTTTTCTAGTGTATGTATCATAAACGAATATCGTACGATAGCGGAGTAGAAAGGGTAACAAATCTACATCGCGTACAAATATTTTGGCATAGAATAGATTTTATCTAATTTCGTTGAAGTCCAGAAAGCAAGAAATTTGCCATTTGAAGTTTGAAATGAAACGTGTGATGTACTTCTTTTTCATTAGTGGCTCAAGTTTGGGCATTGAAAAATATCAATGATCCTTGCTAGCAAAATCGCTGCGTGTGTAAAAGTGTAGATAATTCAGCCTTTCCGTACTAAAAAAAAAAGATATTGCGATCGCGCTCAAGATTTAGACTAAAACATACCCAATGACGTTAGTATTATGACATATCACGAGCTGCTGGAACACACCTAGGTCTGTGCTTAGAGCACTCCCCTAGCATAACGGTACAGCACCTAGGTTTTTTGTACTTTGCAATATTTCGCATAAGAGTTATTTATACTAACATAGACTTATAATGAGACAATATATTTACATTATGCAATCATGACTACAAGAAGTTAATGGAAATCAGTTTAATCTCTTTTCCTTCTCGTTCGACCAAACGTACGATCGTAAAAACTTTTTGTCATTTCATGCATATTTAATATGCACAAAACGTTCGCTTAATAATCATTAAACGTTATCGTTACGGGCGTGGTAAACTTTCCCAACCTATTTAATATTCTTTTTTTTTTCATCATATAATACAGTATCTACATTGAATTATAATTAAAATCGAGAGTAAAGTATACTTACAGTAAAAACTTGAAATTAACCGTAATAACATTAAAGGCTCCTCGCATATCACATAACCTAGACAATTTCGAATCTTTTAGAATCATATCATCGTTAGTGTATCTAATACTAAATCGAATGGACGCTTGTCCGGTCGAACGACAAGCGTCGCGTTAATCTTATAGCGGTCGTTATTAAACAATTGGAAAAATTTCTAAGGATCGATTCTAATTATTACTAACCGGTTGGACAGCCGCCGATTCGGGCTCATTGTCGTTCGAACGTAAAGAGACTTCCGTTTCTTCGGTGACTTCGGTACTATCCGCCACACTCGCATTTCCTACGTCCTCCTTTTTGACACTGTCATCGGTAGATTGTAATTGTTGCATTTGCAATTGACTGCGTAGCCTAGATATTTTCCGAGCGTCCGAGCGACGATGTCGCCTTAACTGTGCATTTTCGGAAGCGAGACGACGAGCGAGTTCCAACACATCCTGGGGAACGTCCAACGCTATAAGTCGTTCTTCCAAATCCATAGCCGCGGTTCCTTCAGAGTCCGAGTCGCTTTCCGGCGACGACGTGCCCACTTCTGCCGGTGGTGGATCGACGTTCACGGTGGACGACGTTACGGCGGCACTTTCTTCCTCCTCGCCAATTTTCTCCGTCGTACTTTTCTCTCGCACCTCTTTCCGTTCGCTCTCCGCCGAGCGCGTGCTGGGGAACACAGGGTAAGAGCTGGCTCCGGAAGAAGCTGGCCCAGGAGAGGATTTCTCCAGTTTCACGGCAAACTCTTGCTTCGGTACGAGCTCCGGCTTTTCGTTCGGACTTTGCGGTCGCTGACTATGATGACGATGCTCTTGATGATGTCGCTGATGGTGAACGGAGGGAGGAGGTATAGGTGGTATCGTAGGAGTCGGGATCGGCGCCAAAGCCACGTTTGGTTGAAAATGCGGCTCGAAACGCTCGCACTCGGATAAAGGTACGACGCGTTCCGGATGCTGCAGTACCGGTGGACCGCGACTGAGGTACGAAGGTACCATGGGAGAGCTGTGGATTCAAATTTAAGATAAGGGACTGTAATACAGGGAATGAATCTTTCCTCTAATCGATTCTAACGTCGGTTACCTGTCTCTATGCTTGCGAGAAGCAGTGGCATTCCAAGGCCTGAAAGCGGAAGCTCCTCTGGTAGCTAATTCGAAGACAGCCCATTGCATCTGTAAATATGGATCCGTTGCACTGGTTACAGGAGACACAGGATGATACATGCCCAATCCGTTTCCATTATAAATGGTCACGCACTCATCCTTGCCCATTTCTTTCTTCGCTCTTTTAATCAACTTTTCTGGCTCGTGTCTCAACTGAAATATACAATACTCTCAAAATATGCAGAAGCATTTAAGTTATCATTCCAGATATAATCCTAATGTCAATTAATTGTACCAGAGAATAGAGAACCGTCGACGAAACAAACGCTTTATAAGAAGTTTATCTCTATATCGGACACAGGAATCTTTAAACGATTACGAGATAACCTTAACTACAAAGATCATAGTAAGATAATGTCCATTTTGTTTGTCTAAATGTACTCGTGGAGAGACATAAAGATAACTCCGAGATAAAATTGAAGTGTTTTTCAACAGATCGGTATCGTGCTCTTAAAGGACGCATCTTTGTGCATACGAATCGAGCCAAGACAAAGAAGTACCTCTAGCTTTCGCTTGGAGTTGAGTACAAGATGTTTCTCCTTCAATTCTCGAAACACGGCCAGCAACTTGTTGTAGTTCTGTTGATCTCTGGAAAGCAAGAGATAAGAACGCCAGTTGGCGGAGTCGAAGCCCCAGTGACAGGTACGGTTTTCCAAAGACCTATGAGCGTGTCTGACGAATCGTTGAGGAGAGAACTGACAACTACATTCTAGACACTCGATGCACACCGAATCTTCGGAATCGAATAGATCCGCGTCGAAGATGCCCTTGCACTTGCCAAAGCACTCGTGATACACTTTGAATCTGACAATAGAATCCTCCTCGCGATCGGTCTTGGCGCAGACTTTCTTATCGATGGTATCTTGATTCTGTAAGAGATGAGGAGGCTCGCAGGGTTCCGTCCTCGACAAAAGAGCACTGACGAGCCTCTCGGCGTCGGTTTGGGTGATGAGACCGCAGGAAGGTGCGTTTCGCGGTAATATCCCGGAGAGTTTGAGTTCCTCGAGCTGGTCGCGAGTACATCTTGAGCAGTAGATTTGTAACTCGTCGCAGACCTGATTGATCTGCTGCAGGGAGAAGTCTTGCAAGACGGTATTCAATATCTGTGGTAAACATAACCTCCTTTCGCCACCGACGACGAAGCAAGATATGCTCTCGCCCTCGAGCACGGTCTCGCATCTTTCGGAGCAGCTCTGATCGGGAGCGGTAAGGATCGGTATCTGAAACTCGAGTTCCCTCTTCTCGCAGCCGGTTGGAATTTTCGGCCGATCGGGCGGGGGATCCTCGTCGGAGTCATCCAAATGACGATGATGTTGCTGCTGATGATGGTGGTGCTCCGCCGGTGCTCGTCGGAGTAGCCTGGAAGAAGGTGGTAGGATCGGTGGCACCGGTGCCGTCGCTTGCTCATTGCCTTTCTCAAGATGCTCCTTCGGCGAAGTTCGCTCGGTTATCCGTTCGGCTATACGTTCGGCGTCGACGATGCAATTGCCGGAACGACTCGGTGCTGAGAAATGAAAGGGCGCCTGTTCCTGCAAGAGACCCTTACAGTCCATGCCCAAGAGGGCCGAGCTCGGACCTTGTAAGCTCTTCACAGCCGATAGCTGATATGTCTTTAAGACGGTCTTTAATTGCGGACTGTAAGATTGACCGTTCGTATTGCCGGGTAATAGTGTCTCCATTATTATTCTTGCTGAGTCGGATCCGCGGCACCTCGTCGTCTTCCTCTTCTTCGTCGTCGTCGTCCTCCTCCTCCTCCTCCTCTTCGTGGTGTCGTGGCGGCGCGCGAGAGACGGCCCTCGCACGGCCTCGCGATCGCGTCTTCGCACACGCGAAATCTGCGACGCGCGAAATGCCTCCTCTCGGCACCTCTTTCTCCTTCTCCTCCACCGCCTCCTCGTTGCTCGACACCACCACCACCACCACCACCACCACCACCACCACGACGACGACCGCCGCCACTACACTACTACTACCACCACCTCACCCTCCACCCTCCTCCGCCACCTCCACCACCGTATCCACTTCCACTGCTTCTCTCTTCCCCGTTTCTTTGGAGTTCACTCGACGGCACTCGTGGCAGCGTAATCGCGTACGGGACCGCGTTCGCGATCAACGTGAGCACCAGTGATGCCGATGTGATACGGTGTTGTTGTTGTTACTGCTACTGGTGCGTCGTCCATCTCTCATGGACGAACGACGACCACGAGCATGCGAATCGTACTTGCTTCTTTGCTTCCTCACTTGCGTGCGTGTTGGCTCGACTCTCCTCTCTCTCTCTCTCTCTCTNNNCTCTCTCTCTCTCTCGCTCTCGGTCCCCCTCTCTCTTTCTCGTTTGCTTCTGCTGTCTCCGTCCCCCTCGTCCACCTGGCTAGAGCGCGCGCGCGCGCGCCACTACGTGCCTCTCTTCCTCAAGTCTGTCTATCCACCTCGATCGGCATTATTATGTTCGAAGGGTCGGCAGCGGCTGCGGTGGCGATCCACCGCGATGTCGTGCTCTTCATAAACATGATTATATTCTTGTAAGCACGACCGAAGCGTGAGACGAGACGCGACGCGATTCGATGTAACGACAGCAGCAGCGGCGGCGGCGGCGGCGGCGGCAGCGGCGACGACGAAGACGACGACGACGACGACAACGGTGGCAGTGACGAATGGAGACGCGCCGTTCGAAACGCACCACTAGTCGTTGCTTCTCTCTCTCTTTCTCTCTCTCTCTCTCTCTCTTTCTTTCTCACTCAGGCGTTCTTTCTCGCGCGACGAACAGTGTCAACGCACACGGAACGAACTATAGTGGCGTGTCGATGCCACCGTACACACGCATATACACAGAGAACACAGTAGTGGAACGCGACGACGGAATATAAACGCCCTCGTACGGTTTCGCGAGTTCCTCGCGAGAGTACGATAGCACACACACTTCGATCACGAACGTCGCCGCCCGTTGTTAGATCGTGCGTTCGCGAGCATCCACCACCGTTGTCTTATCAGAATCGAGGAGTTGAGAACGAAGAAATGACACATGTCTGTCCGTCCGTCCGCCTGGCTGCTTGTTTGCTTGCCCGTCTGCCTTGCCTTGCCTTCCCTCCCGTCCGTCCGTCGGTCCTCCTCCTCCGTCTGTCTTCCGTCTGGTCGTCCGTCTGTCTCTCCTCCTATCTCTCCCACCACCACCCTCTTTGTCTCTTCTAT
>JAIFRP010000030.1:2760970-2792414 GCA_032403825.1 Odynerus spinipes
ATATAATAAACGTATTACGTTAAAAAGATAAAGAATATTAACAGTACTATTTCGTTAATAATGTGCTACGTCCTCTTAATATGACAATAGTTATGTGATTATGACAATGTTGAAACTAAACGATAACAGAAATAAGTATAACGAATACAAATTGAGTAAGAAAGTTTAAAGTACTCTTGTTAGACTTGAACCATGCTCGAACATTGTTGGATATTTATTAGATATCATAGCACACACAGGTGACGGCCACGCGCGCACTAGAATCGTTTTAACTCTGCACGACTATCCTCCTGATAGCTATACATATATAGATATGTATGTATGTATGTATGTACGTTCGTACATACATCGTTTAATCACGTCGACTTCGTACTTCGATTTAGACTAAACGTCGACTCACGTATAACCCGAAGAACCCGTTCGTGGTACGAGCTTATTCCCCCCTCCACTTTCCCCCTCTCCTTTCCACTTTTCTCTTCTCTTCGCCACCAGTTCCAGTCACCGAAAGTAAACTTTTCGAGAAGCCGGAGGAAAGTTACGCGGGCGCGACTATTTTCTTCGAATTTCTGCGATAACGTTCTAAGCATATACGAAGAAGCACTTTAAATGTTACCGCGAAATTTTCAGAGAGATCGGCAAGTTCTTATTGGTGTTTTCGTGAAATCAGAATTTATAATGGTTACCAAGTCATTTTTGATTTTTTCATTTTTTTCATCTTTATGTTACTTACCTATATATCAACTTTTATATAAAATTCTTGCGATGTGCGAGAGAAAAAAAGAACGTTTGAAAGGTGAGTAAAGTGTACAGTCGAAAGGAGGGGTAGTACTTGGAGGTAAAAATTTGCCAAACCTTTAACCTACGAGCGGATCTTCTAATTTTCCAAATTCTCCGCGCGTGAAAGTGCTCGTTATCTTGAACGCGCGATTCTCGAAAGCTTGAACGAGATAGAAATAGAGCCGGTAAGGCGTTTAACGATGTAAAATTACGTCGGTCTTCTCTCTCTCTATCTATCTCTCTCTATCTCTTTATCTCTCTATCTTTGCATTTCTCGATTTTTGATCTAATTAACATGCTTTTCGCTCTTCTCTCTTTTTTCGCATTTACGTAAAATGATCATAATGAAGGCAGTTTATTTTCCACGCACCGGCATTCTCATGTTTCAATTTTTTTATTATTTCCTAGCCACTATTGATCTTTTACTATTTGTCTATTTTTCTTTTTATTTATAATTTGTACTCTTATCTATTTCTACAAAGTTCATTGTCCTTCGTTTACATCTATTGCTACTATCCATACATAAAATTTCATTGTTTAATATTTATTTATAAAACTTGCACTACTACTAAACGTGCACTACTATCGTTCATCAAATTATCCTATTCTTTCTAATACTCATTGTCGATTCCATTTATAATCTTTAACGATCGAAGATCCGATCGGTTGGGCGCCTTTGTCGAGTTAAATTTCGTGCGAGTTAAATTCACGAACCGCGGACTGGCAACCACTCACCCCCTCTCATCCCTTCCCACTGTGTACCCGGTGTCTGCTTAATTGCCACCCAAATCCCGTTTCCTTTGTTCCATCGATCCCCGGCACCCACTAGGACGTATCCGGTTCCCATGGATATTTGCTCGTACAACCGTCACGTATCTTGGCTTCTTGCGAGCAGCCACTCCGATGATTTCTCTCTGCGATTAGGTTCTCCTACTCTCATTTATCTACCTTTCTCTCTCCTCTCTTCTCTCTCTCTCCTGTCTCTCTCTCTCTCTCTCGTGTTCACACTATGCGTGTCGTGGTCGGATAAACGAGCCCAGCCGATAAAATCGTACCACTCGTGACATTTTATCGACGTTGTCTCGTGGTCGGATAGTGGTAATAAGATGTCGCGTAGTAATCCCGCAACGTTGTCTCTTCTTAAATACGTTAAATAATAACATTCGAGAACATCAATCATTTAGTCTTTATTGGAGAGATTTATTTTAATGGGTATTTGCGTTTAGGTAATGTTCATTATGAACCATTAATTATGAAAACAATCTAGGGTATTTAAGGTTTTGAAAGCTACATTTTCCTATAAGTTAATGCGCGAAGTTTCACTACCGCAGAAAATATTTATCAATCGTAAACGACTTACAGGGGATTGTAAAATTTACGATAATTAATCTAGAATCAATTCATCGCTAAAATTGTATCCTTGTTAAAGAATCGGGAGTAAATAGATCGACTTCTTTTTATTTTTCTGCTACTCGAGATTAGTTTGGATTCCAATGTTCGGCTCGGTTATCCGGAAGCGAGCCACCGAAGAAAGGAAAAGGATTTTTGATAACAGCTACCTCGAAATGAGATTTCGAGGAAGAGTCTTCGCACACAGTTCCGAAAGTCTTCTGATTTCCAATCGACTAAACCGTGTCTTATTCGTACCGAGGAAGAAACCATCTTGACGCGTGGCAATTTGCCGGGATCGATTGCCTATGAAATGACTTTCTTACTCTCGCGCGAGAAATGACGCGCGTAGATAGGTATCTTAAATCGAAATCTTCGCTTCTTTACCCTTTTGACCTCATTCTTTTCTCTTACTCCCTAATAAAGCGCCGTCGTATGTCAATTCGAACAAACGAATTCAAGAAAAAGTTCAATTCTCTCTCTCTCTCTCTCTCTCTCTCTCTCTTCGTCTTTTTCAATACTTTATTTTATGTTCTATGTTAATGTATCGCACTTTATATTCAAATATGCATCTTTTTATCTTCACGTTTTATTCCTTACGTTTATCTTCTTTTTTATATTAAATATTGTATTGAAAATTTTATTTCAAGTTTGTATAAATGGAATTACCCTTTCTCTTTGAGGAGCATCGTCGCCAAAATTTAATCGGCCGATCGGTTCAGACCCTTCAAGCGATATTCCGTTAATACGAAGAGTTTCGAGTGTCCAGCCGTAGAATCGCGCTTAATTAAATTCGTTAGAAGGTTCCACTCGCTAAATCCACTCGCGATCGTTCCGCTCTCTTAACTCGAGTTACGGATTCACTTCGAAGACCTCCGAGTGTTATCAGAAAAGCCTTGCAAGAGCCAATCTGCGATCTTCTCTACTATCCTTTCCCAGTTTCACGATGTACCTATATATATATATATAGTATATGGCTCAGGATTCGTGTGAAGGATAGGAACGTCGGGTACCGATTCCTCTCCTTTTATTTCACTCAACTTTTATTTGTAAGTTTCAAATTACAAATTCCCTCTCAATCTGTTACGAATAAGTTTATTTGGTTTATTCTCACCAAAAGAATTTTTAATCCAAGACTCTTAACACATTAAAGGCGGGAGTCGTAGTACTACGATTTATCTTGACTGTAGCTTAAAGGCGGGAGTCGTATTAGTACGGTTTGCAACCACATTGCGCAATCCATGCGCCACTTTACATTTGTATCTAGTATGTTTTGTGGTTTGAAGCTGTTCGGTTGTTCAAATTCTAGCATACTTTCGTCAAGATCCCCCGCCTTTAATGTGTTAAAATGGGTACTATGTTCTTTAATATTTCTCCCAAGATTGTCTCCGAATTCATGATTCGTAATTTCACTAAAACTACTGTATTATATTTCTAAACAAAATATTATAGTTTTCTAAAAATGAAGAAAAATCAAAACGAAAACTAAAAGCTAGTGGTAAATAGGAAAAGATTAGACAAGTGGTCCACTAGTTACGGACGTACGAGAAACGAGTACTCTCGCGCGCTCACACTTTATTGGGTCCAGTGTGGTAAACACGCGCCAATTCACAAAAGCCCTGAATGCGTCCGTAACAGGCACTCGCAATATATTCGATTCTCCCACTCCTCTTTTTCATTCTCTCGCTCGGATTCTCGTGTGAATTCCACCCTCTCCCCTACGCTCCTTTTACTTCCTCTTTCTTCTTCTTTCACGGACTTCCTCTCTTTCCCTCTCATGCTAGCGCTTCGTTTTATCGCGGTCCAGTAACATTTAAATTGATCGCCCACGAGCGTGCCATCCATTCCGAGTGCTCGGTCAAAATTTATTCCAATCCGTATCTTCGTTGGTCAACCCTCGCCTTTTCCTACTAGCAGCCCCATTTTATATAGGTATATGTATATGTATGTACGGGCCAGGGGGACGGTAAAAATATTGAATTTCTTTTTTGGGGATCGTTTCATCTTCATTGTGTATATTACTGTAATACTATTACCACCGACTCCATTTTCCTTTTTTCTTGCCGGCAGAATAGAATTTTTAATACTCTTAGTTATACGTCTAATGATAATCGGTGTAATCATTTTTCTAAGGACGTCTTCTCAGGTACAAGAAACTTATACATATATCAAATATAAAAATTGAAAAATATAAATAATCTTTTATTCTTCTTGTATAATTTATTTTTCCAATAACCAGTCATTTTGACTAATCTGGTAAAAATGTTGTAGGTATACATTAATTGTCGGTAGTCCTAGCATTAAAGAGAAATAGATAAAAAGAGATAAAGAGAAAGAGAAAGGAGCGCGTACAAAAGGAATAATTATTCGAATGGAAGTACGTAGCGACGTTGCATCAAAGGCCGACCTAATTTCACGTTTTTCCGTTGTGCGTCCCCGTGCCCACGATGAAAAGTGAAACAAGAGTCTGTTCGGAGAGCTCACGGTGGGCTATTCGCAAAGGGTGCGACAGTAGGTAGATAGGCAGAAAGAAAGGGACAGACAGAGAGAGAGAGAGAGAGAGAGAGAGAGAGAGAAGTGGCTCATGGAAAAGCAGCGTATGTCCTCCTCGATAGCATCGTTCTCGACTCGATACTAAATTCGATGGTCGTTGATAGAGAGTCCTCGATATCGAACTGCCTACGGCTTCCACCGTAATTAGTACACGACCCTTTTCCCTCTGTATTTACATTCACGTTCCTCGTCCGTAGGTACGCTTTGATATACGGGGTGTTCATAAAAAAATGCTATTAAACCTGTCTACTTAAATGATCAATGATTAAACCACGATTTTGTTAACATTTTTAATGGAACACGTTGAGATTGTCGTTTATGCAAATATTTGTTCACCTGTTCACCTGCTCCAGTTTTTTAATAGTCTGACAAGGTAGAAGATTTAATAGTACGTTTTACGAACACCCCGTATATCCACGTACGTAAATACATACCGCAGCTTCATGGCTACGAGGGAAGGCCTCATTATACACGGAACACGAATTCTCATTATTTAAATTGCCGACCGGTGGTACTTTTCCAGTCTTCGATAGGCACCCTCTATCCCGAAAAAGGGAGTTATCGTTTTCTGATCTCACGGCTCGTACGTATGTACGTACGTACGTACAATCGGATATGAATTCGATATATCGAGGCACACAAATCTTGTTCCATTCGTCTCTTTTACGAGCGAGCGTAGTACGAACGAGGAAGCGTCCTTCGTCGGTGCTCTTACAAATGGCGTTTGACGGACATTTTTTTATTAAATCTTCTCTCTGTCTCTCTATCACACACACACACACACACAACACTTGTAGCACGTCAGAACATAGTCGCTCGGTAACTCGAAGACAAGATTGAGTAATAAATCACGTCACGAACGCGTTGTTCGCACTTTTTATCGATCACGAGAGAGGAGAAAAATACTCGCTCGCCTTCGAGAAAGGAAATTATTATTTTTTACAAACGTTATTCTATCCGTCTATTCCAATCAGCGTATACACATTAGGGATATTACGAATATTCGAATTCGCATTCGATTTGGCGAATACTCGCTTAATATTGTGTATTGGTATTTGTATCTGTATTTGACGAATTAGATGCGATTTATACGAATATGATATAGAATTATTTAGATAAGGCTCCAAATTAAAAGAAAAACGTTTGCAAATATTAGCGTAAACGATTTGTTACAAAATATCCAATTTTTATGAATATCGTAATAAAAAGAAACTATGATACTTCGCTTATCACTCCCAGAATCTAGATTATAGATACTATCCGTATTCCTATTCGTGAATATAGATTTTTTTAGTATTCGTAACATCCCTAATACTTATACACGATGCGTTCCTTTCATCCAGATCAGCTAACGTTGTCAAAGAGAATTTTGATACAACCGAGAACCCGGTTGAATCTGGCTTTACATTTGGGTTGCATGTCGCGAACGTATCATGTTAGAGGAAAGGGCGTAAATCTTCCCTTATGCCTGCGTACGATAAGCGCGATAGGATCATCGACGGTGCCGTGTGGCTATACTACGGCTATGCGTTACCTAGAAACGATTCATCGATCGATATCACCCACCGATCGGGTACGACGAGCTTGAAATCATTTCCTGGTAGGGGGTGGAGTGAGTGAGTTCCTTTTTTTGATAGCAGAGATCCAAAAAATGGAAATGATATATGAAAGGATCTATCGGACGGCATAGGTAAAAGGTCACTCACTTCGATCTTGTTCGAATCAATTGGAATTCAATCGCGGTTACGTGTTCCGAAATGTTCTCCAATTACCTACGCGTTTCGAGAGTAGCTACGAGCGTACGTACTACGTCACTGAAATTATGTCTCCGACGAATCGAGAATTTCGCGAACGTTGCCTCCGCCCTCTCTCTCTCTCTCTCTCTATCTATCTCTGGTTTTGCCATGGAATACCTGGTAGCTTACCCCCTCTTTCTCTTCTCTCCTCTTCAACCCTGCCCAGACGCAACCCTGCGTCTTCTTCGTGCATCCTCTCGTTTGCTATCACGTTAAAGGCTCGGGTAATTCCGAAAGCAATATCCCCCTAACAGAAATCGATAATCCGATAAGATGTATTAGAATGTACCATGTGACCATATATCAAGATACCTTTATTCGGTTAACCCACTCTTTTCTCCCATCGGCCACGTACACGCGCCTCCCTTTCGCGACGTGAAACATCGTGACCGATTTATAAGGCCAACCTAACTGAGTATAGTGCCGGTACATACATCGTGTACTCCACCTCGTATGCGCCGTATATTTAATCGGATCTTGAGTCATTATTCTTCCCGTCGAAAAGAAATCGGCTGGGTAGCTTGATAATTTAGCCAAGTGCTTCGAGGTTTTGTTATACTACCGATTATTTTTTTTTAACCTCCCTTTCTGCTTTTTCCGCGAACGCGAGTCGGCAAATATTTTCCCTCCTTTCGCGAATCGTTGCGCGTATACCTTCCCCCTCCCCCCCGGATTTGATGTGATATAATTAAGTAGTTGATCAAATTAAATAAATAGGACAGTTCTAATTGTGTGAGAGTTCGTGTGCAAAAATATTCCAAGCGATACAACGGATAAAACTGCAGGAAAATTAATCATCAAGCTCGTTCTCATTTCACAGTCTAACTCGACGGGTTGCCGCGAACTCGTGACGTTCGTTCTCGCGATTAAGATGTCCGAAATAAAGAATAGCCGATATTAGCCGGCTGGTAAAACGAGGCAAAGTCGACGCGGAGATAGTCGTAATAATAAAACCTGCTCGATTTTACCAGCCACGGAGGATATAAAGGTATAATAACTTCCTCCACGCTACGATTTGTCACTGTCCTCGAAATTATCGCCGTCCCTTAGGAATTCCTGAGGAATACTAATTATTAATAGCCATTGAATGAACAGTTATCCTTAAATAGTTTTAACAGAATATTTTAGTTACACAGATCAACTTTTGGTGAATATCTTCTTGTTTTGTTGTTGTTGTAAAAAGAAGAGGATTCCTAATCTCTTTATACAATTCTTCCCCATTATTTCACTTCTCCCCTCTCCTGGAACATATATTTTCTTTGCGGGAATAAAAGACGTCTTGGTGGAATGGAACGCAGTAGGCGGCTGAATAAATTTTGTCCCCTGATCCGTCGAAAGAGAGAAAGAGAGAGAGAGTGGGGGGGGTGGAGAAGGAAAGGGAAGCATCCAGAGGGGAAAAGTTCGATCGTTCGCCTAATCTTAATTCACTGGGAGAACTCTTTGAAGGTTTGATTTATCGTACTCGAGAGAAAGAGAGAGAGAGAGAGAGAGAGAGAGAGAGAGAGAGAGAGAGAAATACGTAGTACCATCCCACGTTCTTCTCAAGCATCGACCGATCCACATCTCCGATATCAGCTGCTCGATCTCATTGCCAAGCTCGACTAACGTTCTCCTTTTCTCGATTAATTAATCGAGCAAGCGGATAAGGTAAGGCGTTACAACGTTAACGATAGAATCAACCTAACGTAAGATATACCTACCTACTCACAGTATCTTACGCTTAAAACGCAGCCCAGCTTCCGTTCGATCAGCTTAAGTAAATTTTCGTGTAAAATGTAATGAAAATCAAACCCGAGTAGTTAAATATAACATGACGATGAGTAGAGGGGTCATAGGTCGGGCGTGTTAAACGAAAGATTATCACGCCTTCTCGTATATAAAAAAGTCATCGTCCGTCTCTCTTCTGGCCATCTTTTTCCGGTCCACTATCTATGTAGTAGTAGGTAGTAGTATCGTTGTCAGGCTTATAGCGGTTCATCTTCTAGACATTTTGTTGATCATTATTTTGACTATTAAAGTTACAAAGAAAAATAACTATATATTAATTTCAATCGTAACTACCGACGAAATATTCTTGGTTACCTGATATTACCAGCCGCGAGTGAGATTTGTGGTGGAATGATAAAAGAGAGACGGATAAACGCGAAGGGATGGATAAAGGGCATAGAAAAATAGGCTACGCGAGCTCATATACCCAACGGAAGGTGGGTTCGAGTAGGATTACTATTCCTCGCCGTACTCGTAGATTATGAATCAGCACGTTTAATTGCGTTGCATATCGCAATACGGGGACGAGGGTAAATGCTCGTGGATACGAATGAAAACACACGTGTTTGCGAGAGTCAACAACGCGCGGTCGAACGTGAACCTTTGCGAGTGAACCACTCTTGCAAGCGTACGCTTGCGGCTTCGATCGAGTCTGATGAGCAAAGAGCACGACGAGTAGACACGGAGATACAGAGTGAGGGAGTGAGAGAGAGAGAGAGAGAGAGAGAGACGAGAAAGTGACACACGTATACATATGTATGTAAAGAGAGTGAGAGAGGTCGTAGGTAACGTCATAACGCCAACTGTCGGAACTAATTTCGCGTGTGGCGCTACTACTCGTCGGTGTGTCATAATTTATGCCATAATTTCATTCCTATCTGCCTTACGTACATACCTACGTATGTACGTATAGTCGTGTGTATCTATACGAGTGCATTCTACGGAAACTTGTACGACCACAAATTATTCACGGCCGTTCGACTATGCATCGCTTCTTTCTCTCCTTTGTATGTATCTGAAAGTAAATTTCGATTATTATCGAACGCGATCTTGACCTTTGATTTTACTACCTCCGACGCCCATTATGTTAAGTTTTCTTTAATTTTTATAACAAAGTTGTATATTCTCCGTTAATCTTCCTATTTCATTTGGAAAGATAATTAAAAATTGACCCGTCCACTGTAAGAAAAAAATCCGATATTTAGCGAACGGCCTTATCTTCGAGCGTTACATCGTCAAGCACGTTCGCTACACGCTACTTGACTCGAAAAGTAGCGAAATCGAGCTGCCTGCGGATATTACGAAAGTTTCGTGAGATCTTGACGGAGGGACGAAGAGCGAAGAAGTAGAAGACGGAGGATGGGAAGAAGCAAATGTTCGAGACCTCGAAAGTACGCGCGAGCGCATATAATAACTTTTACATACGCATAATTCATGGCGACCGTTGACTAACCCACGCGCGTATTATTTCGAGTTAGGCGAAGCTTCGCAAGCTATTCGAGCTTTCGCAAGCTTTTACAAAGTCTTTCGTAACCCTTTCGTAACCTCTACGTTCTCGTCGAATATTTTCTTCCCTTTGTTCTCTACGAGGTATTTTATAAATAAAGTAAACGCAATGTCCGCTTATGGCGTCTTTAAAAAATAAATAGAAAAATAAAACTCCCAAGACTGCGTTAAAGCGTCGGTACATTCTTTTTATTTTTAACTCAACGTTAATACTTACCGCCGTAAATTTTACGACGTTAGCGTCGAGACGGTAGATGAAAATTGAAAAAGGGGATGGGGGGAGAGAATGAACTCCCTACTCGAAGGTTGCCCGTGATAATGCCATTATATATTTTTTATGACTACCGTAAGACATTAAGGCCCGGATCAAAATTTAAAATGATTCCTAAACCCTTTGACGATAAATTACGATGAGTTTTACCTTCGCCATACAATGAACGTCGATTTTAAGGACGTTAGTAGTAACTTGAAAAGACGAGGAAGAAATTGCATTCGGAGACGCGAGAGATCGCGAGTGTAAGAAAGAAAGTGGGAAAGGGGCTGGGAAGTCAACGAAGCGGGACTCTCGAGCGGAGTATCTCCTTTTGCACTCATTTCGTGGCGTGGAAAGGAAAGGGTTGAAGGGATAAAGTAAGAAAAAGGAATAGAGGGAGAGAGGGAGAGAGAGAGAGAGAGGAAGAAGTAAGAAGAGAGCGCTTGATTGGTAACGACCGAGAATAAAGACGGCCTTATTCTTACTCCCTTTTTCTCCTTTTTCCCTTTTCACCTTTTTTTATGTTTTCCATCGCTATTATACGATCTCGACGAGTCGCAGTTCACCGTCGTTCGTTCCGAGAGGACGAAACACTATCGAGATTTCTTATCTTGTCACGGGTAAGCGGTGAGGACTCCTTTGATATCTTTTCAAACGAATAACGTGAGCGTTAGTCGTCAGCGGTTTTTCTATCTACCCTTTGTTCCCTCCCTTGTCCTTATACCGAACCCTCTCAAACATTTTCTTCCCTTATCTTTACCCCTGCGAACTGAGCAAACCTATTAGGTTAATCTATTCCTGCTCTATGTTCCGTTTAACATGGGTATCCTATTATTAAACTTTTAATCGTATGCTGCTGTTCAAAAATTATAACATAAGCGAATTCCGACTTTCGCTTGCACTTTCGACGCAACCCAGACTCTGTACGACTCTAATACGATGTTCCTGACGAATGTTAAAATAAAGAGAACTTCCGACGTGTATTAAAAAAAATGTTGAGTTTGGTTTAAAGGGAATACTAAGTTCGAAGATAGAGATAGAAGAAATAATGAATGAAAAATTAAAGGGAACAAGCAATGAACAAGGTGTGCATGTAGGTATTCAACTACAGGCCGAATTCTTTCTCCATTTATTTTCGGAATACCCACATTCTTGAAATATCACGAGTATCGATCGCTCCAACCAACTCGGAAAGCGTCGCCGTTTTTAATTGGATGGCTCGCTAGGAAAAGGTTGTTCGGATAAGTTATCCATAGCGGAGAGAGTTCGACGAGGGCGTTTCTGGAATAAAATACGCGAATGACTCTCTTTTTCCCATTTCGATCGATCGATATATCGATCGAATCTCGAGATTCGATAACTCACCAGTTTTCCAAACGGAAAGTGTCTGCCATGCGAAGACTTTTACAATGTTTCTTTACGTTTTTACAATTTTTCTCTCTGTTTTTCTTTTTCTCCTTTTCTCTCTCCCTCTTTTTTCTTTTTCATTTTATGTTATTGAAAGTATACGACAGTCTCTTTCGTAGCATCGAAAGGTACATGCTACGAGCCTTTTGATGATTTACGAATTTCTCGTAGCAGAAAGAGAGGCAGACAGAGATAGATAGAGAGAGAAGGAGAGATAGAGATAGAGATAGATAGATACACAGAGAGAGAGAGAGAGAGAGAGAGAGAGAGAGAAGAGATCCTCTTCTTGGACGTGACGTAGAAAGCTCTTTTGAAACTTCGTTTAATGAAAGTTCGCGTTGTGGTCGTCCGACTAACGATGGAGAACCGAGCGTAATAATTTTGAACGAGTGGACGTCATTTTCTTGAGGACCAGCGATTATGTGACAGAGGAACCACTCTAAGAACAAGACAGTATATAATATTTATATAAATATATAATCAATAATGTTTGCATTTAAAAAAATAATTGGATAGTCATCGTCGTTATGTCTAAATGGTCTATAATATAAATTTTTAACCCTTTAACTACTATCTGCCACCAAAAAGTGGCTTTCTTATAAATCCTTGTTAAAAACTTATCTCGCTTCTTTGCGTGGCATTAAAAATTGTGTCTACTACACAGATAACAGAAATTTCTTCGTTTCACCGCACGATTAATTCCGTTTCTTTCTTCGTTTCTCTCGCGTTGCTTCCTCGTAGCGAGAAACGGGTTGAACAATAGCAAGAGGGAGAGGTATATCGGGGAGGGCCGTTAATCGACGCGTGCACGCGCTGAGTAGGTTTAAGTGTCCTCGCCGCAAAAGAGCCGGAGGAGGAGGACGACGAATCGAGGTGGCATGTAAATGGCTCGATAAATCGACCCTCTCTATTTCTCTCTTTCTCTCTCTCTCTCCTCGAAACCCTCTTTCTCAACGAACGCCTCACCATCCGACAGCCACTTCGTGAAAAGACGATCGTAGGCTCTGTTTTTCTAACTGCGTCGACCTATTCTTTGCTAGGGAAAAAGAAAGAGAATATTCTCTTTTTTTTTTTAACAATACGGGCATGCATTCTTTTAAATCAGCGTTTCTCAACCTATGATACGTATACAACAGGTAGTACGTAAAAGAGTTAGAAGAATATAGAACAAGTTTAATAATTTTTTCTATTATTACATTCACACCGTAGCAATAGTTCCAACTATATTTCCTATTCCCTTTACAGCTCCCCCTTTTGATAGTAAAATCCTAATCTACCCTGTGATATAAACTATTTATTAGGGAAACAAGATGGAACGTACCTATCAAAGAGATGTAGACGATTATTAAGCTACCATATAATGCTTACATATATTATGGGCTAACGTGCATTGATCGAACATTAGATGGTGCAGTTAATTTCACAGTACTAGATACAGTCGTATACGCTGGCAAGTTAGCCAAAGTAACGCGAGTTATCTAATCGGATATAGAGAGAAATAGCAAGAGAGAAAAGGAGAGGGGGAGAAAGAGAAAGAGAGAGAGAGAGAGAGAGAGAGAGAGAGAGAGGGATATAGAAAGAGGTCGGGTCCTTATCGTTTCCTCGTTATCCGCTCGAATCGGTCGTCCCCTGGTTCGTTTCCACCCCAATTATATATCTCGAGGGCACGAGAGAGTGACTATCGCGCGATCGTATTTACGAGACTCTACGCGAGAGAGCTGGGTTAAGGTGTATGTATAGCACGAAGGTGGCTGGAGAAGTGGGGAGTAAAGCTAGAGGTAGGGTGAAAAAGCTGGCGACTCCTGCGACCGCTACGTAAGCTTTCAAGGGCCGAGGGCTTTCGAGGGGTCGAAAAATTCCGCGAGACTACCAACGTTAGGCCGTATCCACGCCCTAGTTTTCCGCCTTCCGGCTCGAGTTTCGTTTATTTTTGGCCTTCAGTCGAGTGGCTCCATCGTGTCGTTTGCAAGATTGTTTGTCTACCTTTCGATCGCTTTCCTAACCTTTTCTCCCGTTTTCTTTGTTCTTCTTGTTTTTTAAGAAGGATAGAAGACGCGCGATAAAACGAACCGAGCGCGTTCGATAAAACGAGCTTTTCTCCTACCCTTTCTTGCTTTTTTCCTTCCTTTTCTCTCGTTTCTTCAGAGGACGAAGGGCTTATTAAATATTACTTCGCTGCCCGGGACACGCTCGAGTTCGCTTTCCTCGTCAAAGAAAACAGCTATCTAGTCGCGTACTTGTGACAAGCTACGAGTAAATAGAAGGTCGATCGCGTCGTGGATGTTTTTTCTTCAAAATTTTTTTGATTTTCTTCGTTTTTCCCTATTTCTCTCTTTCTTTTTTTTTCTTTTTTTTCTTTTCTTTTCTTTTTTTTTGTTTACTGCCCGAGACTTTTCTCCAGCGAAGATCAAGGAAGCGATAAGAGTCAAAAAGAGGTAACTGCATCGTTCGATACGAATTATGCCAACCACTTATGATCTTTTTAGCGCGTTACTATCATGGACTTTAAAGAAACATTTGAAACTCTTTTTCTATGAGGAAGAAACGAAATCGCATCGTTGCACATGGGTAAAAGTAAAAGGATAAGCATCCTACGAGGTTGAAAGCTCGCCGAACCATTTAATTCTGTTATATCCCGTACAAAAAAGGATGGCACTTTCGTCGTTTATTTTATGTGACTCAGCTCCCCGCTTCTGCTCGACGCGAGTCGGAGAGTTTTGTCTCGTGATATTCACTCTTTTACACTCCTTTTCAATTTGTCTTCTTTCTTTTCTCTTTCTCTCTCTCTCTTTCTTTCTCTCTCATACACTAGAGTAGCAGGTACTACAATTTTCTCGCTCGAGCTCGACACTCGTCATGCGAGTAATGCGATTTTGATTAGCCCTTGGATAATTTGATTTGATTCGGATTATCGATCGTCTTTTGCGTACGATAAAATCACATGCTTGACCTCGTGAATGCGTCGGGTCTCTGAAAAAAAAGAATAATTATTTATATTACCCATTAGAATGTAATGGGCTATTTTATTTATTATATTATTTATTCTTGGCCTTTTTTTGACTAGTATACCTCACTCTCGTTTCTATTATTCATTCAATTTATTTGTATCATATCCTGTGCTAGGGGTATAGCAATAAATTCTTTATTTATCCATTTATTCTTCTCTTTCTCTCTAACTTTTTCTCTCGACAATCTCGAATAAAAGCCCGGAACGATCCATGGACCTCGTCCTATCCCCGGATTTGGACTACGTTAGCAGAGAGTAAAGAGCGCGGTGATGGAAGAGGGAAAACAATATACTTATTCTCGGAGGTAGCCGTCCCCTTCGGCCATTTGCCGGAGCAACAGCAGCACGCAGAGGTGAGAGAACGAGATGTACCACCCCTGACCCACTTTCCTTCTATGGTCGTCAAAAAACGCCTCGCCGTTCGGTAGGTATACCTACTCGGTATTTTTGTGGGCGTGCATTAGAGCAATGGCGCGTGGCATGCCCGTGTAAGACTGTTCGAAAAAATAAAAGGAACAAAGAAAAAAACAGAAACGGAAGAAAGGAAGGAAGCAAGAGAGAATGGAAGAAAAGGAGAGGCAAGAGACGAGTTGGAATCTTCATCTTCCCTTTTTGAGAAAAGAATCCTTTTCTTCATTTCTACTTTATATAGGGCTATCTTTTTTCACTTAAGCTCGTCTTGCGTTTTTTAATATCACTTTAAGAACAAAATATATAGCGAAATGATTGAAAATTCTTTGAATGTCTTCGAAGAGGGAATTCCATTATAAATTATGCATCTCTCATAAAGTGAGAAATATTTTTCATTACCTCGGAGGTAAAATTCTATCAAACGTTTAAAAAGATCTTAATATTCTAATCAAGTGTACCCAGTTCTTCGAATATCGTGACGAGGAATCCATTATGTCTTCTACGTTTATTTAACCGCAATTTCCTTGAACGAGAACGGAGAAAAAGAAAAACGTGAGTATTGTGAAATAAGGGAGGGCGAGAGAGAGAGAGAGAGAGAGACGTTTTAATCGATGTATCTCGAAAGACGGCGTGCACCGGTGTCGGCTGAGATAACGAGCATTCCGAAGGATTATTCCGCTTTGAGCTGAAAGGCGAGAAACGCGATAACTACGGTTCACCGGTGTTGGTTAAGAATATCCGCGTAAAGCTTTCATTTCCGAACGAAAGCGATGGAAAAACGGAAGGTATCGGGTGCTTGCATAATTTCTGTCGCATTTCTTTGAGCTTGTGCGTTGAAATAATGTTTAATTAGAACTGCAAAATTCTATTGCATGCAGAATTAATAAATTACGAGTAATAGTAGCTAACATACATATTTTTAATTAACGTATTGTACGCGAAAGACTACAAACTATTATACAAATCCTTCGTTAAAATTATACTAAGTTTACTTTTATTAAAAAATACGAGAGAAATTATGCAACGATGTATCGACGAATTTTAAAGATTCCACGTGATCCTACGGTCTTTATTATCGAACACGATAAACCACTCCCCATTGCTATAAATACTTTATTTATTACACTGTGTCGCTTATCTCGCGAATATGAGAATAATCAAAAGTAATATTAATTAGTTGAGTTAATTAGGGATACGATAGTTTTTCGCTCGGGTAGAAACATCGGACAGGGATCACGTAGAACTTTGGATGTTATTTATATGCTTGTAATTGGATGGATGGATGAACGCAAAAGTTCGGTTTCCCTATGGTTTTGAAAACGGCAAATTCGAGAGAGAGAGAGAGAGAGAGAGAAAGAGAAGAGTTTTCATTAGATACCAAATTCATTCGCAACACACTTTCATCGTAAGCGTGAGATCGGTGCTTTTATAGCATCTCTAGGATGAGCACGTCGTTAAATTTCGATCGTGCAAAATTTTGGTATTTTTGACGTTCGTTGTTATGTCCGGATTGTTAAACTTGCACATAAATAATATAAGTTCCTAATATATAATACTAATGGTATAATACATACGCGTGTATGTATGAACACGTGAAAATTATTCGATATGTATAATAAAACAAACAACTTTATATAAAACGCGCTAAAATCCTATCTTGCAAACAATTCGTTCTTTCACTAATATTATGAACAAGAGAATCGAACGAACGTATTTCCACGGAGAATTTTGTCCGATTTGTGTTTTCCCGATAAAGAGAAAGAGAGAGAGAGAGAGAGAGAGAGAGGAAGAGAGACAGAAAGTGACAAAAAAAAGAGGGAAAGAAAAGAGCGGCGCTTTTCGATATTCGGTCTTTGAATGACGTTCGTTAACTGCATTTCCAGGGATGTGCGAGGAACAAGGAGATATTGGATCCGAGCGAAGCGAGGAGATGAACGAAACGCGCCGGAAAACATGACGGAAAACGCGAATCGTGTTCGAAGGCGGATTGCATTTATGCCTGCACGCTCTCTCACCCGCACGGTGAAACGGCAACCTGCGTCCACCCTCGTTTATCTCGTTTTACGTTCTTCTTCCTTCTCACGTAAACTCTTGCCCCTCGTAAATTCTTGCTTCTTTTTTTATTTGTTTCTTTTAGTATTCCGATTGAAACTAATTTATTCGCGATACCATCGTTTCGAAATTTTTCCAAATCTACATTCAAATCTGATACTGTAAAAAAACTTTTTCTCAAAAATCAAATTCTTTTATTTTTGACGTGAAATATCTCATGAATCACTAGACCTACGAGGGCGCCGCTAACGTAAGCTTGTAAGCAAAGTTTTAACTTTAAAACGAGCTGTGGGTCATTAAAATCGGAACAAGAATTCTGGCCTGTAGAAGCGTTTAAACAAAAAGTATCAAATGCAATATTTGAAGGGAGAGGAAAGCATTCGTCTGTTTACTGTGAAAATGAGTGTACAGAGACACTTGGCAAATTTTTG
The DNA here is from genome assembly GCA_032403825.1 of Odynerus spinipes. Classification (NCBI taxonomy): domain Eukaryota; kingdom Metazoa; phylum Arthropoda; class Insecta; order Hymenoptera; family Vespidae; genus Odynerus; species Odynerus spinipes. The sequence continues at coordinate 2,778,320 of JAIFRP010000030.1, forward strand.
CAAAGGGGATCAGTGGACGACCAAATTCTGTAAGATAGAAAAAGTCTTTGAATAGAAGTATTGCTCGGATAAACAAAAAAGCAGTATCGCCCACTGACGAATTGAGTGACTTCCTTCTTTCCGAAGTCGGTGTTAAAAAATAAATAAACGAGCGAGTCGATAAAAAATCCAGCGCGCAAGTCGATTCGACGCAGGATCCTTCGCTACTGGCACAAAAGGTGACGTTCGCAAACGCAATAATCCTTTTTACGGCGATCGAGTTAATTGGAACTCGTGTTCGTTACTCATGCACGTATATACATATATATTTACATACTTATGTGTATACCATTGCGAGCTTGCTTGTAACGCGGCAACTCGCCTCGACTTTTACGTTTCCTCTTCGATTCGTACTCGCGATAGCCAGTCCACTGCACGCGCTCCGGTTTTATGCTCGCGATACTAATGTCCACGAAACGAGCATAGTTATGCGCATTGCGCGACTTTTTCTTCGGAGAAACTCTTTCGAGAGAGTTGCGCGACTTGAGAAATAAAATTTGCGTAGCTAAGTTTCTGATGTATCGGTTAATTTTTACCTAATTATTCAATTTTCCTAACTCTACAACTACTGGCAATTAATGTGTACCTATTCATTTAAATTTCGCAATTGAATTTTTAGTAATTCGAGATAAACAGGGAGAGAGAGAGAGAGAGAGAGAGAGAGAGAAGATGAAAAGAAGATTACATGAACACATACGTTTAATATCTTGAAATTACTTTCTTCTAAAATTACGACGACTACCTCCATAATTTCACGGAGAAAAAGTTTCCTTCAATTTTTACGTCGAACCGTTGCTAGCTACTATTCGCAATCGTCTTACCTACCTTACCTCGGCATTGAATTTATTCCGGAAACTCGCAATTCGTCACAATACCGGGGGCCTCGTTACGTAAATTATATTGAAACGAGTTCATCCTCCTTCTCTCTCGCTTCTTTTCTCCTTTTCTCTCTCTCTCTCTCTCTCTCTCTCTCTCCTTACGTCTCTTGCCTTACTCGAACCACCGCGTAATAGTCGCAGTTTCCTCCTCTCTTTATGCGAAAGATATTTCCATCGTCGAATACGAAGAAGGTACGTTCGCGCTGACGTGCGCGAAAATTTTTTAGATAATCGTAAAACCGTTCATCTTTTTGTACATATTTTTACGAGATCAACGAGAGAGAGAGAGAGATAGAAAGAGATAAAGAGAGAAGAGTCGTCGCTCGAGTGCATCGTTTCAAAATGAAATAGTTCCGTGGCTTGGATCGAGCACAAGGTTTATCGTACAATCTCAATTATTCGAACATCGTTTAACCAAACATTTGACTATGTCAATATCGCTTAACCGAATACCCGATTGCGAGTACGGTGTTTAATAAAGGAAAACAGCCATTCTTGTATTTCTCTTCCCTCGTCGAAGCTGCGTGTTTCGTTACGTATTAAGCTGTTACGTGATTAACGATTTAATCGATGACGAGACGAACGAGGATGAAAAATTCGATAAGTTGATTAAATATAGTTTGATTTCAATGGATCGCGAAAAAAGAGAATTATCATTGGAACGGCGAGAATAATAAATAAATAAATACCAATCAAATTGCAAACGAAGAGGAATTTCATTTTTTGTTTACCAAATAATCCACGGAATACTAAATCTCTTGCGGATTTATTTCTGACGTTTCTCGATCGTCATAATTTTCATCATACCCGCCGTAAATTTCTTCCCCGAAGCTCAACTTGTTCGCGTGCCACGTCGTCGAATTCTATCGTAAAATCTCCCACCGGCACTTACTTCGAGATTAAATACCGCATGCGTGACGACAGTCGCGAACGTTGATATCCATCGGGAGGTGGCAATTAAGACTCTTTCTTTTTTCATTCTGCCCTATCTGTCATCGTATTTCCAGCAAGTACGTTAGCTCGTCGTGGCCCTTCGGAGGGATCTTGATCAGGAAAGCCGATCAAAAAAAGGTAACGAAGGAGCGATAGGTTCGCGGGATTAGCCTTGAGGAATTTGTCAGAGGAGAACGATTACCTCGATGCTAATTAGCATATTACGCGAATTACGCGAATAAAATTAATGACGATAATAAAAGAAGTTTGCAAGAAAAAGTCAATGAATTTTTATCCCTCCATCGAGTCGAGATAACTTTATCTACGGGATGTACAATAGTAAAGTAGCTTATCGCGCATCAACGTTAGAAAAACATATGTCGAGTGTCACTCGACACCTAGTACGCGAAGAAATATAATAGCGTATAATTAAACTTGGTATAGATTTTAGATTATACTTTACAACGCGTACATACTTTTTATCGACGAAGAGCTGAATTTCGATACACCCCGTAGATTGGAAGTAGAAAGTACGGTCTAGCGAATCGAGTAGTTTCACGTGCAAAAACAAGCGAGCAAGGAGTTTAGGCGAGAGCTTGGAAAATATTCGAAGGAGCGCAGAAGAGCGCGAGACACTCGTGGCTTTTCGACTACAAGGGATGAATTTCGAGGGCGCGCCGGGAAAATCGTCGGTGCCACGACAATGAAGGTAGCCAACAAGTTGGTGGTGTTGAATCGATAGAGATGGGTGAGTCCGGGGGTTGGTGGTAGCCTAGCTCGTGCAGCTTTCCCTTCCCTTTCCCGTTCTCTTCACCCTTCTCATCCCTTAGGCGAAGTCACTAGCTCGACCCCGCCCCTTGTCGCCCCTTGTCGTCCCTTCTCTTTCTCTCATCCTCTTTTTTATGAGCTCTAATCGTTCGTTAGTTTTTCATACGTCTTATATCTTATATTTTTCATTTACAAACTATTTCAAAACTTTTAATAACAAAATGTTTCTGCGCGAAATGCCTCGGCACTGCATATTTGCAAATATCCGAATTTCGTGATCTCTACCGAGAATAACATTTATTATTTACTCCGAAATTAATCGACAACGAGCAACGCGTATTACTTACTCGATCAACAATAAACCACGTTTATTATTTACTCTGCTTATAATTAGATCGTACCACGATTAATATTTACTTCATCCGAATTATCTCGTCTTCGTTTCTCCCCATTTCTTTCTCTTTCTTTTTTTCTTTCGCCTACACTTTATCTTTCTACCCTTTCCTCTCTTCCTCTTTGGGTACAGGAGAAAGACTAAAACGATGCCGCGGGCGAAGTTTCAGGAGCGATTCGTAATTGAGTTCTTTTGAATTTGGCCCGCCTTCGACGTTGGAAATACGTTTCTACTTTCACCGCTGGCGAGTAGAAGAGACAACGACTACGAGAGGAGGAAGGGGGTGGTTTTTATCTCTCTCTCTCTCTCTCTCTCCCCCCTCATCTTTTTCTCTCTCGTTTTCACATACAGCGTTGATAGTAGAAACGGCTGCCGAAGGCAAGACTGGAAAATTGTTATTGTTTCGTTCTCTCGCAAAACGCACAGCCACGGGATAAAGACTGACACAACGATCTTCTTTTCCCTCCAAGTGAAAGTGAGTAAATACGAGTGTCGATAATAATGGAGGTTTTATATTAAAAACATCTTCGTTTATTACATCCATCATTGATTGGAATCGTTTGTTTATTATTTCACCTGCAATCAAATAATATGAGATTAGAATATGCTCTTATTTATCTTGTATAATATAATACAATTTTGAAAAAAATCTTGCTTTAACACTAAACTTACCAGAGCGGTTCAAATGACCGCTTTTGAGCCCGAAAAAATAAATGTTTTTTAATTATTACATGATAATTATTTTGTGTTCTATTGCCTATGCTAAATTCTCTATTATTATTTATAATCAACTGGAAAAGAATATAACGTTTATTTGAAAAGCGGTCATTTGACCGCCATCGGTAGAAATAGGTATATATAAAATGTCGATAGGTTTAGTGTTAAATATAAGAGTACGTGAGATATGATAAAAGTTATGCGACGATTTAATATTGTTTCATATTAGAGTTAAATATAGAGTATCGAGAATTCTCGTCGAATAAAAATCTTACGTAAGGAACGATCGACGAGATCGTTAGAAGAAATATCTATCCCTTCGACTAAGGTGATGTTAACTGTCACGTAACGCGAAAGACTTCCTCCTACGCTTCGTCGAACGCGACAATAATGAATCTATCGGCAAGCCGACAGGCAATTACTCGAGACTCGGAAGGAATAGTATCGTTCTCGTGATTTCGTTTCTCGAACTTCTAATTTCACGAAATCGTCCCCGTTCTCGACTACAATTCGACATATACCATATATGGATTGCTGAGTGCAGTAGTGACACAACTAAAAAATTTTGAAATTTGGCTTTGAGCACCTCATTTATCGCTAGAAATAAATAAATTTATTATCATTCGTTTAACGACGGTTTTCCAATAAGAATACGATAGAATCGATAGTATGAAAATATATCGAGTTTCTGCACTTTCGCGTACAAGTGATAAATATCGTATGAAATGATATTTACCTAGTGTAAAAAAAAAAATATGAACGAAAGAGCTAGATAGAGTGTATAGAAAGAGAGTCGTAAAGTTTATATAAACTCTTCGTAAGATGTCGCATATAACTTCGGCATGTCCAAGGGAAGAAAGCTTGGGTGCTTTCGGTCTCCCTTTCCATAAGCCGCAAGTCCCTTTGTCGTTGGACGGGCGTAAATCGTCCGTGCGATAAAGCTTCGTCGCCGTTTCTCGAACGTCTCGGTGAGCCCCGATTGAATTCGAGTCCCTTTCACGAGAAAGTATGTTCCGTAACGGGTCTTTTGACTTACGTTAAATTTTACACGAATAATGGATGATGCGCGACGTATGTAGGTGTATGTAATAAATAATGAACGGTACGTGTGATAAAATTGAATTTTTGGAGGAATCCAATTTAACAATACGAATGGAAAAGATATTCGTAGATGTAAAAACAATGAATAACTTTTCAGAGAAATTTGAATATATTTTTATATATTTTTTAAACTTTAATTGAACGTTGAATAATTGAAATTAATTATTTAACAAACAAGTAAGTACCTTCTCCTTGTCTTAATTTTCACAATACTCACTTTTAGTCTATTTCACACTCACACGTGTTCACTGCTCACGATCTCTGGGTGGAATAAGGAATGAGAACAACGTGAAGGGCAGGCGCCACGTGAGTCCTCGAAAACAAAACAAAAGCACGTTACCGCGACGCAAGATTGGTTAAACAATTTGTCCAATCAGAGAGCGCGGCGATCATTACTACGCCGATAATTTCAACATTTGCTCTTTGTACCAGATTTGACTAATTTTAGGAGATTTTTTCGAGCATCATACAAATAGGTGATATTTATAAGATATATGCGTTCGTTTTTTATAAGAGAACTATGTACAAATTGTTTTAACAACAAGTATTTCGTATTTTTTATCACTCCAGCGAGCGCTATAAATTTATTAAAAATTCCTGAAAATATGTTTATACTTAAACATCAATTGTACTTTCCAATTAATAAACGTATACCTACGTACGTCAATGTTTAAAAAAGTTTATTGCCCTCTTAGCAAAAGAGTTGCAACTTGTCTTGTCTTCGAACTCTTTAAAATATAATACGATGCTTCGCCTCATTTGTCGTTCGCGTTCACGGAAAGAAAAACAGATGGTATTATTGTGAAGCGTGTCTTGAGTGGCCAGAAGAGAAAGAAGAAGGAAGAGGACGATAAACGTTCGAGGATCTCGTTTATCGGTGGAAAGAAAACTTAACGAGCCATCGTAAATCGTCCCTTCGCGAATTCCCGTCTCCTTTCTTCTTTATGCCAGAAGTAACATTTTTATTTCTACGTATGTGTATACATACTTAGCTACGTACGAATACACAGGACTAACTTTGTCGAAGAATCCCTTTATTCTTTTATCGCGAGACGTATGTGTACGTACGGTCAATTAATCGTTCCTATCCTTATCTCGTTGGACTCGCATGCCCGTTAAATCCGCGATAAACGAGTCCGGGTTAGTTTCAAAGCCTAGCTCACGGTCTGGCATTTAACTTGAAAAATTTGATACTATCGCATCCCGGGGTTTAGCAATATTTTTAATTTATCGATAACCCGATCTAAACAGTGAGAAACACAAAAATAGAAAAACAGATATATAGATAGATAGATAGATAAATAGATAGATAGATAGATAGNNTAGATAGATAGATAGATAGATAGATAGATAGATAGATAATTATTATTATATTATAACATAATAGATATTGCGATGCCCTATAACAATTTGCTATGCAATCGTATGTGAAAAGAAAAGAAAATGTAATAGTGTAAGAATTAGAAGTAAAAGAGTTTTTTTTATGGAAACAGAGTTAAAATAAAATATAGGTCTATATATAGGGGTAAATATTTAGGAAAGATCTAAAATCTGGGAGCACTAACGCGAAACTTTAAAAATCTGATTAAATATCGCAACTACAGGTTTAGATAACACTGGCATATCATTTACGAAAACTGGATATCTATAACTTTCCGAGCACGATCTCCCTCTCTCTTTCTCCCTCGAGAGACAAACGAATAAAGGAGGAATAACTAACGAGACGGATTATCCGAAGCATGGCCTAGATTGAGTTTGAATAATTTCCATCTGTTCCCTCCGTTTATCGAGAAAAGACATTATCTTCGAGAGTCTTCATTTAATTATTTCTGCTTCTTCTTTCGGCTTCGTTATTTAATAATCCGCGGTGATCGTTAGTCATGTATCGTCGCTCGTCTTTCTCGTTTTTATAGATCGATGTGGTTTTCAGTGAACTTTGATAAGTACACGACCGCAGAGAGATTATACAAATTACGAAATTACATTGATGCTCTCTGACAAATAATGTTTCGTTAATGTAATTTTTAAAAACTTATCTATCTAATTTATTTGCGTGATTTTAAAAATTGTGTGTAAGAATATATTGTAAAGCTCATTGGTCCGAAAAACTTAGCGATTTTCCATAGCAACGCGATCTTTAATAAAAAAAGAAGACTGAAAGTGTTAAGAAAGCGGGAAAAGAGGTTGAAAGGAAAATCGAGGGCGTGACAAGAGCCGTGAAAGGGTGGCAAGCGCGGGATGAAGTGGTCCGGAACAGAAGGCTGGCTTTGGAGTAGTCGAGAAATAGAAAAACATCGGGAAAGAGGAATCGGCGGGATGATAACGAGGAGTGGAACCAAAAACCATAATATAGGGGGCATTGTTGGTGGTAAAGCATAGAGTAAAATTGTGAACGCGCTAAGGGAAAATAAGCGGTGGGGTGGGTGGACGTGTCGAGTGTTATAACAGATGCTGGGTGAAAAGTAAACTCAAAGCTCGGTTATGAGAGAACGTAGAGCGTAAGTGTAAAGTAAGCTTCCGTGATAACGCGAAAGGGATAGTTTTTTCTTACGTTCGCGTTCAACGCTAATGTAAACGAAGAACGCTGCTGGAACGAGGATATTTTTTCTTAAAAAAAAACGATAAAAAAGTAATATAAAAAAAAGATTTAGAAGAACGACGAAGACAAAAAGTTGGGGAAAATACGTAGGACGAACGCACGGTGGTATTTCTGTACCGAGCTTTCGCGAAAAGAGCTAAAAGAAGGAAAGAAGGAGCCGGAACGATATTTTATGTTAAAGAGAGACAGAGAGAGGGGGGGGAGAGCGAGAAAATAGTAGGAGGGACAAGCACTTTGAAACATTGAACGAAGAGGAAGCACGTGCTCTTGGCATCGTGCTAGTATCTTTAGTGTATTAAAACGTGTCTATAATTTAAAGGGAAAACGTGATTGCGTGTTCTCGATTTTCGGAAAGGATCAAAATCTTTCCTTCGCCGTTAATTCTTAATATTCCAATTTATATCCTAAGGGTCGGTCGGTCGAGTCGTTTGAGGGTCTAACCAAACGACTTCCAGGCAAGTATCTCTTTCTTCTCGCTCCTTTTATATATGTACATCGTTGAGATTCAAGATTATTCCGGTTTAATGCTGACTCTCGTCGATCTTATTAACGAGATACTTTATACCTTTCAAGGTAACGATATCGTTGACTAATCGGCCATCGATCTTTAACTTTTGTCTGCTACGAATTGAAAACTTATCATTTTTATTACTTCTTACATACACAATTTAATTTCTATTTATGAAATGTTTATATCAAATTTTGAACAATGATAAAAAATTAAACTCAAAATGGTGCCAATAGAAGAGACATTTCCATGAGATTGATAATTTTGTAATAAAGATGATAAAAAATCGGACGCAACTCAAAAGGATACTCGATAAGCAGAAATGTAGTATGTACGTATTGTTGTATCACGGCAAAAGACGAGATCCCACGTTAAAGCCCCGGGCAATGATTTTTTTCCTCTTTAGAATTCAGGAGGCTACCTACACGTCGAATAGAGAGGGTTGACTTTAACCCGGCCGGTGATTACACGGTAGGCCTGAATATCCCACGAAGGTCGCTCCGAGAACCGCGCTATTTTTACGACAACGTGGTCACTCCGGCATCGTTATCTTCCGTCATGTGTCGCTATATTTAGTCCCTCGCGTGTACTGGAAGAGACTACGACACTACGACGAAAAATAAAAAGAAGAAGAAGAAGAAGAAAGAAACGACGCCACTCGATTTTTTACTTTCCTCTTTTCTCCATCTCCTCGATAAAAAAAGATTGTCTTGATAAAAAAACGTTACGCGTTGGTTATAACGTTGCTTACACGCGTGTACGCTCGCGGAGAGAGATTAAAAAGGAAATGAAAAAAAGGAATAGAGAACGTTCTTGTTACGAGCCCTCGGGATGTCCTCCGGATCGAAAGATGGGAAAAAATGTATAACCTAGGTATACCTTGTGTGGAATGATAGCGTACGTGTAGATATACTATATGTATATGTATATAACGATAGAGACCCTCCGGCAAATTCCGAACACTTTTCTATTTATACGTGAATACACCTATAGTGTAGGATATGTATATATAATATACATGTACACGTGCATACACGTGTACGCATATAAGGAACGTATTCGAAACATCTTCCAAGTCTCTCCCCTCTCTGCCTCTCTTTCTCTTTGTCTCTCTCCTCTCTCTCTCTCTCTCTCTCTTTCTCGGCTAGGGCGTGCCGGTCGGATGTTATGAAAAATATTTACAATCCATGTACTTCCTTTCTTTCGGCACCCCCGGAATATCCGACAACGGGAAATCCTTTATATCGGAAGAATGCATTTCTCCAAAGAATCCCCTTTAAAGCCTTTTCTACGCGTCTCAAAGACCGAAGCCTTGCGCGCGTGCGCACGTACTCGGAACCCTGTGCCGGTTTTACATGCCGAAAAAGAAATGGAGTTTTCGTGTTGTACCATGTGTACTTCGCACGTATATATGTATATATATGCTATATATGTATACGTATGTAGATGAATACAGGAGGAAAATGGCGTCGAGACAGGGGAAAGGTCAGGGTGCGAAGAGGTTCAAAAGAGGTACCATGTTACTCAAAATCTGCAATGTACCTACTTATGTACTTCTTATCGAGCCATCGTCCATTTTTTTGAATCACCCTCTTCCTTTCTCTCTTTTTTCTTCTTTTTTTTTCTCGTTGAAATATCACGTCTAATCCACTGATGCCAAGTCGGCTAAAGTGTACACCGCATAAACATCATTCCGTGCCGTGTTTCTCGAGTACGTTGCCGCCCTCTGTGTTCACACTCTTTGGGTCTTCTTATTCTTCAGTGGTGAGACGCGAGTACGTGCACCGAACTACAAACTATCTCGACACCACCGACTAATAAATGCAACCGAGAAAAATGCTCGAGTTTCTTAACAGTCGTTTCTAGTTTCACGCTGGAGCGAAGAAGTATCTCGAGATTAGTATTTTGTGCTGGAATATATGAAGTTTTTTCTTTTTTCTTTCTTTTTTTGAGGGAGAGGGTTGTGTCCACGTTTGATTTTGAATAATTTCTAAAACAATGGACACGTATTAATGAAATAATAATTAGAAGTTAAGAATTATGCTAGATAAGGTTATAAACTAGTGCGAATGGATTTCTGTTTCAGGAACGTACTTCATTCTATACGACTTCATCGAATATTTCCAGAAAGACACGGCGAGCTTTTTGGAGCGTGATAAATTCGTGCACATCATCGACACCATCTTCAAGAACATGTCGCAAATCGAGCGCGACGCCATCATGTTTCAGGTAAGCGTCCACTCGTGATACCTACTCCCGATAATGCATGAACGAATGATGAAACTTCACGAGTATAAAGTCAGAGACGACGTAAAACTCGGAAACATTGGATAAATTGCTTTCGGAGGACTCCTCTTCTTCAAAATCTCACGAATCTATTAGAAAAGAGGAAGAAAGGAAGTTGGAGAGTAGACCCAGCCACTAAATAAATTAGAATCTTTTTTCTTTTTTCTTACTTGAAATCTAGTCCAAATTCGTTTGGCTTTTCGCGACGTAATTTTCTCGCTCACGAGATAAAGCGAGAGAGAGAGAGAGAGAGAGAGAGAGAGAGAGAGATTCTCGAGCGCAGCAACTTGTACTTGTCGCTAAACTTGGACTTTGGCGTTCTTCCTTCCTCACAGGAAACGTCGAGAGCAGATCTTCCGCGAAACGTTTCAAGTACTTTAGTTTCCTACGGTTACATACATTGTCTTTTTCGCCTAGACGTGAAACTATAGTCGGGTTATACCACCACAGAAAGCTTCTTTGCGAATTTAGGATTTAAGACTCTTCCTCCGTGCTTTACTCACTTCTTATCTTGACCCTTTTCTGACTCACGGTATTTCACTCTCTCTCTCTCTCTCTCTCTCTCTCTCTCTCTCTCTCTCCTTTTCACTTCATTTCTAGTTATCTTCATCTACATTCTTTTGGCAGCCCAACCAGTGATTTAATGAGTGACTTGAAAAGTTGTGTAACACGTTGAGAATCGTATTAAAAATTCAGTTTAATTAAAATTATTATTAGAAACAGTTAATGTTCATTCTTATGAGGTTAACACGTTAACTGCCGCTTCGATTTTGCCCAAACTCGAACGCCTTCTAATTTTATTTATAATATTTTTCAAAATGAAAATACGGAAAAATTGTCTATCTTATCTTTTATATCAGACCTTACACTTCTAGTAGAGTTGATTACATTCTCGAAAAATAACAATAAACATTATACGGAAACGATTCAAATACAATCTGTAAAATCGAGTGGGGGTCACCGGTGACCACCACGGCAGTCAACGCGTTAATCATCGATTGATCTATCATAGCTGATGTATGTTTAATATATACAAAAGTGTGTGTATCTACGTGTAATAACTAAGTCCGAGAGACTTCACGCAGGAATGAGCGACCTCTGATAAAGCATCTTTTGATGCGGTGTCCCACCGATCGGAAAGTAATTAGCGGCAGTCTGTAAGGATGCCGAGAGCCTTTGAAGAGTGATATCGCTCAAGTATACAACGATATCGATCTAACCTTATCATACCACGTAGATATATTTTCTTCTTCTTTACTTTGAGGAACAGAGAGTGGGAGAGAGAGAGAGAGAGGGGGAGAGAGAGGGAGAGAGAGAGAGAGGTAAGAGACATCTTTAGATAACGCTGCAAACAATGTCGCAGAAGTTTGTTTCGTTATCGGAATTTCTAACGAGATGTAAAAATATTAAAGAAATTGACTTTAACGTCACTAACGACGCGAATAATGAGAGATAAGTAAAGGCAGATCATATTTAATGAAAGTAAACAATAGAAAGCGGAGATTCTCTCCATTTTATTACATTTTTTTAATTCTGCCAGTCATTTTTCCTGACAGACCCACACATACACGTATACGCACAACATAGAAAATGAATTCGCATCCGTGAAATATTCATAAGAGGAATCTACCGTACGTATTCGTCTACAGTCAATGTAGCAAAGAGAATTCTCAAAATTACGGATGAATGTTCCGTAAACGAACACCCAGGTGTAATTTATGAACTTTTTCCCCGTTTTTTTTTTTATTCTTCTTTTATCCCCATACCTCTCTCTTCCATGTTTTAGTTATCTCCGTTCAATTTATGACCACGGCCGCGAGCCGAGCATTCGGTAGGTATAAATTCCACTCGGATAATTGGATTTCGAGCATTGACGAGTAATCGAGCCTATTGTACGCTTGATTGCGCGACGATGAGCAACGTGCATACGGTGACCTTACGACCCCGATTATCCGATAAGGAAGCACTCGATACGCTTGCCGCGATTCCAACGCGTTATGTTTCATAATAATTGGAAAAGTAATACGGCAGTCGATTTGTAGTGTCGAAAATTTACTACTTCGTTTATTTATCTAATTTTGTTTAAATAATTCGTTTCGATACGGTCCAATCCCGATTTTTCATAGTACGATCTATACATGTACGTAGGTACATACGCACTTCGGAGCCTCTTTTCGCTAAAGCTCGGATCAAGTTAATCCTACTACAAATACTTCGCATCGAGTACTATACTGTGTTTTTACGCAAGCACTATGGGGAACAGTTTTTTGCCATCTCACGATTGTTCCAACTTTTATTTGCTTGTAACCGCTCGACTTTTTTGGGAAGAAAATTCGAATCGGTGGAAAATGAAGCTAAAAGGAAAGAAATTGTAACATTTTGAGTGTCCAACGCGTTTCGATAAATGACAGTGATTCTAGCAAAGTTCAAAAGTTCACAAACTTGTAATATAATTGATAATAATTTTGTTTATCAATTTTATTGAATATCTGCATATACACAAAGAATATTATGCCCTGCAAGAGATACTAAATTTTTCATTTCTTTTCTTTTCAGTTTCTTTTCTTTCCTAACGAATAATGATAAATATTTAGATAGACGGCATCAATCTTGTAACCGATGTGGGACGCGTCCTCGAAACGTCGAACTGTACGGTTGAATTTATCCGCTCTATTCTCTTATAACTCGGTCAACCTGATCTTTAAAAGATATTTTTATTCTCGTGGGTCTATCTCGAGTGTAAGATCTATAATAAATATCCCTTCGTTTCGATTCTTTAAATTTTCTATGCTATCGGCCCTAAAAAATGCAAAAACAACATATTAAAGTGTAAAGGAATTTCATTTGTTGAAAACAAAGTAAAATGTTCCCTTTTTGTTATCAGTTTTGTGTAACACGTAAATAACTCGCGATTAGTTTATTAAACACTTATTCTCTCTTCTTTTCGTACTCTCTCTCTCTCTCTCTCTCTCTCTTTCTCTATCTATCTATCTATCTATCTCTATCTCTATCTCTTTTTCTTTTTCCTTCTGTTTCAGTCTGGCACCCGATATTAATCACGATGGATTTGAAAAGTAATCAAAACGTAGATCACTTTACTAAATGAGATTGCAGAGGCAGCTATCTCGTTTACTCGACTTTTACTTTTTACAAACGCGCTCTTTGATTCGTCCTTTTCCCTTTTTCTCCTTTTTCCACGTCCTTGCTTGCCTATCTCTCTTTCTCTCTTCTCGCTTTTCTTCTTTTTGCGTCGTTCGTGAGATTGAGAGAGAGAGAGAGAGAGGATGAGAGAGAGGATGAGAGAGAGAGAGGGTGTGAAGGAAAGAGTGAAAGGGGGAGCAAAGAGGGGTAAAAATTTCCTCTACAGGTGATACGAGCCGAGCACACCGTCCTCGTTCGCGATAAAAGGGAGAACTCCGAAAATTGATTTCCGAGCAGGTGGTCGTATTTACATAGGAACCAGAGTCGAGCCTCGTACCAAACGGAAGCTGAATCGCAAAGGCCTCCAACCATCTCCTTCACCCCTGCCATCTTGACACACCCTCTATCATCTATATATACAGGGTGTCTTCAAAACATATAGTAAATATTGGAAATATTCTTACTCTCTTCAAAATCTAGTAATTTGTGGGACTTTTTGAATGGTCATAAAAACTGGAGCCGTTCGGTTCAATTTTTCTATCTGTTTTTCATTATAACATAAATTCTTAATTAAAAAACGAATGTTTTGATACATAATATCTATTGTTAACGTATATGCTTTATTATAAGAAAAGGATTAAATAAAATTTCCGAGAAAAATATACCCGTCAGTAACGACAAAAATATATAGGTATATACGATACGTTTTTATGGAACACCCTATATTTTTC
>JAIFRP010000030.1:2806030-2824979 GCA_032403825.1 Odynerus spinipes
TACAAACATACATACATACAAACATTCATACATACGTACGTATTTGGATTACACGAAAAGGCGCGAGCGTGCACGTGCTCGTAATAACGCGACTCGTATGTTACGTCTCGCGTGGTAAAGTTCATGAGCTTTAATTACGTATAATCTCCGTTATCCAAGATTTATACGGCTTTCGCCGAGGTGCAAATTACTTTTTGCTCGGGGCTCACGCGCAGAAGCATTGAAAAACGTGGGCGCACGAATTTCGCGCTCGGAGATGACGGATAAAGTGCCGACGGTATAGCGCGAAACGTGCCGGCAGAAACGATAGAAGAATAGAATAGGAGAAGGGGGGACGAATGTAGTGAACGTTTTTTCTTTTTTTGGGGAGAGGGAAAGCTGTAGGAACAAGTGCGAACGAATAGAGAAAAGAGAATAATCTCACTTCTGGTTGCTATTTCAAGCTGGACGAAGCCATGAGATCGTCGTTAAGGAGGAAACGATGAAAAGGCGAAAAGAATTTTTCTATTCTTAAGATCTTACTTTTGTTTCACCAGAGAAAAAGTGTGTTTGCTATTGTGGCGGTCTTCCACGAGCCACTTCTTTATAAAGCTAAAACCAGAAAGTAAGAAGAAGAGCTTTTACATTATCGTTTTCGTATCACCAACGCTCACCGACGCTCGGATTTTTATTTTGAAGAAGCGCGTTGTGGACGGTACTCGAGAAACAAACATTTTTCGCGAACAAAGAACGCGTTATATATTCCCAAGTGGACATTTTACTCGGCTCGACTTACTCGGCCTCTTATCTTTTCTCTCCTCCTCCTCCTCCTCCTCCTCTTTACCTTCCACTTTCGTAGCTCATCCATCAAGGGATTCGTAAATCGCGCGTTAACGATTCTTTCGTTTACATCGTCGTCGGTTCGATCACGAGGAAAAAATTGAGAATCGATACCTCGATATTTGAATTGAGCGACGTATCCACTGATTTCTCGTTCTTTCGACTTTTCCCCCAAAGAAATATTATCGCGTTCGCTCGTGGAGATAAATTTTTTGTCAAACGCGACGATATTTCTTTCTCCCATTATTCTTCCTATTTTTTTCTTTTTTACTTTTGCTTACTCAAGCCCTTCGCGATCGTGCAACCCTTTGCTCTGTACCCTCCTGCAGCCAGCCGGGTGGTAACTGGGACGTGAAATGCGCATAAGCGAAATGCCGCGGTACGGAGAGACTCGAGTAATTAGCGGAGGAGGTAATTTATCAGAAACCGGAGAAGGAGTGGACTGGAAGTAAAGAGGATGTCGTTATTCATGCGCGCAAACCGTAATCTTAATAACGCTTTCGCATCTCGCGTCTAACGCGGAAACCGAGCTCTTTAGGTTTACGCCCACGTGCTCGCCCGTTCGTTCGCTTCCCTTTTCAGTCTTCTCCTTAAACTCGAATCATTCATCGTCCTTTATCCGAATCTGACCACCCTCGAACCTTCGCGCTATTTTATTTTTAACGTATCTTTAATATTAACGTTAGGAATTAACGATTCGATTGAAAATGATTTCATCGTATCGCGCTTGAAAGAAGAAAAATATGATACGAGTGAGAGGGAGAAGGAGAGGCCGCGAGTTTGAGTAGCGAAAAGATCGAGCGAAGTGCTCTCGAGAATTCGAAGTACCGACATTACAAAAACGACACTGGGGAAACTGTTAATTAAGCACTGTCGGCCCGTTTATTCTTCCCCGGGGATATTTTCTCTGCAAATTTCGCGTACGTTTCGCGTCAGATTTTAGCGATACTTTATCCACGTATTATTACTTTTAATCAATCGAAGTTCGAATCTCGTGGGACCGTCCAATCGAAAACCTAATTCTGTCTCACTCACTCGCATGTGTTTTAGTCGAAATTCCCTTGTCTTTTCACCCCCTCGCTCCTGTTTATCGCATGTTTTTTTCTGCTTTTTATCGAATACACGCGAATATGCATCTACATGTATATGCATAGAGTGACTACGCGTGTATCGATAGTATGTACATACATTAATCGATTTCCGAATGATTTAAAAAATAACACGATCGCGAAAGTTTTGTACCGACCAGGTGTATCGTAAACGCAAGTAAATTGTCCTGTGAATCTAGATCGATGATTTTACATTGCGAGATACCTATCGATCGACGAAATCGGTAAAGCTTGTTACGAGCGAGCGACTCACGCATACGTAAAAAAAAAGAACGATGAAATGCGTGCGTGATCTCCGATGATCCGAAAACTCCGCTTTAAGAGGAAAAAATCAGTAAAAAAATATTTAATTTAGCATTTTGACGAGTACATTAAACACCATGCGATCTGTATAGCACTTTACATCACGATTTCTATCGTGATTTCTGTTATGATTTTTACCGTGATCTGCATACGAAAATTTGTATTTCTACTATTTTTCTATGCATAGTTTGCATCGCAATTTTTTTAATAATGATTTTAATAATGATTATCGTTTGTGTTTATGCAATCGATGAAATTTTTAACGAACTTGACATTAGGTGAACCACGAACGACGGTGACGTTGACGTGCCCGAAATTTAATGAATTATGGAAGACAATGCTAATTTCAGTTTGCCTAGTGATGTTAGACGAAGCTAATTCTGTTTCCCTCGTTGGTCGATCGATTCGGGATACCTTGGTTGCTAACGGCAGAAGTGCCTTTACTCGGTTACGCGCCGTCCATCCTCTTCGATGTACCAACACCAACGTCTCTCTTAAGGTTCTAACGCTTTGTAGATTCTACCAACTGGATTTGCTTCCTTCATTTCTTCTTTCCATTGTATTTCTCTTTTTGCTTCCATTCTTAGTAGCTAACATAGCTACTTATCTATTTTCTTAATTTTCTCACTTTCAACTTCGTGCGCGATCGTTTTTAACTCGCTTGGAGCTCGGGATATTCCTTAAAATTGCTCAAATTTCCTGCCACGATGCAACAAAGTGGTAAAAAGTCGAAAAAGTTGTGAAATGTTTGTGTGACACACAAAAGTTGCTCGAGTTATGAAAACGTACATTTACGACCGAGTAAAATAATTCAAAGGGCCGAGATATTAACAACGGCAACGCGCATAAGGGAGGTACATCAAGCGGGGCTGTTAAATAATTATCAAAAACGACTACGAAAGAGAGAGAGAGAGAGAGAGAGAGAGAGAGAAACGGCTTCCTCGTAAAGTAAAAGCAAGCGCCTGTAGTATTAACGAAGTCTCGAATTAGCATCGAAATCACCACTCGCTTTAGACTATTTCGTAGAGCGAGGCTAACTACGAAATGCTTTTACACGTGGAAGCCCATGTGATAAACCCGTTACATATACCTTTATTAACCTTACTTCCAGACGTATAATTGATTATCAAACTCTGTGCTCGCGCGTCCGCGTGCGAATACCAAACCGCGAGAGATAAACTCTACGGTGGAAGCGAAATTACGTTTACCGTGTATTTTCTCTATTTAATTTTCGTCCCAATCCCTCCGTTAGCTACTTTTCCGTTCCATGCAAATATTCGATGCAGAATTTATTCTCCACGAATAGCGTCGTCTCTTTATCTTTTTTTTTATGCTGAACCGGGTATAATGAATAAAATTGTTATATGTGTGAGAGAGAGAAAGAGAAAACCGCGTCGAATTTCTATGCAAGGAGCATAGTGGTATACTTCTCGGTAACTAATCACAGAAGCAACGAAAAGGACGACTTTCAGAGGTCCTAGGGAAGAAGAAAGTTGGAAAAGCAATCAGAATCCTTTCGTAAGGATATTCAATTATGATCCCGTGGAGAGATAGCCACGGCGCGTTCGTCTTCTCTCTCTCTCTCTCTCTCTCTCTCTCTCTTTCTATTCTTCGTCCTCTTTCGGCTCGAATAATAATTCGAGATAAATGGAGCCACAGCCTGAGATGAGAATAATTAAAGGGAGTCGATTGATGGCCGGTGAGAGTTTCGTTAGAAGAAAACTCCTCCCGTTTGAAAGTTTAAGTTAATTCGGCATCCTAAGAGAATGAGATAGATAGAAGACAATCGGGAAAGATGACAAAAGAAACCCACCTGATGTATGTACAGGGTGTCTCAAAAATGTATATCTCCACTTTTCTTCTCAATTTTGATGGAAACTGAGTCTACAAAGTATGGGGAATTCTCCAATATGTAATCTCTGATATATACAACACTGTTTATAAGTAAAAAGAGCAATTCTAAAACTTTGCAGTACGATTTTAAACGTATGATCTCACGACTCTACGATCAACTCTATGACTATGACGCGTACGGCCTACGTATGCTGTGACCTATTCGCGTAGAATCGCCCCTCGAAAAATTGACGATATCAGCCTCACGATACATACATACAGGTATACGTATATATATATGTTCGCCTCTCGTATGAATTTCATAAGTGAATTCACGTGGTGAACTACGACTAATCGTTGGTAAAGTTCGTACGATAACGTGATGCGTCGTATGGTTCGTGTATACTCGTATATGGGGCGCGGTACCCACTGTCCGTTATTACACCACCACTACCACTACCATTACTACTACTACTACTACTACTACCACTACTACTACTATTACTACTACTACTACTACTACTACCACTACTACTACTATTACTACTACTACTACTATCACTAGCATTGCTTGGTAGTGGACGAACATTCGACGGGAGTTGATCGAATGAAATCCATTACGCGAATGCCACGTGAATTCAATTTCCTGCCCTTTCGTTATTCGCATCGCTTATCTCACGAGCACGGCCATACTCGCCGTGGGATAAGACGCATTTACTACTTTGCCAAAGACCAAGGTCATCGTTCGCTCCTTGACTGCCGTTCTTCAAACGAGCTCGAGATCGTTCGAAAAATTTAACGAGGATTTTTTATCATGATTAAAGGAGACGTGAATTATTTCGAAGAAATTATTTCTAAGAAAGGTTTTAGGCGTTTATATATTAATTATGTCCTCTCAGCGCCCTAAACATTGACTAACTGCTTAACTAATCAATTAATATTATAAACAAGAATTTTTCTTTTGCGAAGTAGACACAAACTTTTATATTATAGTAATTTTGTGATTTTGTTCACACCCTCTATCGAAACTTTAAATTTTCGATTCTCCTACACACGATAGACGTGCGATCGGATGGTTTAAACGCTCGCAGCGAGGTTCTAGTATACAGCACGTTTAAATTTTATTAATGTAATCCATTGAGTAGCGGATTAATGTCTTCGGCAGGCCACAATCGTGCGGCAGTCGCCTAAGGGTATTTTGCATGCACGATAACGGCCGTGTTCTATGGTCCTACGAGCTCGTGTGGCCTGTAGCGCATCCAACGTGGAACGGCAACCTTCGCCGTGCGGAGAAACGCATTTAAATATGTCCCTCGAGCGAAATTTTCGAATGGTCAATCCACCCCTTTCAAATAGATACGTATCGCGGTGATCTACATTTTTAAATAAGTCTTCGTTCACGGTACACGCGACGTATAAATAGTAGAGGTAGTATTGCGTCGCGTGAAATGAGCCATTTATTTTGAAAGTGGTATAAGTCACTTCTTCGAATAAATAGTTAATTAAAAGTATAAAGAAAAGTATAAAAAAAAGCTTATGGAAACGTGTGTCACGGACATCTCGTTTTCCGAGGTACAATCGTGTTCGCTCGGGTTGTAGATAGGTATCAACTTTTTTCTTCAAACGTAACATAAAATCGAACGTGAAAATGACAATATGTAGGAGTATCGATGAAATACGGAACTCGATCGAAACTCGAAAGGGATTTCGTGTTCGAAAGTAAAAGAATCCAAATTTATGGGCGAAAGTCTTCGAGTAATGAACGCTCCTTCGGGGGTGGTAACTTCAGATGGAACGACGCGATTCGAAAGAAAGAGAGAGAGAGAGAGAGAGAGAGAGCGGATGGAAGGGAGGGAGAAAGGGATACATTGACGTACGATCCTGGACAAAAGTCAGCCGAGCTTTTCGAGAATATAACCGCTTTCCTTTTACGAACGCCTCGAGTTTCCCAGCGAGCGGGAACCAGTTACGAACGTCTCGAAAAGTTTGATTACCCCTATCACGCTGCTGCTTCCACAGCCTTTTCTTCGTGTTCCCGTTGAAAAGAGCCTAGTGCCTCGAGACGGCTGCTTGTAACGTTGCTAACGTTGTAACGTGTTATAGGAGAAACTCGAAGGAATTCGACCTAGAGAGACCGAGAGAGAGAGAGAGAGAGAGAGAGAAATTCGTGTAAAACGGTACGATCTTCACGTCGGTTATAATATTACAAAATTTTGTTACAAAACATGCTACGGAACAGAGAGCACGCTAATTCCGTACGAACGAGAACATTAATTCTTCATAATCGTATAAACTTCGTACAAACTTTTTGTGGAAAAGGAGCAATTTTAATTTGCCAAGTAAAGGGGACGGGGCACAGAGAAGGGATGAGGGTGGAAAAAATAGAAGGCGAAAAAGATGGTTTAAAAGATGGTTTAAAAGTTTCGGGAAAGAGTGCGTGGAAACTAATTACGCGTCCGTCGTCATACTGGTGGTCGTTCGCATAAGTAATTTAACGCTCGAAAGTTTGGAAAGCTCGTCGCTTCGCGTCATTTAATCGGCCGCCATTGAGAGGCAAGGAAAAGAAGAAGAAGAAGAAAGAGGAGAGTGAGGAGAAAGAGGAGGAGGAAGAAGAAGAAGAAGAAGAGGGCTCGTCGATGTAAAGTGGAAAGCAAGCGTAACCATTTCGTTCTAGCTCGAAAAGTACCGTCGGCGTTACTTACTTTTTCAAGCGAGCGAGAGTTTCGCTAAATGGATAATGTTACTTCTGCTCGGTTCGCAAAGAGAGTTAGCGTGCCATCCTTTTTATCCCTTTTTTCTTTACTATCTTCCCTTTCTTTTCTCTTTTCTCATTCTCTCTCTCTCTCTCTCTCTTTCTCTTTCCCTTTCTCTCTTCCCCCACTTTTTCTATTTGGTTCTTTCTCTTCCGAACACCGAAGAAATATTCCCGAAAGTTTCTCTTCCACCTTCGAACTCGTCCATCGCTCCATTTTATCTTCCTCGTTTTCTTTCCTGCCTTTTCTTGATTTTGTCTACTGTACATGTACGCAGGAGTATGGCGTGTAACGTGACAAACTCGGATAGATGTCTACAGCGGGATGTTAAGCGCGGACGTTAAGCGCAAAATATTATATAATTATACACGAATATAACATTTTCTTATCTTCTTCTCATTCAGTTCTAAGCGCACGGCTGGCGTTTCCGTTATCATTTACCAGCACCAAATTTGTAAGCTCGTTCAAGATACTCGCTAATAACCATATTCCGTGTGGCACGTATTTTCTCTCTCACTTTCGCTCTCCTCGGTAACCCAGTTTAATTTCTTTCTTCTTACCTCATCCTAGGATATTAGGATTAGGAATTAGCCTGTAATTAATCCTGTAACTAAGCGTGCTTGATCTCGTTTACCCGTTTCCCTTAGTTGCCCACTTTATACTTTTACAAAAATATAATTTCGAATATTTTAGATTAATCTTTTCGCTACGGCGACCTTGCTCGCGAATACGCTACTACGTGCACGCGCTACTTGTTAATTCGTTAGAATAAATTTATCTCCCTCTCTCTCTCCCTCGCTCTACTTGTATCTTTTTTATTTTACAAAACATCGTCGAACGTTTATCCACTCGAAAGTCCTCTCCGTCGGTCCTAAAACTATCCTTCCATATCGTCCCGTACATATATCGCGAGAACATTTGTTCAAAATGGACGAAGCGAGCTCAGAAAATATCGTCGTCCACCTTCGGGACGAGTTACACGAGAGAACCTCGCACGCGTGTGTACATCTACGTGTTCACATGTAAGAGTGAAATAGAAACAGAGAAGAGTGCTATCACGTATCGTTGCGAGTGCTCGACTTAAATGGCACTGCGGATATAATAAAGACAGAAATGTTTTTCCAGATATAAAGAAGAGGACGAGTGGACTCGTTGTCCCGCGTCTTGCACGCGAATTACCTACCGACTAGTAGTTTATGCGCACGGGATAGGAAAAACAAGGGTGGACGTGGATCGATGTACGATGGTTACGCGATAGACCACGTCCGAACTTATCTCACGCTTTACGGGATAGCTCCGGGTGCGATTTTCTATTTGCTTTTCAATTTGCCAGAGGCTACAATTTCTAAATTAGTACTCGCTTCTCGCTCCCATTCCACTTCTACTTTTTCTTAGTCCTTTCTCCTCCGTCGCGAAGCGTTAAGCGAGAACAAGAACGAGAAGAAGAGGAAAGTTCGTGTAACTTTATAACGGAGGGTAGGGGGATACGAGAAAAGAGTAATTAGAGGATCACGGTGGGTTGTAAAATTCGATCGAATTTATTTTAACCCGTGTTTTTTAATTGCTTAATACAGTTCGTGTATATAAAAATTAAAGGAAAGAGAAAACGTGTAGAAGAGCGACGAATAAACACGAACGATAAAGGAGAGCTCGCAAAGACGAGTAGGTTGGTGGTCGTCGCGAAAATTGGAGTTTCTGAAATTAAACGTCAATCTACGGGGACGGAAAGCTTTAAACGACAGAGAGAGAGAGAGAGAGAGAGAGAGAGAGAGAAACAAGAGGAGCTTCTTGAAACAAATAACTTTACTTGTGCCCACCCCATCGTTGCCTCGTTGATGGATCCTCTTCGACGAGTCAAACAAGCGAGCAAGTATTTTCCTTTCGCAGTTTGCGACACAAGCAGTACCTCCTGACGCGTCTTTTCGTCGAAACCTTTGGTAAAGAGTTTAAACCGTCGGCTGTCGGCCGTTTGCGTTCGCAATCGCCTAAACCGGAGATTGGAAATTACTTGCCGCGAGCTAGCGAGCGAGCTAGCTGGCTAGCAAGCTAGCGTCGCCATTGCACGGTACTCTCCACCACCACGTGGGATTTATGGAAGAAAGCTATTAAATTTATTACGCGCGATTGACCTCAACGAGAGATTATGATCGTGGAAGATCGAGGGGCGACCGATTGAATAATGAAATAACGCAACGATCGTCGTCGAGGGTGTAACGAGTCGTCGCGTATACGAGTCCGCGGTGTAACTAGATGCTTCTTTAATCGGAGGGAGAACTTTCCTCGTGTCGCGTCAAATATTTGAACTAAAAAATATTACTCGAAATTATCCTTCCGATTGAATTAAAGAAATATATTTTTGTATTGGATTATACCTATGCAAGGTGATGCTTATTTAAGTTAGTGTAGGTACCTGAATATTTGTACAAAGTTTTATTTCAATAAATAAACTATATTGAAGTAGATTTAAATCGTTTTATTTTTATGTGCCCTTCGTCCGAAATTAGTTATCACGTTTGGTGTCTAAATAAATATAAATGTAAACTTATGTGATTTAGCAGCCAAAAAGATTTGGAAGCAACTTAATTATTCGTTTCCTCTTTTTCCAAGTCGAAGACAATTTACCCCCAGGAAAATGTAACACTCGATTTCCATCCGAACAATACAACCCCCCCTCTCTCTCTCTCTCTCTCTCTCTCTCTCTCTGGATGGTAGACGTTCGTTAAATTCTCTCGAAAGCTTTGCATCGCAAAAGAGTCCCGACGTTAGAATCGTGGAATTTACATGCCACGAATTATTATCTTTCCGCGACTTCGCCAGCGGCATCACCACCACTTGCCCATCTCCTCCCGTGCACACATCTAGAGAGTGCATGGATGGGAATACTCGACGTTCTTCCGTGGCTATTTCTTCGTCCCGTGACAGGCTATATTTCTCGTAACGTTGAACAAAGAGGCGCGTGCCCCGCATGCGAAACGCGTTAGTTTCCTACGAATCATCGTCGTCGAGAATATGTACGTACGTACTGTACGTCTATAGAGATACGTGCACGTGGATGTGTATTTATGTTCGTCAGAATTATTTGTACGAGAATGGGATTGGGTTTGTTATACAGGAAATGTCGTTCTCGTGCCATGAATGTTCCTATTAATTGTTTTTATTAAAAAATTGAAATAGGAGTATACTTTGTCTATGAGTTTACGATAGGCCTGTGGAGATATATTATTATGGAAAGTCTAAGAAAAAAAGGATTGCCTCGTTAAAAGACTCTGTCGAGACAAAAGACTGCTTAACATATTTTACCATTTTGTTAAATAATTCATCCTCGGTCGATACTCGAGAATACCTTTTAAATTGACGACAATTAATAATAACTTAATACTGGTGTTAAGAGAAAGAAAAGACGTCGAGTGGAAAGGGTTTTTCGTGGAAACAAAGAGAGCAAAAGATTATGATATTAAAAACAAATAATTCTCGCGCGAACAATGTTACGAGTTTGATCATGAACGATCGCGTACCGCAACGTTTACGAATTTGAAAGGATTGGCATAAGGAATGCTTCTCGAGAATGAATAGCCGGCGGACGTGGCTACCATAGAAGTTCGTTTTGTAAGGAAAATACGCCCGTGGCTCGAAGGAAGCGCGAGGAAAGCTGGAGGGAAACTGGAACGACTTTCCACGCTTCGGTGACATTCGCCAGAATCGCTAAACGCTGTCGCGAAGACTGAGAGATTTCGAGGATTATTGGAATAATTCGAAATTCAAGTAGTCTTTGCCATCGACCACAAAGTTATCTCCGTGACGATAAATGCAACTCGTAAACTTGGCCTCGACTATTGTAACGTCATTGTATATGTATGCACAACCACGCACATTGAATGTAGATAATTTTCCTGCTTTGTATAAAACGATTTAACGTGTTCATTTTCAATCGTGATTTTTTTAAATTAAAATTTCTTCTCGCTATTTTTAATATTTATCTTCAAATTAAAATAAATCATGCGTGCCACTTTCGAGAGAGATTTCATTTTTATATTGATCTTAAATTGGGAATGAAAAATTGTGTTACAGAGAACGAGTACCAATCTATGGGGCGAATGGATGGGAGTGATGCACGGTGACGAGATCGAATACGTTTTTGGACATCCCCTCAATGTATCCTTGAAGTACAGCGATAAGGAAAGGGAGCTCTCCCTTCGAATGATCCAGGTTTTCTCCAAATTCGCTTACGATGGGTAAGTGAGCTTTTAAATTCCCCTACTCGCCCCCAACACCCTTCGTCCCTTAAAAAGGAAAAAAATATGACGCGTTTTGTTATCTCCTGTCATGTCGAAGTTTTTCTTTCTTTTTTTTTTTTGAGCACGCGTCTGCACATTTTCACGTTCAAATAATAATTTATTATTCATACGAATATCTAAAACGTTATTAACTTTTTCTATTTTTTTTTCGATTTCATAGCAACTACTAGCTTTTAGAATAAATTCGAGTGCTATCGATCAGAACGAAAGTAGCTATCGAACTACGGTGAGCTTAAATTTCCCGTACCCGTATTTAATTTTATGACAAACAATGCGACTAAGTACGCCGGCAATTGGTTCGCGAGAATGCTGCGAACTAATCCGAACTTTGAAGGCAATTCAAAATTCGTCTGATTAAAGGATTTCGGGTGAAAGTGCATTAGCCGATAGTAAATAGCTCGAGAATTCCTTCCAATAATTTCAGGATGATACAAATGTTAATGAGCATAAAAAAGTGAATATTTTGTTAGTTCGTAGGTTGTTCTACCGCTCGTAGGTTGCGTTCGGAAAGTTTCGATATAAAAAAAAACAAGGTTGGGATGACCGGTATACATATATATTTTCTTGTTCCTCCCGAACCGAAAGTACTATCGCATAAAACACGTTTTTCCAGGACGAAAGTAAAGGTCCAAGAAAGGCAGAAATTTATCGAGATTTAAGTTTATTATGACATATAGCCCGATCCCATCCGACCAAGGACCAAAACCTTTTTCTTTTATTTTTTTTATTTTCTTTCAACGACGTGTTCGCCTGTCCCCGAGAACAAAACGATTTTCTCTCTTTCTCTTCCTCTTTCTCTCACGAGGACGACGAATCGTGCTGTAAATAGCTCGACTTTTCGTTCGACCACTAGTATCCGATACCAGTTTCGTGACCAGCTGTAAAAGGAATGTTAAGCTCGCTGAGAGTAGCCATCCGTTAAAATATTTAATCTATTGAAATATTTAGTTACCTACTTCGTGGTTCGATACCTGCTATAACCTGAACTTTGTGAAAGATCCTATCATGTGTGATCGTGTGAATAAAATCAGGAGCGGATGTGTAAATTTCTGTGTTTCGTAGTTACATTTACTCCCACCTACACGTTTACACATACGGTTTTGTACCTATAACGAATCCCAACTTTGAATGGTTTACTTCGTCGAGAGCTTATCCACGATATTGTTCCGAAATGGAAGCTTTAAGGGATTACGATCCTAGCGATGTTCCGTTAGCCGGGATCAGAATTAACTGTGTCCGGTCACTAACGGAGTGATACCACTGCGTAACTATGGACCAAGCACGACCGATAAGTTCTCCTCGTGAAAATGTGTGCCCGTCGAGACGACGACTGTTTTTTCATCTAGTCGACCAATACAAGTTTTATCTAATTGGCGTTGATCATTTATACAAGGTGTTCATTTGTGAATTTCACGTCTAATTGTATCTTGAAAAAAAAAACGAATTTTCAGAAAAGATGTTTAATATAAAAGTTTCGAGAGGGAATTTCGGATAATGGAAGTTCAGATACGGGAGACTCCACTGTATTTTTTCCGTCCTTCCCTTACACCATCGATTGGCACGCTTCGTCGTCAAAGACTCATATGATTAATGATCAAATCGACAAGACGAACGGTAAAGAAATTGGATAAAGAATTAACGAGTGCCGGTACGAGGTTCTAACGTGAATCAGGGAGGCTAATAGGGAAAAGGAATACCGAGAATAGCTATAATCGCAAGATTGTATAGGAGAAAAGGGGAGAAATTAATTTTTTATGGAATCGACAGCTCGAGATGGGGAAGTTAAATGGATCGCGACACGAGAATCGTTTCTTACGTTTTAAAATGAGATTACTCGATACTTCGACTCTCCTCTTCCTCCATTAACTCCTACACGAAACGTAGGTATCTATCTCGCTGTGCTAGTATTTCCCGAGTACTCTGGTTTTAATTTCAGTCGAGTTTAAAGGCGAGCGCAATCGCTAGCTCATTTTGTCGTAGTCTTTCGATCGTCCACACGAAGAAACGAGAAACGAAACCGCCACGGCGAGTAATCGAACGAACGCACGAACGTTGCTTTCTGTTTCTCTCTCGGGGAAGCACACGAACACAGAGACGTGTACACGGTCGGGATAATCGATACACCAAGAGCCGACCGGAGTTGGAATTTCGTGGCATTCCTCACTCCCATTTCCCAGTCGCAAGTGTTTACTCTTGAAATTAACCAAAGCTGTCTAAATCGAAGCAAAAGCCACGAGGTTCTGATTGCTCTACTGATGAAACCTCGCGTTCTCCGTGTTCCGCTTCGCGAACTGAATACCCACATTCGAGTGTGACATCCAATAAACGTTCACATTTACAGAGAGAGAGAGAGAGAGAGAAAGAGAAAGCGAGAGACCCGTATGACCGGTCCGGTTCTTCGATGAAAAGCTTCTTGTCCTCGAAGAAAAGCAATTTTCCAATATACGAGTAGCGGTCTTCTTGCTAAAAGCTATCCCCGGTCAAAAGTTTCGAATCGCTTGCTGCTTTCCATAAAAAGCGAATGCTCGGACAAACTTTTCTACCGTCGGGAAAAATATTCTAATCAGATTCTTATTAATATTAGATTAAATTAATATCGATAATATTAGTTGCTACAAAAAAATAATACAAGGCGTAAAAAATACTAGGTACTTATTTTTTCATATAAATTTCATCTTTTCTTATAATACACGTAGCGATTACAAACTTTTACCCGGTAAGTAGTGTAGCTACCAACTACTTCGAGTCGCTGTCATAACCAAGATCACAGAGATGATTCCAATCTCCGTCTTTCTAAGCAGTCTCGTTACATCGATGTACGTTGGACCTATGCATACACATACGTATGGATGTAGTACATCCTTCGACTTATCGATCGTTATGCCGTGGCACGCGCGACTCTTCGTCCTTACGAGCTTTCACGATGATAAGGGAACGCTTTCGATGTCGTAGAATGTTTTCCTGAAAAATCGAATACATATATTAGAAAAACTTTAACGCGTTCTTCCATGTCGATTAATTTACTAAATTTCGAAATTAATAAAATTAAGTGAACTACGAATTACACGGAACGGGTATCCTCAATTTACACGGTCAAGTTTATTCGTACAAACCCACACGTGGGACACTAATAAAATGGACGACAGGGTAAATATCCGCTCGGACCACCCCGAACACCTTTTTTCATTAGGCTTTCTCCCCAGTGACTTCTCCGTTTCCATTATGGTTTCTTCCCAAATAAAATAGACACGAGATTCGATTAAGATATCAGCCAATAAACGCCTAACCTTTCTTGAATGATTTTTCTTTCCACAGAAAGCCGACGAGCGACGAGTCCGAGTGGCCGCCATACTCGAGAAACCAATCCAAGTACTACATTTTTAACGCGGAAAAAAGTGGCCTAGGGAAAGGACTGAGCGCGACGTCCTGCGCATTTTGGAACGAATTTTTACCGCGACTCAAAGGACTCCCTGGTACGTAACCCTGGCATACACACACACACACACACACACAAGGGTACACAATTACCAAACGTTAGGTTAGTCCTAATTAGATTCTCCCAAGCCCTACCTCCAACCTTCTTCCCTCTCCCCCGTACTTAGCGAACGAAAACCTGTCGAAGCCGTTCTTCGTCGTAAGGACGTGTATTTTACGGTCAAACCGTCTCTCCCTTTGTCCTTTCGCAGGATAAAGCATTAAACGATCGTGTTTAATTACTTTAACGCTCGAAAGAGCCGCCATCGCTGCCGTAACCTCTTCCGCTGCTGCTGTCCGTGACGTTCTCTCTTCTCATAAAGACGCTTCGAGCTAATTCACTCTCGATTCGTAAAAACATTATTTGTTTTTTGTTTTTTTAATTTTTTGACCCGACATAAATTGGCAAATCGATCGTACGCGTTCGGTTAACGAACTTTAACGAAGTCCAATGATCGATTTTCTTGCCGGACAATCGGGTATTCTCTTTTTCATTTGTTTTTCCTTTTTTTATTTTCCTTGTCAACGACCAATCGGTTTTCTCGATTAAATCCCGATTCCGCGTTTTCCATGGAACGCTCGCGACGCCTTGCCGTGACGCCAGAAATTCCGATGACTGTGAACAGAGAGATAGAGAGCGGGTGAGCGAGAGAGGTGTGCTGGTTCGTTTCACCGGACCAAACGCGCAGATACAAATCCATATTTTTGTTTATTCGGGACATTTCGAATTAAATGGGAGTCAATTGTTTACCGAACGAAATGAACGTCGACTACAAGCTCCGGATGCGTAAACATTCGAAAATAAGTATCCCTTCGAAATTCGTGACCTAATTCCGTTTCGTGCTCGACGAACTATAGTACTTACCTAATAGTAAAAGAGAATAATAGAGATGATGGAACGATGAGAAAATATGGAAAATTGTTATTGGTTCTTGCTGTCTGGCTTTTGCATAAGTTATACTCTATTTCGTACGTTTATCGTTTACGATAAAATAATTACTGCAGTTTTCATTTTACCCGAAATTCTATATTGCTTTGGGAGAAGAGAAAATGAGATAAAATATATATATAGACTTTACTTTTCTCAACGAGGGATACCAAAGAGGGTTGAAATCCGTTCCGTTCTATTTTCGAGACGAACGAAACAAGGTCTTCGCATTAGCATATTAAAATTCGCTTCGATCGAATTTAAACTATCTCCCCTTTCATAGACCCTTTTCCATCTGCCTATCTCTCTCCCCTTTCACTCCTCCCTCTTTCTCTTTTTTTGTTAGCCTTAATTTTATTATTACATATATTACACTTATTTAACCTATTACATATATCTGTAGATATTTTTTTATATTTGTGTAGAGTTTTTCAATGTTGTTACGAACATATTTAATAAATTCTACTTTTAAATTAATAACTCTTCCAAAAATCGGACTTTATTCTTTTTACAGACCCCGAACCGGAAGCTTGCAACACCGTAATAGCATCCAGCGTGTCAGCTAATGCAGCCGATCAACGAAGCTACTGGATGAAGACGGAAAACCTTCTTGTCCTTTCGACGGCCACCGCGACGTCTCTTTGGATGCATCAACGTGTCAACGGTTAACCGGTTGAAGTCTATCCTCATAAAACTCGAGCTCGCGTACTCGTCTCCGTCGACGGCAGTTAAACAAATTATTCGCGATCGCTTCGTAAGACGCGAGAACCGATCGTAAGATTTTACTCGAAGCGAGGGAGATCGAGCTGTGCAGTTGTCACTCGAGGGAAAGCGATAGAAATAGAGAAAAAGAGAAAGGGAAAGATGGAAAAAGAGAGAGGAGTGTCACAGAGTTCTTTCTCCCAGCGAATCTTTCCTTCTACTACCTCGAAAATGAAGGAAGAGAAAAAATAAGAAGAGATATATATATATATATAAAAAAGTGGAAAAAAACGAACTGAGCTTTTCTCCTTCGCGAGCTCTTTGTTATTGAAAATATCCTGTTTCCGTGTACGCATGTGAGTGTATACGTGTGTGTATGTGCGGGCTTCTGTATGCATGCGTGTTTGTGTGTGTGTGAGAGAGAGAGAGGGAGAGAGAGAGACAGAGAGAAGGAGAAAGCCTTGGCGGCCTAGAAGGTAGCTTTCGATCGAGCGTAGAATTTCGTCGAGCTTTTGCGAGTCCTTTTACCGTAAAAATAAAAAACAAGATAACAATTATTCGATTCTCCTTCGATCGGATTCACGCGACTCAGCTTCCTGTCGATCGGTCCAAAGGCTAAATTAGTAAGTAAATTTGTAGCGTTCTACGAGCCTCCTCAAGAGAATGAGAAAGAGAAGTCCGATCGTCGAGAGGATAATTATTATTACTATTATTATTAGCAATGATCGAGGTAATTTGTAATTTTTCTCATCTTCGCTTCGACCGTCTCCTTATCCGACCGTTGACGTCGATCATGAGTCAATTTGATCACGAAAAGCGGAATTTTTATTCGTTTTCCGTTCTCGACTCTAGCTTTCGATACATCAAATTCAATTTATTATCTAATCTTTTATCTACCAATGCAATGATAAACATTTTTTTAGCTACGAGATAAAATGAATACCCGTGGACCACTACAAGCACATCCTTTGAAAATTGAATTAATTAATACAAAAGTGTATCGATTAAAAAAATCGTAATACGTAGAACGTACATATGTGTGCGTTTACTGAGTACCTATGTATTAGGGCACTAATTACAAACAAATACAACCGCGTAGGAAACAAATTAAATTCTCAAAATAAATCATTTCCAAACCCGGAGACCACGAAGAAGAGGAGAACGACGATCGTCGTTGGAGACCCTTCGAGGAGGAGACCATAATCCGTAATACGGCTTGAAAGAAGTCGGCAATTTGCTCCAGCGATGCTTTTCTACCCTTCCCCTTTTCCTCCCTTTTTACTTTCACCTCCCTCCTTCCTTTTTGCACCATTTCTTTCTTATTACTTTCGAATACCTCGAGGAATTCTATTCGCTCTCGATCTCCCTCTCTCTCTCTCTCTCTCTCTCTCTCTCTCTCTCTTTTTGAAAAGAGTCGCTGACGTAAACACGACATATAGCGTCGTCTTGCTAGTCTTGAAATTGAAGGAATAAGTCAAGAATCGGGGAAATAAGGAAGAGAGAAAGAGAGAGAGAGAGAGAGAGGGTGGGTTGAAAAGTTGGCAGTGGAGGCAAGTTAAGAGCAGATTGCTGTCTTCTTCGAAGCTTAAGGATATATTCGGAGTAAATGGCACTTGGTTGGTGGATCTTAAGTCGGCAAAAGAGGATAGAAAAAGAGAGAGAAAGAAAGAGAGAGAGAGAGAGAGAGAGAGGAAGGATCGAGCTCCCAGAGTCCTCGAGTTTGTTCATCGGCCTGGAAACACTCGTCGATGCTCCACCTACTGCTCCTTCTTCCTCGTCTACTTCCCTTTACTCTAATATTTCTTTCGTCCCTTCCTTTCGTTCTCTCTCTCTCCCCCTTCATCTACCCATCCATCGCTTTTCAAAAATTATTCAACGCGTCGCTCCAGAGTTCTCCCCTCGTTGCTTTTACTCGTGAACGATTCGAAAGATACTGCGTTCTACTTCACGCGTAAGCTCCTTACTTCGTTCAATCCAGCCGTATCAAATTCCACTGACGTATCTATATTTCCAAATTTCAAAATATGAACAAAAATACTTGTACGGTACGTGGTTAATTGGGAATCGGTTACGTAACCGTTACGTTGTTGGCAAATTTTCCAAATTGAAAGAGAAAAGGAAAATTGTTGCTGCTGTGCCTGGTTTAATCAAAAGCTGAAAAATGAAAATGACTATTTTTCTCTAATTTTAAATAGCAGCATTTTTTCGAAGCTTTTTCGAGAACGGACAACGAGCAAAAAATAACAGAATAAATTTAACGAATATTTCAACCACCCCCTCCCCCCCTTCGATGAACAACGGACGGATAATTGTATATAATACTTATATGAAAACTATCACTGGATCGAATGGTTCTATTTTTTCCCGATCTATCGCGCCGATCGACAAAAAAATATCGGTTCTATCCTCCCTTCGTTCGAAACGATCGCTCACGCCGCTCGGTTGTTCGCGCCGATCGCCGGCCAACAAATGCTACTTTATCTAGGATAAAACGGCGTCCGCAGCTTCATTGTCCGTAGATCGCAAGCTTTCTTTTTTCTGTTTCTTTCGTAGACGCGAAAAATCGTCGACATCTCTCCGTCAGAAATTTATCAAATACACGAGTTGATATAATTAAAAAGGATAAAGGGGATACAAAATTTAATAGATATACTATATATACATATATGAAATGAATTTAAGTAAGACGATATAAATATACGTGTAACTGTACATACATATTATACATATATA
>JAIFRP010000030.1:2857555-2869591 GCA_032403825.1 Odynerus spinipes
GAGATAACTTCTATATTTCTCACGAGTTATATAAAAAAGATCATTTATTTTCTTATTTCAACGGTAGTTTCATCTTTGTAACATTCTATGGTTTCGTCAAAGCGATGGAACCCTTTTCTTTTTTTTTCTTTTTTAATAAGACGATTAATCGAATACATTAAACGCAAATAAGACGGCTGTCTCAGGAATCAGACACTTCCTGTAATAATTTGTCAATATTGTTGGTACGATGTTACTGTAAAATCAGTC
Source organism: Odynerus spinipes (assembly GCA_032403825.1). Classification (NCBI taxonomy): domain Eukaryota; kingdom Metazoa; phylum Arthropoda; class Insecta; order Hymenoptera; family Vespidae; genus Odynerus; species Odynerus spinipes. The sequence continues at coordinate 2,857,805 of JAIFRP010000030.1, forward strand.
GAACAAGCGCAGAAATTGAAACGCCATAAAAATTTGGTATACTGGTATCGGTAACGAAAATTGAGATAAGCTTATAAATCAATTGTACAAAGCATCGTGCATTTTTTGTCTTTTTCTTTTTTTTTGTTTTTTACTTTCGACCGAAACAACAATCCTGTACCTTTATGTTTTTTGTTCAAAAAATTTGAACAAGTAGAATCACAGACATAGGATCCATAGACTAAATGTATCTATGTACAAGTTCAACGATAGTGGCAGTTACGACTAGAAGACAGAAGAGCTAACTAGACCGTACTACTTCTCAATAAATCAAAAAACTCGAAACCGTTGAGATTATCATAGAAAAATTCGTGTTCGATCTATCAAAAAGATATAAAGTACCATGGTTTTTTTCTTGTTAACAATTATCCAATTATGCGGCGTATAAGTACAGTGGAAACGTAGGACAAATATAAATCGGTCATTTCTTTCTTTTCTCTTTTTTTGTTACAAACGAAGCTCGTTACGCGATATCTACATTTTTTGGATATAAAATATTATAAAAATGAAATATCGATAGAAGTACGAATGTTCTTCTCTATTCGATTTGTATTTCTCCCAATCCGATTATTATTAAAGTGTAAATAAAAAAATATTATACATACAAACTGTCTCTTAAAAAAGGTATATATATATATGTATATATATATCAGCTATTGTAAAAGATATATTTATTTTCCTTTACGATAATTACTCCGTTACAATCGGGCTAACATACAAATGGACGACATCGTTTTGCACGTTTTTAGTTAAAACGGTATAAGATGCTTCATCGACTGCGGCCACAAATTAGTAACACTTTTAGTCGTTTATTAAATGCTTTCGGATAAATCGTACGCTACACATATGCTCTGCAAAATGAAATCATATTCGTTTTACATTATATTACCGGCGACACAATGATGTTTCAATGTTTTACACTTTTTAAATAAAAGAAAAAGAAAATTGTAATCGTTTCACGAAAAATGTTTAATTTGAAAATTTCTTCAAGCGTGTTACTTTATAAAAAAAACTACCTTTGTTTATGACAGTATGTTCGTTTTCTATTAATTTCTTGTACATACGCGTAAATTAAACACTTCTCAACCTTTCGGACATCGTTCGATCATATTGGGAAGTCCTGTGCCAAATTTTTGCGAAATTTGAATCATATAAGACGGAAAATAAAAACTGATCGGACACTAAAATAAATAATACGGATACCATTAGCGTTTACCTTATTTAGCCTAATACTTTGCTACCTGGCACAGACTATACCTAATTCTATCTACTGCCAATGTCATTAGATAATTAGTCGATGGATCCTAGACACTTTAGACTTATTGTTTTTTAAACCTATACATTTGTATTTGAACGATCTAGTTAATGTTCCATCTTATATTGACCCCAAGTAGCCACAGAATACGGCTTAGCATGTAGTAAATTGTCAAATCACTGTCGATAAAGGAGAATGCATAAGATTTTCATGATTCAACGTTGTTTCTCTTTTCCCCGCTCGCATTCTTGGAATTAGACGGAGCAGTCAACCAATGATACTTATACGCTATTAATGGCAGGGTTTGCTACAAGCATATCTTCTAGCTAATGGTGTTACTGCCCTTTGGATTGCCCTTGTGATTGACCAACTGTTGCTTGGAACCTTGGTAGACACAGACCAAATTTGGTCTCTATACCTGTGAAGATAGGTAAGGCTATTTGGTAGCCACCTATGTGATCTGGATTTGTCGACCGTACGTCATCTGCCAATCCTGTTGTAAGCACCCTTTGTTCCGATCCTGTTGGTCGACTGCAAATAATATTTATTGTCGATGAACCGAGTTAACTTTATTATATGCTAAAGCTTACATTTTTCAAGAGATACTAACACTTATATGCACATCATAATAAGCATGCTAGAATAAATCTAAGATACATACATTACTACTGATACATAATTAAAGCAGAAGCAAAGTGTTGTAGGTTAAAGTGTTAGAAATGTTAAATTTAGGTATAGAATAAAATTTGTTAGATCAATAAATATGTATACAGTCAGATTCCATATTTATTAATAGTTTTATAACAATACGGAACATTTCAATCATTTCATACATTTTCAATTTTTAGTCGTTAGTATCATTGCATTTGCAAATATTATCATTTTCGCTGCACATGCACGTGAAATTGTTAAGCAAACGACATAAATCACACTTCATTGGTGTATCTTGTTAAAAAAAGGAGATATATATACTTACGATCCTCCAAAGTCAACTACGAACAACCTCTGCAGCAATTCATATGTGAAGAGTGTGACACCGAACTGCGGTGAGGATCTGAATACTCGTGCTGTAAGACAAGAAAATTTCATTTAGTCAAAGTATATACAAAATAATCAGTAATGGCCTATGGGACACTATAGCAGGCATACCCAGTACTGATATTTATTATTATTCTTTGTCTAGGTAAAGATTTTTTAATATATACAAACGACATCACCATTTTTGTTATTTTATCGAGAATATGACCAATGAATGTTATGAAAAAATGGTTCGACATCATAACATTAAAATTCTCAATGGCAATTCATCATTCCCTAACAAATAACATAACATGTATGTGCATCGATATGATTGTAATTATTATGACAATGTATAGAGAATATTTTACATAAAACGAAAATCAATTAATCAGTTTGTACATTGCACTCAATAATCACGCTTTAAATTTATATAGAAATGGTAAGTATGGTGGCAGTGAAATTGGAACAAAAGGAACAAAACTGGTCAGAAATCATTGAAACAGACAGAAAAGTGAGAGAGAGAGAGAGAGAGAGAGAGAGAGAAAGGCATAGTGTACTTACTGAGAAGTAAGTCGCCAGGTCATATTGGGGAGAAAGAAAGGTCGAAGGATGCACCAGGGCCAATTCCCCGTGCATGCAATCGACCAGATCAGAATATATTACTAACCGTTAAAATATTTCAAATGGACTTAAGAGAAACGCAAATTTACGCAACTTAGGCTAATAAATTGATGCTAATAAAAATAAGAAATTTTTACCGCAGGAAAGTATCGTTTAAAAATTTATTAAATATAAATTTTTATATTTTCCTAGCAATAATACTGATTCGGTTTACATTCGATGCATTATATACTACAATAATCATATAATAATAAATAACTATGAAAAATATACTTAATAAATATATATATATATATTGTAAGGTAGAAAGCAAATAAGAAGCAAAACAGAAATGTGAAATAAAAGGAAAAGAAGCTGCTAGAATTTCCACTTAGCTCTTACATTACGTCAGTACAGTCGTACGCTTTCGTATAACAATTTTACGCATTGCAAGACTTATATATAAGTATAGAAGGGCTAGAAAAATATAAAAATGTCAGTACGAAAGTACCTCGTACGAACTATACATACCTGAAGCTCCTTTCCAGAATGCTCTGGCACCTTCTTCCCTATAAATTTTCTTCGCGCAATCCAACAAACCGGTGTACGTCGTTTGACCTTCCCTAGCAACGACCTGTAACATTAACACGCATTGTAAAGTCCATTCGGAAGAAGTAATTTTTGAATGATCTTAGTCTTACCTGTAATCTAGTTTTTATTACATCTGCAGGAGTGACCAGCGCTGCTGCAGGTACACCAGCGATTGCACCAGCAAATAGAAGAGACAACGGAGTATTGTATCCTCCCTCGTCGGCCAGTTTACCTTTCGTATGAGCATACATCGGAAAGTAAATAGCGCTAAACGGTACGTCCCGTAAAAAGCATGCTCTAGCACCCTGTAGAAAAGAAAAATTAAGAAATAGGTTTGTCAAGCAGCGATAGCATAAATGGATTGATAAAAGTACGAAGAAAACGTTTGCTCCGTGCTCACTTTATATAATCCAAAAAGACCTAATTCTTTGACCACAGTCCATGCTTTAACTTTCGAACCACCAGCTATCTCTCCAGCGACCTGTAACCGGATTTTCACGATCTCCAAAGGATTCGTGAAAATTACCTGGGATCCTCCAGCCTGTAGGGACAAATATATTCCAAAGAATGTCTTTTTTCGAATCCTTTCGAAAAGGTGGAGTTAGGTACATAGGAGAGTCGATTATAAGACGGAAGAGAGCAGATCATAATTAGTGTGTTTTAAAAAGCCAAATAAAGTACTTACGCAAGCACCGGCTATAATTTCACCATAAACCGGTAAATTTCCATTTTTGTCCATAAACTTATCTCTTACGAAATCATTAACTGTAAGCTTGATCGCTTTTTCCGGGGCAACGCCCATTAACTGTGGCACTAAACCCCGATAGAGACCAAAAAAGCCTTCGTGCCGGATGACCTGTCAAACGCAGAATACCATCTTTATGATTAACAATGTAGACGGTGTCACACGTCGAGACTTTTCGATTCCAACCTTTTTCAAGCAATCGAAGCTGTTGCTGTACATGAGCTCCCCGATGAAGGATCCCGCCCTCTGATTCTGCATACGTGTTTTCACCAGGTCGATGGGGTACACCACGGTAGCACCCACGGCTGAAACGAAAGAACGCACGATGAGATCGTTTAAAAGTATGTACTTTGTGCGTTCGTCACGTGCCTGAATACTTGTATGGTAACATGAAGAATGTATATATTTTTAAAATGGTGCTCGATCATGGTTAGACGACGAATTTGAGAAAAAAAAGAGAACGTGGGACGATGAATGGGAGGATATATTAAAAATGAAGGTGGTAATGTATAATTACTTGATCAAAGGCGTGGAGGAATGGAAGAAGTGGAAGGAAAACGTGCCGCTCAGGTCGGAATTCTATTAATCTTGTCTCGCTCTATTATATCTGTAAAAGGAGAACCTACGGAGTAAGAAAAAACGAAGAGAATGCGAAGGTGTGATATAAATGATTGATGTTTGTCAGTCGAGCGGTTTTGAACGTACCTCCGCCGATAGATCCGAGTACAAATCGGTATCCACTCTCAAGTATTTGCACGATAACGCCACGCTCGTCCGGACTCTGAAAAGCAATGGTACTCGCTATTGAATAAAACACCTCACACGCCTGATTCACGTAGAAATTTCGGGAAAATTCCATTGTCACTCGGCAGCGGATACTTCTTTCACCACACTTACCGACACCGCCTTTATCTCAGCGAGACGCTTTGTTATTTGCTTGAAATACTGCTCAGGGGTAATAGCCACGAGATCATTGTATACAATTTTCCTGAAATCCCAGAAAATGCGAGCTCAATACGGACATCGTTGCTGAAGCGACAAGCGAAACAGGGGGAAAGATACATAAAAAGAGATCGTTAAAAAGGTAGATGGACGTCGATGGCACTGCTTCAAGCAATACTAATGTCCTGCCAGTACGTTCCTTAATCGTTATTTGTCGTACAACACGAGAGACAACGTAACAGAAATATAATAGAGAATAGATATAGACAGATATAGACTATATATATATATATATATATATATACATATGTTATATAGATATAGTTATATCGTTAGTGTCCACGGGTGTGTGCAAGGTATTAGTAAAATACCATCGTCCTAAAATTAGATGCTAAAGAAAATATGTGTGACAAAACGTGTTATAAAATGCATGACAACATATCTTATATAGCGCGGAAATATTCTGTAATACAAAGGACGCACCCAAACCGCGAATCTGCCTCGTCATCTTCCGTAGATCTGATCCGGGCAGCGTTAAACACGTAAACAAATGTTTTTTCAATATAGAAAGTTCGCTTGGACTAAGGGCTCGGAGAGAGAGATGTAAGATTTCGGATAATTGTTTTTTTTTTCTTATCAAAAAAGATAGATATTAGTAGTAAGAAATAATACTAAGAAAGCTTTTGATAGGCATAGAGAAGATTAGGCGATTAGGTTAATGATTATCTCTCTGTTGGAGTAGCAGTCTGCATCTTCTTTGCCAAGAACGAGACACACTGGACATTTGGATGATGACGAAGTGCTTGCTGGTGCAACGATAGCATTACGTGATTTCATATTGGATATTGATCAGGTTTGCGTGGAAGGTAGAGCGAACTTTACTCGGACGCGAAGCTAAATCCTTAAATTTGTTTACATGCTCTCTTACGCTAACTCTCTTTACGCGTGCGTTCCTCGCATTGGATATAACTCGAACCGCTCCTTCCACGTACCCTTTTTAGACGATCGATCATCCGATAGTCACAGGGCTTTCATTTTCAAGGAGTAAGGATACTTACCCAGTCTGATGGAGTAAATCGCATAGGTGAAAAAGGATGTCCACCTCGAGTGGAGTTATTTGAGACATCATTTGTGCAGAATGAAGAAATTCCTCTGAAAAGCGAAAAGACCAAAGGGAATTATCGGGAAATGTTGAAAAACATTAGAAATATATATATTACGACAATGGTACTGCTCGTAAATACCTTTGGTAACTTCTTGATATCTGTGGCCGTTGGTCGCGTTCAGGTATATACGTTTTATAAGTTCCATATTATTGAGAAGCGAATTGAACGCCATGAAGTACGGAAAACTTACTTTCCGCCCACCCTGTCCCGTACTGACTGCCTGCAACGATTATATTATTTTTTTTAATTTAACACGAAAGGTTGAAAGCTTTATCGTAGGTATACTCAAACACTTACGGCTATCAAGTTATCCTTGACGTCCTTCGTTAGTAGATGACTCTTAATACTGAGCATGATATCTTGAAAATCTAATGCCGAAATGAAACCCGCGCCATCTTTGTCGAATTTTTTGAAAGCCTCCGTTGCATATTCCTCGTGAAAATCCTTAAAAAAAATTGAACCACGTTACAATCCTCGCAAATATTTGATTACTTTCATTAATAAGAACAAAACTCACGTGTAGGAATTGACTAAACTCAGCGTAACTGATGAGCCTCTTCTTATCCTTCCCGAAATAAAGTTTAATAAAACTGCTATCCATGTTAAACGGCATCCTCTGATGCAACACGGTTTTACGCATCACCTCAGCGAACTCATCTGTAATTACACCGAGAAAGAGAGAGAGAGATAGAGAGAGAGAGAGAGAGAGAGAGAGAGAGAGAAAATTATTACGTCTGTATACAGGGTGTTTACAATGGTATCATGAGTGAAGAGGAAATGGAAACTTACCAAATGCAACCATTCCATTTCCATTAGTGTCAAACAGTTGAAACGCTGTCTTATACAGGGCATCCGGGACGCAAAGTAGGCCTTCGAACGCTTGAAACTCGGCGAAGGATATGAGTCTAAGAATAAAAGGACGATAAGCCTTCGTAATACCGTTCTATATATGCCATGTACTTTATCTACGTTACAAGAGTTCATTATTTTTTACAATATCTCTTTACGTAACGAGGAAAAACTTAATAGATTTTTCTTATCATCATAATTATAATATTGTACGAGGCAGATGTAATTATATGGATGCAGGATGCTTTCCTTTGTTATATTTTGAACACTATAGCAGCATTATCAAGAATTTGAGCAACGAATAGATCATTTGAATTTAATCTCGAGGTATTATCCTCTTTCCTAGATATATTTTTGGAAATTGAATAAATTTATTTTAAATAAAAGAGATCTAAAAATGATTTTAGATAAAAGTTTAAATAAAAGAGACAAACTAAGGTAAACCGCATAAGAAATAAACGGATCGATGGAAGTCGATACGTGCGTATTATAAATAAACACGAGGAGCCAGGCCACTTTGTATTATATACATAGACGTTGACGATATCGTAAGTCTTCGCTTCGATGAAAATAGACCTTTATAGGAGCTTCGTTATCCGTTACCGGTGAACTCACCCCCGACGGCGGGCGACCCTGCAAATTATGTCGCCACGACCCTCACCCTATGTTGCCCAACTATTAAATCTAATCGCGAAGATCGAACGTGTTATCGGACTAAGGAAACACGCGTCTTGTTATGGAATCCGATGATTCTACAATGCGTCGAGTGTAACGGAATTGATTCTACCAGTGGCTCTCATTCGTACTAAACTATTATTATTAGATAAAAATCGAGGATCTTTTTTAATTTTATTTAATTTTTCGCGTTACGCGAAAGCTCCCGGAATTTTCAAATTATGCTGCGTTAAATTTTTGTTAACTCACCCATCTTTGCTAGTATCAACGATTCCAGCGAGCAGATCAACGGAGTCCGGATTGTAGTCAGCATCTGTGTAAAGTCCGAGATAACTTCGTACAAAATCGGATGGGGTCATAAACCTCTCGCCATTCTTCTCTTGCGTGGCGTACTGCGGTTGGAAAAATAAAAGAAAAAGAAACGAATTATACATATGTACTATAAAAAATGTTCGTCTCGCAAATTGGTACACCGCGTTGTTAAAAAAAAATTCTCTAAAATGATACGAAAGCAACGCCCACCGGTACAGCCACGGCTTTACCGATATTATATAAGATGCTCTAGTTGAAACTGCCACACCCAAATATTCTCATTCACGTAAGTATAATCGCATAACGTAACGTAGATTTTGCGGTGAATTCTTTCTGGGGGGAAAAAAAAGAGAATATTAATAAATTTCCCGGTAATCTCGAACGTTTAGCAATTAAGATCAATTTTATCGACGTTTCAAGAAATTTGCACAAGACGCACGTATCGGTCATAAGCGTGTCGTTTCCTAGCCGAGTCCATTCATTTAAAATTCCATAGCCAACGGCTGTCATACCAAGCTAGGGATCAATAAAATACCTTGACTAAACGTTCCGAAAGTTCTTCGTACGTGTAACGTGCAACGGTGCACCGCAATTTGACCTTTAAAATACCAAAGACGAAAATGCATTCGCTCGGAGAGAGTCACGTTCGTGAACTCGAGACATTTGGGATTTTTGGCAGTTTTAACTAGTACATACTGACAGTGATATGTTACATGCGACAGCAACGATTATAACACTTCAATGGATTTTTTTTTTTCTTACCTGATGGAAGATTTCATAGAGGCGATCGCTGTTCGCACGTTTTAGATATCCGGAACCCTGAAATGTATAGTAATCGTTAAAACAAATTATTCGATTCTTACATTGAGGAGAATAATTTTCGTAAATCTACGAAGAAACGTAAGAATTGTGACATCTCGAGAGAATGCGCCAAGACCACGTGACACTCAAACGGTATACATTTGCACGATGATCTATAATTGCCTTTCGTGCTGTAAAACGATTGCAATGGGTTGGAAATAAATAATCCATAAATTAGATGTTCCTATTCCGAAATAATAACGGTCTTACGCCAATGTTATTTTATGAAGCATTACGTGAGCCGACCCTGAATCGCTATAACCGAATGCCATTGTCGCATAAACTTCATTCACGCCTTATAATCTAACGTGCGATCTCGCCAAGGTCCGACAAATTTTCTGCATCACAATAACGAGTCGTTTAAAGCGTTCTATTTAACACAGCTACCTATTGAAACCTTACATTACGCTTATCGTTAGCTGCAGGCAGTCATAGAAGCATCAAGAGATATCATATTTTGCTTCGACTTCTAATTTTATGAAAATCTGCAGGAAAATTCTCATTGAAAGAGAATTTGAAGAAAAAGGAAAACGAAAGGAGCTTCTAATGTTTTTCAAACGTGTTTATGCGATAAATGTGATCAATTTTAAATTAATAAGCACACGCCGATAACGCTCGATAGTTCACCGCAGTGCGTGCCTCATTCGTGCGAGGTTAACGATACAATAAATCGAACTTCGAGCCAACATTGACCTCGATCGGTCAAGGGTCAAAGTTGCTAAACTCGAGATTACGAGTTCGTTTATTCACGGGAAAGAAAACTGACTCGATTTCTACATGAAAATCGCGTCTTTCAAATCGGGTCAAACATTTTTTTCTTTAAAACGATGTTCTAAAATTTGTCGCACAAAATAATCCGACGATGAAGAACATCGGAGCACCGCATTCTATGAATATGCAATATATTTTCTCGGAAGAATGGTACCTCTCTCACAGGGATACGGCCCTGACAATGATTACAAGTTCGCGGCCTTGTAATCGGAACGCGAACGTGGTCTAACGACGAGATCGCGGAGTTGCACGCGGACGCGTCTGCGTAGTACGAACATCGTGTGCCGTCTTTCATCAAACTGGTTCTCTCTTTCAGCGACGACGAAACGAGTTCTCGACCATCCTGATCGTAATAGTCGGTCGCGTAGACGGATCTTTGGATCTGTCAAAGGTAAGAAACGACACGTTGGTGTATTTCAATGACAGGGGAATAGAAATGTCAAATTTTACGAGAATTGAGCGCTTTTATATTGCCGTAATAACGTAGAAGTCAAGTATCGTCGATAAGAATCGATATCGTTCGCGGTCGAACATATTAATAAGCTTCCGTAATAATCGATTTGTTTGAAGCGTCGTGTGTACCGAGAGGAGGCACGGGAATTCGATCGGAGGAATGATTAATAGACTTATTTTAAAATGATTTGAATTATCATTTATCTCATTTGTATGGCTGAAGTCAATATTCGTGTATATACTGATCAAACGAATACCGCGAACGCGAATTAAGCTCGATTAAACGAAAATTGATTTATTGTCACTTTCGAATCCGTTAATAATAAACAGAATGCTATTCCCATAATTTAATTTATCATTATTATAATTATTATTCATTCCCAAGTCTCGAAATTGCAAGCGTTCGATAACGACGTCGCTCGTTATACTAATAGATAAATATGTATCTTTAAACAACATAGACATAGTTAGGTATCGCTCGTCGAGATCTCTTTTTCAATCGATGCCTAAACAAACAGACGGCGCAACACAACAACATAATGATGACTACAAAGCCGAGAGGAAAACTATACGCCTCGTGTCACGTGTCAGTCACGCGGTTCTGACTTTCAGGGTCGCCACGGTAGAAATTTTTGACGCAGAAAATAACCGAGAGTGCTTTCGCGCGAAATCGTTATCGTTTGCCAGCTTCGTGGCGGCTTCGTAAAAACGATAACCCGTCAAACGATTACGAGATCGACTTCGTCTTTATTTTCCCATAAAAAAAGTATTTAAAAAAAAACGGAGACAAAAATTGAAAAATCGTTTGCTGTAATAGAATTTGATTTTCTATGGATTAACCCGTTCGATACACTTCCGTAATATAGTTTCCAGATCAACAAACGATAAAATCATGTTTAACAGACGTGTCTTTGATCTGGATAAGTTCCCTAAAGAAACGATCGTTTCTATTTTTTCTCGAGAAGAAGAAAAATTCGAGAGCGAGGGGTCACGAGAGATTAGAATCGATTAGAAGAACAGAAGAGAGCCGTGATAGTTCAAGAGCACGGGTTCTTGGGGTCGAGTCAACAGCCAAGGTCGCTTCGAAAGATCTATTTCGCTTTATCGCATTCTCTTCTTCTTCTATCCTTCTCTTTGCTATTAGAGTAATGCGAAAGATGCGGACGTACGGTTGGCATGCTGCTGATCGCTGGTTCGCGTTACGTTATCGATGACGATGCACGAGCAAGAACGATGACATTCGGGCGTCGTTTGGAAAGGAGCAAAGACACTGCTTCCTGTCCGCGTGTGTTTATACTCTCTGACACGTGTATCTATATGTACGCCACGTCTTTATATATATGTATATAGGTCTTCTTTCATTCAAGCACACAGAAAATTTCGCGCGAGTACGGAAACCGAAACGATGACGCAATAGGCAGAAATCAGGCGTTTTGTTGCACGCACGCGTGAGACACGTGTACCGTTCACAGAAAGACGTCGGAAGTACAGAAGGGGGGGAGGGAGAG
>JAIFRP010000030.1:2889638-2904883 GCA_032403825.1 Odynerus spinipes
TTTGCCTTTGACCGGGTGAGAAAGGGGGTTGGAGTTGAGCGGGAATTTTCGAAGGCGCCATTCGCGCGATATTTCAATACCTTATACCTTACCACCCCTGCGAGTAAATCTCCGCTCGGGATAAGACCCGCCAGGAATCTCACCGTCGCGGAACATCCGCCGGTTATAAGAAATGTTTTTGAAGTTTATGAGGACGCGGTGAAGGCGCTCGCCTATAGAAAGAAGAACCAAACGCCTCTCCCGCACTTTTTCGATCCTTTTCCTACCCCGCCTCGAACGACGATAAAGAAGAAGACAATAAAAGCAGCGCGTCGCGTTGAAATATCGTCGAAAAATGTGCGGAGATTGCTTTTTCCGAAAAATCTTCGACGCGGGCGGGATCCTTTGGAAATGGAAAATCTTCGAAAATGCCGCTGAAGTGCGAGAACGTTAACAATTTAACCAGCGATAAAGTAATTCATTATTAAATCGTAATTAACTCTGATCCTTTTAGCTTTAATTAATTATTTCGGATATTTAGAAATGGCGTGATTTTCGACCGATATTTATTCGATAAAATGAATATGAATATTAAAGAAACCGCATTTGTTTCTAAATACCGCACGGCTTCGTTAATATTCAAATAGCTCAATAATTATTTTATAGTCGACAAAATAGAATGTCGAACACCGGTGACCTCCATACCACTCGACGCGTTAACTTTGATTTCCGTTTTGTCCTCTACACGCGCGCGCGTTACGATAATTATGCACGAACAGCCGAGATAATCGTAGACAAAGAGAAAAAGGGGAAAAAATAAAGCGAGAAAGAGAATAGGAGGGTCGCGACTGTTTGCGCAAGGAAAAGCTTTTACGTGAAAGAAATTAGAATCAGACCGGAATCGAAGGATATAATCGGATAGTGCCGCGATACTACATTTACTAGCGTAACGAGGCCTTTATCGGTCTCGTGGGAGGAGACCACGCTCTCGTGGAAGATCGTTCGTTTCGGCCATAATTCTATTCCTTTTCCTAGTGCCCCGAGCTAAGGGTAATAATAATCGAATGTTATCCGACTACCGCGACGATATTCCAAGTATCGAATTCTGCCATTTCGATTGTCGTATAATTTCTAAGTATAAAATTGTTCCTTGTGTCTGTGAAAAAATTCTTATCAATTTCTCCAAAATATTGTCGTATTTTTTATAAAAGTATTATCACGAGGTTGAGCAATAATTATGCAGTCGCCTTTAGTTGTAATCATAATCCGCAGCCACGTTTATCTGCAAATTTTTTCTTTATACGAATCGACAAAAATTTAATCGGTATAAGAATATTTATAGATCTGCAGTGTGATTCTATACGACTTGATACATACGTGGCCGTAAAGCAGATATCCTTAAGATGCAAAATCTTGAAGTACTTATCTCACAACCCAATTGCAGCATCCACAAGGAGCAGATATCGTAGCGAAGATTTCTGCAAACGTTCGAGGTGGAGCCCGAGAGCCAAAGTCGGCGACAACAGGTTTCTAACGGTAATTAGAAGCGGGAGAGAAGCTTCTCTCTAACCGTTGGGAAAGAACGGTTAAGAGAATGCAAAGCTTATCTTATTTTAATGGGCGCGAAGAAGAAGCCGATAAACGTTCTCCCTTCCTCTCCACCCCTCTCTCTCTCTCTCTTTCTCTTTCTCTATCCATTTCTCTTGCAGTTGGCATCGACGATGAAATCGACGATTATCCTCCTCTTTATACCCTCCACTTATTCGAGCTATTTGGGCTTTCGCGAACGCCGAGAGGCAAACCCCCTATTTAACGTCCGATAGTCGTAAAGTCATAAAACTCGGCGCGATCCTCGTTTGCGTGGTGATACAAACGTGGATACACTAATTGAAAAGGTATAAGCGAACAATGACGATCGCCGATCGTAAACGGAATATCGTCTTTCTGTGTATGCCGTTCACCGTACAGTCGCGACCGTTATAACCGATAATCGTTAAGCTATGGTATACAGAAAGAAAGAAAGAAAGAAAGAGAGAGAGAGAGAGAGAGAGAGAGAGAACGAGAATGAAAATTCGAATGAGAGAGATGGAGATAGAGAAACGAATGTGACTTTTCTTCTTCGCTTTTTCTCTCTTTTCTTCTTTTTTTTTTCTTCTTTTGAATCCTTTCCTGCTACTCTTCTCGCTGTTCTTTAGAAAAGACGATGCACGCGATAGCTCTACAGAGCTAGTCCACGTTATGCAACGATGCACTTTGCATTCGGTCGCATCTGTTAACTCTACCGAGAATCCAGGGTAAGTTCATCGGCATCATCGCCGATTAGTCGTACCTGACTCCTCTTCTTCGTTTTCTTCTTACTCTTGTTAGAACTTTGCTACGTCGGCGAATGTACAGGGTGTCCTATAACTTGGTGATATACATATTATGTGGTACAATAGCGAGCAATAGCGATATTAAAAATAAAATTTATTTTAAATATAAAATCTATATAAATCTGCGATATAAATAAAATACACAAGATAAAATTGCATCCCAGGGAATTTAGTTTGTCAAAAAACGTGATCCTAAATATTCGAAATTTCAATGATAATTATTTCAAATACACAAAACGTGTGGCCTACAAATTTCACGATGATAAGTAACCTCCTTAATCGTTCCACGATCGAACAATGTACTTCCTACGCTTATGCCCGGAAAAACTCATGAGGGGAGAAAAACTCGGGAGGCTTTTCCTATGGTATTGGAGGGCGCGTTTTCACGCGCTTGGAGAACGCGGCACGCTGTTTGTTCGTGGCATTTGTCGAGTACAATAGGCTCCACGCTAACAAAAGGAACCCGCCGCTGCCGCTGCCGTCGCCACCGCCGCCATCGTCACCGCTGGAGTAACGCGTTTGAAAACGTTAATTACGAGCACTTTTGTACCTTTTCCATAAAAGCCCCTCACCCGTTACCTTCGATTCGACGAGATCCACGAGCGTGTCGCGTGCCAACGTTTATTTTTGTTTATTTGTTTTTATTCTATCCTCTCTCTCTCTCTCTCTCTCTCTCTCTCTCTCTCTCTCTCTCTTTCTCCCTTAGTTCATTTCCACGATTCACCTACAGTATTCACGCGTGTACTCGTTAAATCGAAACAAAAGGAGAATCAAATAGAGAGATAAAATAAAACGGTACTGAAAAGTGTGTTATACGAAAGGAATAAACGGGTATTTGTATTCGACGAATTTGAGAGGATTTTTTATAAAAAGGATCCAGCAATGATAGCGCTCACATAACACCAGGAATACGTAGCGTGTTTTATAGAAAGCGTATTATGCGAGAGTTGACGACATTCTCAGCTCGTGATATATAAAATATAATTATAATAGTAATAATATCGCTATGTCACATTAAAGCCTACATTTTAAAGAAAAAATATTAAAATATAATGATAATACATGAACGATCGTCGGAAAGAAAGAGAGTAAATGTAGAAACCTGAAGAGATCTCCGATCGTGGAAACCAATACTCGACGATGAGAACTAGGTTCTAGAGAGTACTAGGATGAGGATCGAGATTCGGCCGTTTCTCTTTCCGGTCAATTTATCTGTCAGTTAATTTAAATACAGCCGAGCGATGACAAAGCGCGCGGGCGCGCGGGTGAAAAGGTATCGACGGACCACCCCGACGAGTAAAATTTACTTCTACTGGGCAAATAAATTTATCGCGAATATAGAACGATTGGTTGTTTTGTTCTGTTCGGCCACCAACCCCCAACCCTCCCTCTACGCGACCGGTCATCGAACGAATTCGAAACGCTTTTGTTCATTCGGCAGAAGCGAGGTTTTGCGCGAGGTACGGGAGCACGGGCCAGCTTTGGTTTCGGCTGCTAACAAAGATCATGTTTTATAAAACAGGGAACATTTAATCGACATGGAAAAAGGAAAGTGAAGAAAATTATGGAGTAATTTTCAATGCTTCGTCGAATCTTCCAGCGAACACCTGTAACTTTGTAATCGAAATCAGCTGATCTTTGTAAACAATAATGGAAATGGAAAAAGAATGAACTATAAACAAACTACGTCCGTGGAGTGTGGTAAATGAAAAATTCACTCTCGGTCCCTATCTCGAACGCGTTTTAGTCACCAGGTCTAGATTTTTATATTCTTTTCGTTCGATAGTTAAATATTTATACAATAAGTGTCGATTCGTGGTGGCCTTTTCCGTATAGAGGATAACGAGCACGTTCGAAACAAATTTCGTCGGGTTTCGCAAAGCAGAGTCATTAAGGACTTGCTTTGACCTAGCGGAGCAAGAAAAGGGTAAAAACCTTTTTTTCGTATCGCTGCTCCCGATAGGAAGAAAAGCCAGACGACCGGGCGAGCGGTTGAGGGTTGCGGAGTGAGAAGTGGCGGGGGTGAGACGAGGGTGTCGTTTACTTAACGACGGGGCATAAACGTCTTACGGTGATCTTAAGCCGACGCACTTGTCCCGAAGTGGGTCACTTACGTTAACCCTGCCTGCCGACGACGCCGACGACGCCGACGACGACCCGCCGAGAAGCTCCGATCCCTTGGAACCATTAAGGACACGGTTAGCCTCTTTCTACGCGAAGTAAACGATACGATAGGAGGAGCGGCGAAAGGCGACATAACGTAAACGACTGAGACACGTCGAATCGTAAAGGGATTACGATCTTACGCGCGCGAAACGATGGGAACGATCGTTTCGATGCATCGTGGACGATATATCGAATTCGCTTTCGTTCTACCTCGTTACTTCCCCTTACTTTCGAGCCTATAAACGAACGAATTATTTAGAATGTTCATTGGGGAAAAACGTGCGGTGCGTAGAAAAATAAAGGTGATCGAATTAAAAGGCGTCGAGTGCTACAAGGGTCGCCGGTGATCGATCCTTAATTTTGCAGATCGCAGAAACATCTGAAATATTTAGAATGTTTTATTTACGAAAATGTAAATTTGGTTCGTAATAAAAATCAAGTCTGATATAGAAAATGTAGTAATCAATTCTTTCTACCCTTATTACGTTAATAATAAATGAGAAATGTTAAACGATGAACGCGTGAAGTTATGGGAAAATCAGTTTGGTAAATGTTTGCAAACATTTCCAATTGCCCGTTAGAATTTTGTATAGGACAAATAACAAACATCGGATTAACGAGTATAGAAAAATATTCCACGAAGCGTTTCAGCGATTCGGCGAGATGCCTATACCCGTACCTCCGTCTATAGAAAGAAGAAAGAAAATAAAGTTAGAATAGAGTAGATGATATAAAGAAGAACCCTTTGGAAATGGCGCGCGCGCGCGCACGCGGTGTGTCCCGGCGAGAAGGCTAAAACGCAAGCCCTGAAATTCAACAAGTGCCTCCTCTCTCGCAAACTCGACTCGGCAAGAGAGAGAGACTCGGCGGTGGAACGGCAGACACACGAATGCACGAACGAACGAACGAGCGAGCGAACGAAGGAACGGACGGCCGAACGGTGGCGGCGGCGGCGGCGGCGGTGGTGGCAAGGAGCAAGCAGCACGAGCAGAGAGAGAGCCGAGTAAGAGTGGAGGAGAGTAGAGAGGTAGCGCGTGCGGAAGCGAAGGAAGGAAGGAGAAGAAGAAGCGCGCGGCGCATCCAAGCTCCATTACGTGCGTGACGCGGTTTGTCGAGCGAAGGGAGTCACGGGGAGAGGGGATGACTCGTGTAAAGAGTGGGGAGCGTTCGGTGTCGTATCGTCGCGTAGCGGGGGAACGTTCGTGCGCCTTCGGCGCCGTTCGGCTTCTGGTTTCTCCCGCGGCCGCATAAGCGGTGTCAGCGTGTGCGCAGACCGGCTGCGCAGCAGGCGTGTGCGTTGTCCAGATTCTTTGTGCCATTCCTGGCATACCAAAAACAAGAGTGGTGACTGCGCTCGTATTTACCGGGGTGCAGCCCTGCGCGCTCTGATATAACCGTGCGATTTTAATTCCCCGTCGGATAAAGGGCTCCGTCTCGTGCGCGCGCGTGCTCGACGCCACGTCAGCTCGGCCAGTGGTAAGTAAGAACCGACGAAAGAAAAGAGTGTGTCGAACGTGTGTCCGTGTCGCGCGACGTTACACCGCGTCTTACTCGCTATCTCTCTCGGTCACTGTCTGTCTCTCTCTCTCTCTCTCTCGCTCGCTCGCTCGCTCGCTCGCTCGCTCGTTGACCGAGTCTATCTCTCTCTCGCTCGCACTCGTCCACGCCCGTTGGCTCTCTCCCGGCGGTGGCGTCCCGTACGGCTCTACGACGACAGCAGCGACGACGACGCGATATAACCGACCGAACGAACGAACGAACGAAACGGACGAGACAGCGGCACGAAATTCGAGTGAGCCAGAGGGAGCGAGGGACATCCGAGTGTGAGAAAGAAGAGAAACGTATGAACGTGAAAGAGAAAGAGAGAGAGAGAGAGAAGGTTATGACGCGCGCGATAGATGCACGCTGTCTTCCTGCGAGAACCTTTCGAGATACGTCGGCTCCTTCTAACGCCGTCCTCGCGGCTGTCAGCATCGTTGCTTTCTCTGGTGCTGTTGGTAGTGCTGCTGCCGTTGCTTGCTGCTGGGCACCCGCGTTTCTTTTAATCCAGACGCGAGTTAAGAAGCCGGTCTAACGCGTGTACGTTTTCTTTCTCTCTCATAACATCTATTTTTCTATCCTCTCTACGTGTCGTTCTCCCTTCGTGTATGTGTATGTATGATCAACGTTAAAAAGAAACGTCTCGTACGTTGTAAATAAAAAACATACAATTAAAATATTTCGCTCGTTCGCGATTCCATTAGATATATATAGGCAAAAAAATGATGTTCCTTTCCCGATCGTGTATCGAAACGATCACGACGACGATGCTAACTAATTCACGACAGGTTTCGTCTAGAGGAGGTTAGGGTACGCGAGAACGCAACACGAAGGAGCGCGCTCGGCGTACGCGTTCGCCGCGTCCGGTGTGTGCGGGCTGCGTGCGTCCTCCCCCTCTCCCCCCACCCCGCTCGCCGAACGAGCAGCGAGCGTGTACGAGCGAGCGAGCGAGAGAGAGAAGAGCGCGTCGCGTCGTGACGAGAGAGGCGAGGCGACAGATACGTTCGAACGACGTACCTCTTGCCTAGTATCCGCCTGCCAGGCCGTTCGCTCGCTTGCCCATACGTACGTCCGTTCGTACGGTAGCACGCGCGCGCGCGCGCTTCTTACGTCAGTTATACCGTCCGTCCGTCCGTCTGCTGACTGCCCGTCTGCCCGCCGTGTCCGTTCGTACGTACGTTCGTTCCTCCTGCTGTTTGTCGGTCGTGTCGTCGTCCGTTCTACCCGAATATTCGCGTACGGTGAATTATCGATCCAAAGCGGGACACGGCGTGTGCGTGCGTGCGTGTGAGAAAAACCGCGCGCGGTAAACTGCTGTTCGTTATTAGTTACAGTTCTGAAAGGTTAGTTGAGAAAAAAAGGTACATTTTTCTCGTGGAAGAAGGACGCGTGTAGAGATTCGTAGTTAGTTGCTCGGTGTACCGCCTCCCCCCCCCACTACGGAAGCGTACACCCTCCCCCTAACGGTCACCCTCTTCTTTACTCGATTCCTCGCGCGTGTGTGTGTGTATGTGTTTTCAAAGAAAGATCAGATCAAATTGAAGAAAGGGGAAAGGAACCTGTGACACAGGCATCGTGATGATTATTCCGATGATTACGAGATGACGGTAGTGCCGGAGAAGACGAAGTAACGACCGATCGCTTCCGAGAAAGACAAGGAGAGAGAGAGAGAGAGAGACGCAATGAAAGATTTCGCGCATATTTGAATTAACCTCTAAAGTGCATTGTTCTAGATACTCTCTCCTTTCCCTCGCTTTCGTACTCTTTCATTTCTCTCGCTCTTTTTCTCTATCTATCCTTCTCTAGCGACCAATCGTCGCCGCGTGTGCGTCGCGGACAAACTCGAAGGCGGGAAAAGCAGCACGATAGCCGCGAAATTCGCGCGCCTCGCCGGCCGCTGTTGCTGCTGCTGCTGCTGCTGCTGCTATTGGGGGCGGCGGAGGTTGATAGAAAAGAGGGGGGAATAGTCGCGTTGTCATGTTCGGATTTTCGTCTAGCCGTAACGGAAAGGTGTTGATCTAGTGTGAAGTAATAAAAATCGTTGATTGGATACGAAAAAGAAGAAGAAGAAAAACATGTACTACCATCTTCGTCGTATTTAATGTATTCGATGTGATGAAGTTGGCGTCGTGAGTGAAGAAGTGACGAAAAGTAGAAGAAAGGGAAAAGAAGGAAAGTCGTGGTCATCGCTATTCCTTATTTTTGGTTGTTAACGTTTAAGAGAATGTGGAGGAGGTGATTAGAAAAAAAGGAAAAAAGAAGGTGAAAAGAGAGGACAGTCTGGTGGTGATCGTTATCGTTGTTGTTGTTGTCGTCGTCGATCGAGCGACGACGACGACGACGACGGCGTCGAAAGAAGAGGAAGAAGAGCCAGCGACGAAGAAAGTAACGAAAAGGCCGACGGACTTTGACGGGCGTCTATCTCTTGGCCTAGAAGAAGAAGAAGACGAAGAAGAAGAAGAAGCAGAAGAAGAAGAAGAAGAAGAAAAAGCTGACGACGACGAGGAGGGCCTATCGTTCCTCCTCCTCCTCCTCCTCCTCTTCCAATTCCTCTCTCTCTTCTCCCATCGCGAGAGGCGCGCTATTAGAGATCCAGGAGAAGCACGCCCCTACTACCACCACTACAGCTACGACTACCGCTACCATTACCAATACCAACAGCAACAGCACCACCATCGCCGCCGCGGCTTGGATGGATACTGTGCATTATTTCTGGAGTGAGTTTCTTCTTTTTGATCGCGCGCGTAGAGTGGCGCGGCGTCGTGCGTGCTTGCGCGCGTGTCGACGACGAGCGACTTTCCTTCTCTCCGTTTTCTATCTCCTTTCATCTTTCGCTCGTGTTCGGTTCTAGCTAACGCGAGCTAGATAGCTACCTCCAACTCGCTTCATCATCCTTCGGCTTCTTCCAAGCTCGCGTACACGCTCTCACGTGCGGTCACGCGACCGCTTCGTCGTCTTTTGTACCTCCCCCCCCTTCCCCTCTATCTCTCTCTTTCTGTCTTGATATTCTGCGTTCCTTCGAGAAAGATCTATCTAGAGGATATTTCAAAAAGCACGATCTCCCGCCTCGGTGATGTGCCGTGAACTGAGCGTGGCTGCAGGTGCGACCAGTTACCTCGTCAACGCTACCGTGTTATTATTTTTTATTTACACGATGCATTTGCCTGCGTTAAATTCGGTGATCGTTCTTTCTTTTTTTCTTTTTTTTTCTTTTTTTTTTACATAGTCTCGCGTTCCGATCAAAATTTGTTCATTTTCATAAGCTGTTGATAAGATTACACTCGTGGTTGATAAATGCGCCAAAAATGAGGTTATGACATTTTTTTATTTACATCACCTGACACGCGTTCGTAAAAACCGTTATCGATAATCACCGTACACCTTTCAGTTACAAAAAAACACGTTTCCATTTCTTCTTTTTACGTGCTCGCGTTCGCGCGACTGAGGAAATAAGAACAAACTCACCGATCGATACGATCGTTCCCTTCTTTATCGGGACCACTAGTTTACGGTCAATTTAACGTCGATCGCATCCGTCGTGAATTTTCAAGCTCCACCGAGTTGATTAATTAATCATTCTCCGGTTTATCGGATATACCTTTCGGCTTGCCGGGGTACGCCAACGTTTAGAAAGCAATTCTCGCGGCAACTAATTTTCCGTGGTGTTTCGTTTGTAATACCGCGAAAATCGAGGCGTTTTGTTTCGGCGAATATCGCTTTCAATGTTAGCGCCGTTACGATACGGAGAATCTCTCTCGAGTTATGTCGCGCGAAGTTGTTCGTGGAACTGTGGCGCATCTTTGGCACGTATCTCCAATCTTTTCGTTCGAATTGCCGGCTGTTCTCCGCCAAAGGCATTTCGTTGAACGAACGCGAAACGATGCGGAGCTTACGAATAATTTATTTTTACGGTACATTGATTTTCTATCCTCGAAAACGGACGTGTAAAGTACTCTACTCTTTCTCTCCTCTATTTCCTTCTTTCTTTCTCTATTTATCTCTTTAACCATCGACCGTTATCTTTTTCGTAGTCGACGCGTCGTCGTCGCGATAGGAACAATCTTTCGAGTTATTACGATCGTGCGATTCCGATAGGTTATTCCCTGGAAAATTTTATCGGTATTGAAACTGTATTCTCGATCAATCGATCGATCGTTCTCTTTTTCTTTTTACGAACGAGTTTGATCAGCTATTACTTTTTTCATATAAATTCTCGTTACGCGGTAAAGTTCGTTGACGTACGTAGTATATTACGTGACACGTTGCTAGTAAATATTTTAAATAACCAATAAAAATATAGTTGACCGGAGAAATACACTTGATCGCTTGAAAAATGATATCGAATGAATTTAGTAAAGTGCCGACGTTTTCGCTTGTAAGGCTTTTTTACTTTTCTGTTATTAAAAAAAGATTGCAACTTGTTACGTGACTCACCCCATGCAGAACGAGTTTACCGATACGTTCGTTTAATAAACCGTAAGAGACGTCGATGCGGTGTCCGGTTTCGAGATTCACGAGGTGAATATGGATGAAGATCGAGATCGATTGGACGGTTCGGTCGATGCGATATTACATACGGTATACAGGATCTTCGATTTTAATCTATACGTGCATACTCGGTGAATTAATATAACCAAACTTCAATACCAAATAACTAAAAGAAATAACAACATTTTATCGATATCGTTTTATTATATATTTTATCGTTCGATAAAATATTTGGAATGCGAATTCCACGTTGCCCATGGCTGCTGAGAGTTAAGAATAATAATACGAAAGTCATCGCACGTCATACGAGATCCGACTTCTCGCTAAAGAAATCGCGTGAAAGAACGTAGAGTTTATATTATCGTCGACTTCAAAGCGTTCGTAAGAGTTTGCACGCTCGAAACGGTAGAGACCGGTTAGCTGCTCCTGCTACTACTACTATTACACTAGGAGGAGGGAATCGCGGAAAAATTCGAGCGACATTTCGTAGCTGCCGCCGCCGCTACCTCGCACGGTCCCGTTGCCGCACAATGACGTTATCGTACCGTGCTATCGAAAAATAATTTCACCGGAGAATGCGGTAACGCGCCGTTACATAAATTCGATTCGCGAACGAGCACGCGGAGTACGAGCCACGATTCTAGCAGCAAAGTCGTTCGAAAACTATCGTTGTGAGCCTAAGTCTGCGCTCTCCTCGACTTTTCGCGTCCCCTTTCGAATTGATTCGAGTATAGACTGAAACTAAGAATTAGAAGTGGTTAGAATCGTTTTCGGATCGGATCGATGAAGAGAAAAACGTTCTTTTTGAAGATAATATCGATATGACGCACGTACACGCAGACAAATGGGATACGCGGAACGGTTATTTCGATAATGCACGC
Organism: Odynerus spinipes; assembly: GCA_032403825.1. NCBI lineage: Eukaryota > Metazoa > Arthropoda > Insecta > Hymenoptera > Vespidae > Odynerus > Odynerus spinipes. The sequence goes on from JAIFRP010000030.1 coordinate 2,901,064, forward strand.
GATACGATCTAACGCGCAAAGTATATACGTATGTACGCACCTATATACATCATCCTCTTTGTTTACATTGTGTTTGTATGTGTCGTATCTAGAGATAAGAACGCCATCGGCCGGCCGCTACCGTTTTATCGTAGCCCGTCGTTGTCGAGTGAAATCGCGCTCTCGTTTACTTTGAAAACAAAGCCAGCCGCGGCTGAAATGCGGCTTCGCCGGTTTACTTCTTTTTACTCCTTTTTTTTCCTTTAAAGAAATATCGGAAGACGACACGGCTTCAAACGGGACACTCGGAGTAGTTCAATCATTTTCGAGCTAGTATATCCAATGTTTGAAAGTTTCATTGGTATTTCATTTGGTAATTTCTTAAGTATCGGAAAGTATCGGTATATGTTTACGCCATGTGCATAGTGCGAATGCTAGCGGTGAACTATCGTCATAAATTACTTTACATTTTCATCAAACTCGTGGAATTATAGTTTTACTCTCTAGAAAGCGAATCGGTCGCGTGGCTCGTTCGCGTTTGCTCTCGATGAATGGACAGTTTGTACGCTAGGATGTTTCTACGTTTACGTTGATTCTTTCGGGTGCGCGACATCGCCTCGTTTTTATCCTCCGTTCGTCCGATCCCAGCCCTACGACCGAGATCGTATCTCACTAGCCGCGACAGCACCTAGACTCATTAAGCGGAGCTTCTGCAAGATATAAATAGGATTCCTTGTCCCGTTCGTTCGCGAAAAGAGCAAACGGACTTTCGTAGTCCCGACCCTCCGTCGTCAACTTTGCTTCTCTCTCTCTCACACACACACACACACTCGTACTAGCTTCCTTCTTTTTCTCTTTCTTCCTTCTCTTACCATCGCCTTTACGAACAGCTCCGGCACTCGTAAGCGTAGCTTTCTATTTGGCGTAGACGGTGCCAAATTGTCAAGTAACTAAAATTACTGTGGAAGTGCACTCTTGTCTTCTCTCTCTCTCACACACATACACACGCGTGTACTCCGTCTCTTTCTATCTCTTCGTTTCTGCCCGTCCGTTCGTCCGTCCGTCTCTCTCTTTCCTTTTTGCTTTTACACGCCTTTTGCAGTCCCCCCTCCTCCCTCTCTCTCTCTCTCTCTCTCTCTCTCTCTCTTTGTCTTTCACACACGTTTTATTATACGCTTTGCTCTCTTTTTTCGTTACGTTTTTACTCCTCTCCCTTCTTCCTTCTCCCAGCATCCTTTTTCTTTCTCAAGACTCGAGACACGCGCACTCTCGCCTCGCGTTGTCTCTACTTTCGTCTTCGCGATTTCGGAAAAAAGAAAAAAAGGCATAAGCTTCGAATCGTCCAAGCTTTGTTTATACCCCATAGTAGATATACTTACGCATGCATGCACGAGTGCACGCACCGAGAATTTGCCAGCGTCACGCAGCCATGACTGGCGATTTGTTTAGAGAACGCGTTCGCGAGTGTCTATCGCCACGCTTATTCGCACCTGCACGTGCTCGATCGTCGATGACGATATACGAACGAAACTCTCGGTTTTATCGTAGTATAGAAACCATTTTTTTAAAGGCTAGCATGTTACCTTGCCGGAACTTCGGCGTTCTATTCTCTATACTTCTTTTTCTTTTCGTTGTTTACTAGAATTAGGAAATCGAATAAAATATTTATCAAAAGAATTAGAAAAATTGACTCTGTTCGATCGGTTTAAAAATTGACAACTTTCTACGCTCGTTATAAATTACATACGAATAATTTTGATTAAGAAATAAAATGGAAAATTATCCTTTTGGTTCGCACCGACGCGAGCGAGAATTAAATCGAAAGTATCGATCGTTATCTTTCGATATGATCTCACTTTTATTTATAGGCTCGATAACCGTCGTTGATTCGTCATTGTCGATAAAACTTAAAAGACGAGTCGACGTCATCGTCGTCATCGTCATCATCAACGAGACCCGATACGACCGTGCTTCTCCCGTTGATTTTCCGCTCTCGATATTCCTCGGTAACTTGATCTTTTCCTAGCGCGTACTCCTCCCTACGTGTAGTAACCCTAATAAAAGCCCGTAGAGGAAAGGTCGACGTTCGTGGTTCGATCTACGAAAGGTCAAACGGCGGCTCCGGACTAAAAGACAGCCCAGTCTCTCCTATCAGGGAACCGGTGGAACCGGTGTGTCCGCGCGTTCGACTTTCAAAACTAATTCGAACGCGTGTCTAAACGATAACTAATAGCTCAGTGTTCGTTCTCTCGAATTACTCTCGCGCACGCGTCGATCGAGACTTCTTTTCGAGAAAGGTTTATGGCGTCACGATTTTATCGAGTCGAAAGAGAAAGACCGAGATAGAGAGATAAACTTTGAAAATAGGTTTCCATTAGCATCTCGCATAGAGAGAAGACGGCTCGAATTCGTAGATAAGTCGTCGGCCCTTCAGAACGAATCGATAACACTTGGGCTCATCGTTAGCTCTCGATCGATACTCGCTTATGTTTCGATATCGATAACGAAGCGGCCACCGGCAAAACGGTTGTCCGCGAACAGCTGTAGAAGAGTAGACACAAGAGCGGTCCTATTGCGTCTACATATAGGGTGTCCTAAGGTTTCTAATAAAATTATCCAATGACGATTGCGTGATGACTGTTGATATTTTCGTATTTATTGTTTTCGACGATAAAAAATGGATATTTAAATATTGAAGAATTTGTAGAAGTATCTATCTTCCAGGCTATATTAATTCTTCGTTGTATTAAAAAATTAGAAGACTTCTTTATCGTTCTATTTTTTATTGTTTTCTTAAGTATATACACGGTATAAAATTCTCCACGGTTTGTGTCGACTACTTTTCTTATACATATAACAAAGATATCACTTTCATGATTAAATCACAATTTATAGGACACCCTATGTATAGACGAAACAGACAGATAGACAGCGAGCGTACTAACCATGAGAAAGATCCGATCGCGTTACACGAATTCCTGTTTTCGAGCGCGGCCACTCGATCCTAACGATGATTTCGCGTGATTCGCTGCTCTACGTAAAGTCTACCCTTTCCTCTCTCTCTCTCTCTCTCTCTCGCTCACTCACTCACTCATTCTCTCTTTGTCAACCCCGAAAATGGGTACATACATATCTCACGAACGTAATTCTCGTTCGACGCGTTACGCCGGATCGTTAACGATTTTGATTGGACGCCAGTCGCAGAAATGCGATTATCAAATCGAATGAAAATACGAATATCACTGCGGGGATATGCACGTTAGCGAGATGGAAAATTTCTCCGGTGGTTAATCGATAGATGATATCGATAACAAAGCGGTTGCGATCGTAGGACACATGTTCTGTAATTTTCATTGTGTATGCGATGTATATGTATGTATGTGTGTTCGTGTAAATTAACGTGTGTAGTATAAATTAAATATACGTATACTCCTCTCTGCGCACACACATATATTCCTACTTATACGTGTATTGAATGTGTACCACATTTACATATATACGTATACACGATACACACATATATATCTAAACGTGCGTTTCTATATTTTACCGATTGAATACGTGACGAGTTTCGATCACGCGTTCCTGGAGAAAACGTGCGCACGTGCACCCTTCGTTTTACCTTCTCCCCCTTTTTCTCTTCCCCTTCCTCTCTTTCTTTATAGAAAAAGAGAGAGTTTCACGGAGCAGAAAATCATGGGGTGGTTTTACCACCTGGACGATCGACCTCACTCTTACTATTTGGCTTCCGTGCTCGCTATAGACGAACGTTATAACCCACACGGTGCTCTCTGTCTTTCTCTTACTTCTCATGTGTACCCATCTCTCTCTCTCTCTCTCT
>JAIFRP010000030.1:2919901-2929928 GCA_032403825.1 Odynerus spinipes
CACATCTTTCTCTTTCTTTGAGAAACGTACTCTTTTGCTGCGGATGAATGAAAGTCTTGGCGTGACTTCGAGTTTCTCTCTTCCGCTTCTTTTCGGTTCGGTCTACCTGTTTACGTGCATATACACACGTGTCCATACGTTTCCTTATATGCTTTCGTTAAATAGCCTTAAGTTCATAATACGTATGCATATGTCTATATAAATTAATTGTATGTCTATGTGTTAAACAACGACGTTAGTATTTTAAGATTAAAAACCTTTGAATTTATGACACGTCCGTGTTAACACGTGTGAGAAACCGGCTACGCCATTGCCCCCATACATAGTCACTGGGAAAATCGCTCGGGGAGAGAGAGCGCGCGCGTTGAGAATCGAAAATTAGATGTATTAATAATATGATTTGCCGGCCTCGATATGACGCTAAATCCGGCGCGTAATTAGCGACAATTGGTCGCGCGGTCGCCGGTTGAAGCTGTCGCTAATCATAGTTATTATTATATCTCGCGATACCATGTCCCGTGTGCCATGTGCGTAACACGATCGTCTTCTCGGACAGTTTCGGATTCGTTCGAGATATTGAAAACGGAATGAGCGTTAAATGTTGCGACCAGGGGAAAGGGGGGAAGGGTTGAAAGAAGGGAATCGAACGATGCGTCTCGCAATTTGTTCGTCCCCTATGGAAATGGCGTTATTTACATAATTATTTGGATAATTACGTGTTACGAGCGTCATCGGGATGATATAAGAGAAAAAGGAGTAGAATGGGAAGAGGATGCAGTTCGTGTCTTGCATCGTAAATTATTGCACATGCGTAGCTTACATAGGTGCTTTACATGTATGGGGAGTGCAGTCGTTACGTTTCCTGGAAAATGATTCGTTCGAGAATCGACTGATTCATGGGTACCGTTTGGAAATAAATTTTAGCGACGCGAATGATCGAGTTCGATCTTTCATCGTGATCGAGAGTAACTCGTTTTTACTCGACTTTTGCTGGAAGTCTTTGTGCATTGATTTATATAGCAGGGGTTCTCAACGTGGAGTATACGTACTCTTTGGGGTACGTCGTGAGCTGAAAAGTCGCTAGATCTTTGTATCGATGTTAAAATTCGAAAAATCGAAAGAATGTTCCTCGCAAATTTCGTACGCTTTGATCTCAACTCAAAATTTCCACATAACATAAATCGATTCGGTTTGTCAGTGCCTATCTTCATAATGGAATATGGTCGATCGTGGTTAACGCGACAAACGCTCGATGCGATGGCTGAATACGGTGACGAGGGGACGGCGGAGGGCTCTTGAAATAAACATGGGCCTCCGATCGAATTTTAACGAGTGCCGCGTAACGAGCCGGCAATTAAATCTGTCATCGTGCAGCAATTTATCGGTTATTGGAAAGTCTCTATCTCGTTTCGCGCCGCGACCGATTATGGATCATCGATAATTCGCCGTCTCAACTCTGCTACGGCTTCGCTCCGTTTTTGATTTCTGGCTCGAATCCTACCCCCTACTTTTTCATAAAAGTATCGTACAACTGCGTTTGTGCTCAAATGTTGATATTTGTTTCATTTTATTATTCTAAACATTCAAGGCGCGGTCACTGATGAGCGGATTCATTTCGGAGCACATTTACTATAGTGCATCAAGCGTTAATGAAATAACTTGGGCTATCCTTAAAAGATGTTAATCTGAAATGAGTCTACCTTCTCAAACTTATCTTCTTCTCCTATCGTCGTTCATCTAACGGACCTCCCAGCACACGATCGGTCGATCGGCTTTAGCGATTAGACAAAAGCCGATCCTTAATTATCGACGAATAGTAATTAGAAAGCTTTCTACGGATGACAGAATTCCTTCGGTTTGCTTCGTCCTTTTTATCGTTTTATCTTTCACCGTATGATACTTTGCGGTCTTTGGCTTATCCTAATTCGCATATCGGTCCTTATTTTCTCATTTGTCATGGGAAAATCGAGCGAACGAATAAAAAAATCGTTAACGTAATGTTTTCCTCCTTTTTCCTTCTTTTCGAGCAAAAAAAAAACTGCAATGGGAAGTCCCGAGAGTGGTATCGTAGGGTCGCTGCAAAAAAAGTTGGACAAAATGGGAGAAATAAAAAGATTTACAGTCGCTTCGGAGGTTCTATCTTTGGGAGCTACGTATCAACGCACTCTCTATCTCTCTTTCTCTTTGCAACTCGCAACCCTCCCGACGGAACTCCCGACTGAGTTATTTCACGGTTAAAATAGTCGAGTGCTCCTTACGACCGGGAGGCAAGCGTTCTCGCAGTTTCGTACGATGAAAGTACTTACACGCTCTCGCGCGCGCGCGAGCGCGTGCTGATTCTCGATTATTTCCTCTCTCTCTCCGTCGCACCTTCTTGCCAGAAGTCTCGAGCTTCCTTCTCGTTTCGAGCTGACTCACGGATATTACGAAGTGTCGGAGAGAAAAAAGAAAGGGAGGAGAAAAGTATGGAATAAAAATTAAAAAATTCAAGGGTAGAATATTTGAAAGATGAGTAGTAACGTGAAACTTTTTAGCGCCTTTCTTCTTCATTTAGGATGTTACAAATTTAGTAGATCATTGGAGTAAAGATAATATACGTAACTAAAAAAAAATAAAAAATCGATTATTCTTGGTGAAAATACAAATTTTACTCCAGCTTTTAGAAATTAAAATTATTAACGCGATTTTAATTCTTAACAATTTCTCAATATTCTGCAACAACAAATTTTAAAAGATTCAAAAGATCGATACCGAAGAAAAGTTCGAACGCGTATGGATTTCATGTCTCGATTCAAAACGGACGTAGGGAGAAGCATCGTGCAAAATACGTTTAGCTTAGACGCGCGAAGAAAGCATGAATGAGTTTCCACGATGGTGGGGACTTTGGCAAGTGGTTTGTGCCGACGGCAGAAATGCCTCTCGAGTCTTTTGCCTTCTACTCTCGGAAGCCGTTCCGGTCCTCCTTCTCTCCCCCCTCTCTCTCTCTCTCTATCACGCTTACTCTCTCGCTCTCTCTTGGCCCGCACGCAATTTCGATTATCTCGTCTCCGGTCCCTCGCGGCAGGGGCCGACCACGATCCTCGTCGACCCAACGTGGAATCATGATTCAGCGGCTCGAAATCTACCTGGCAAATGACGAGCGAAGGTCGGCACACCGTCGATCCGATTCTTGGAATAAGATTCAAATTCTCTCCCTCTCTCTCTTTAGATTCCAAGGATTGATCGAGTCGTGTTTCAAATGGGATTCATTCATTTCTCATTCGTTTCGAAATTGTTGAACCGTCGAAATATACTGAATATTATCTTATTAATAAATTCTTGGTTTATTATTATAATAACACTACATCGATGATAAAATATTTTAAAAAATGTATTGGCTATTCCCCAACATTTTTCTTTATTTATAAATTAAATTTATGTAAATATTGTTACCCGAACAAACGGGGTATACATATAAAATTATACAGAATTTTCAGGGTCGCGTAATATTACATTTTTTCTTGGCGAAACGTTCGGGAGTTCGAGAGAATTGATTACTACCAAACTGCAGATTTCTAAAGATAGATATGAATCCGCTTCCGAAAATATACTCTCGGTTCGATGCAAATGGCTCAAGAATTACGATCGGTTTAAGTGTTTCGGACGACAAGTCGAGGAGTATTAAAGTTCGACAAGTTTTTTTATGAATCAGAAGTTGTGTTGTTTCTAGTCGAGTTTTGCCTGCAGTCGAGAGAATTATTAGCGGAGGTAATGGCGCGCGCGAACTTCAGCCGGTCAGTTAAATATTTAAATCGCGAATGAGTATGCATCCACACGTCATAGTTGCTTACTTATCACTTGCAATTTCATTTACATAAGAAAGGCGAAGAAAATTGTTCGCAATTATGCTTACAGAACTTTAACAATTATTTTTCCAAGTATCTACTTATGCGATTACGTCAACAACAATATCATATTACTTAAATATGAATATCATCCTTTAAAATACTCCTGCGAAATTCGACCGCATCCTATCGGATTACCATACAACGTCAGGATGCACTCGGTCCTGATTCCTCCCTCGAAGTAAACTCGAGATTAAACATCGATTTTGCCTTTGATCTAGTCGAGTTGGGTCGTTGAAAGAAAAAGAAAAAAGTAATTAAGGGAAATGATTCGAGTAGCATTCGGCAGCCCTGTCAACTCAGGAAAAGGACAGCGGTGTCTAATTAGGTCCAACTTTTTCGAACGCGGTCGTTTAACCGTTTGCGGTTCGTCGTTCGCGAGTTTTAAAAGGGCAGAGGAGTAGGAGGAAGGTTTCGTTGAGTAGGAGAAACTCGTACGATTATTTTCGATTCGAGAAGACAGAGAACGAGAAGACAATCTCTCTCTCTCTCTCTCTCTCTCACTCACTCTTTCTCTCTTGAATCTGGCGAGCGACCAAACGTGGGCGTTTACGAGAAATAACGAAAAGGCGCGCGTTACATGGTGGCCCAGATTGTTCGCGGCTTCTTTCATTAAATGCGTGTCCGTTCGGCAAGGGAAAATCGATCGGGGGCTATCGGAAAGGGAAATTAAAATGATACCTTTTAAGAGAATATGATGTCAATGTATAGCAACATACGTATGTATGTATGCGCGAGCGTGGTGTGTGAATACAAAATAAATTATCAGATAAAATTAAACAACATACGTTGTGCAAACATTAACATATATGTATATTCGTTTTGAACTCACTCTTTTAGTCCAGTACCAACAATATAATAAACGTTTCTTTTTTTCTTTCTGTTTCAGGTAAGTCACCCACGCGATCAAGTTTTTTTTTCGAGCACACCATGTATAACCGCTCGAGAACTATACGTGCATCGTACGTTACGTACACATACAGCAGGGGATTACGTATGCATAATAATCACGTTCGGTACTCCTATCGAACTTTGATTTGACTTTCGTTCCGTATGTAGTTACTGCCACGCGGCTGATTCTCTATTTCTTGTTCTTCTCTTTTTTTTTCTTCATGCTTGTCTATTTCCGTGGCTACTATTTTCCCAACCGATCTTCCCAGGGAGTTACGAATTTACATTTTTCATGCTCGACGCCCGCACTTTAAGCGGATTACGTTCGCATTCGCGGGCCGATTCACTTTTCCAATCTCATTGCATACCGTGTGATCTACTTCTCTTTCTCTTTCTCTCTCTCTCCTTTTCTTTCTAAATATTTAACAATACACGCGTGCATACGCATAACTCAATAATTTGATGCGAAAGCGAGAGAAAAAAAAGAGAGGAAAACATTGATGTAATTACAAAAATACGGAAGCCACTAGCAAACGAACAGGGCTTTTATTAACCGCTCCGACTATTTGCTGGATTAACGCGATTTTCATATTTCATGGGTTCGCGAAGCGTGTGTCGGCTTAGTCGCTCGATAAAACCCTTCGCTTTAATCGTTATATTGCAAAAATCGTGCGCCTTGCTCGTAAATCTCCCGTGAGAGTCCCATCGCGATGTAAATTTTTGTTTTGTGCCACATTATTACGCGCATGGAAGGTGAATCGTCGATATCGTCGATATCGTCGATAAATAAAAAGGAAAAATTTTAACTGAATACAGTAGAACCTCGATTATCGACATTAATAGGGAAATAAATGTATTCGGATAATTTCGGTTGGTGAATCGATCATAGCAATCATATTCCAGTATCGCTCGAGCGTTAACTACACCAGTTATTTTCTGATTTATTTTCTTTTTTCTTTTTAAGGAAGCGTAGATAGTGCAGCTTTGGTATCAGAACCGTATCGAATACGAAACCCTATATTGAATTTTTTAACTCGCTAATATTTGCTATGCGCAATATCCTTCTACCCAAGGTGGAGTTATTTATTTTTAAAAAAGAGAATCAAAAATGTAAATATGAAAAAATAAGAAAATTCAACGAATACTCGTATTTGCATCGTTAACGCATCGCGCCAATCAATCGAGGGGAAATTTCTTCGTTCTTCCGTACCTACGCTGCCCCGTGCAAACTCGTTGAATTCGATGAATTTTTGAATTTCGTGGAACGCCACCGTATAAAAGTGTTTTCAATGTTCCTCGTCTACCGTAACCTGGCAAAAAAACGACTAAAATAAAGTTGAAAATTTTTCGATAGTAACTTGATAACGGCAACAGATTTTATTACACGCTCCGAGGAACGTAAAATCTATGAAAATGTTTACCGACATTTTCCATAGTTTGCAGGTACCTAACTAACGACAAGCGTTATTTAAGACTTCGCGGAGTTTCTGTTATGTACGACAAGTAATTAACACGGTGTCTCGTGTATAATTAGTCACGAATTGGATAAGTTAAGTTAATGAATCATTAATTTTAGGTGATAAAAACCATTAAGATATTATACATTAAGGCTGTTATAAAAGTTAAAGGCACAAATACAAGACGATATATTGATTCAAAATTTTGAATAAGATATTAACTAAAAATTATATTAAAATACGAACACAGAGATAGTGGATTTATTTTTTAATCGCGAGAACGTTTTTGCTGTCGTTAACGATGCGCCAGGAGAAATCCTTAGTGCGTCATCATTAAACCGATCTTCTCTAACGACGATACGATTAGAATGTTACGGAGAGAAAGAGAGTAGGAAAAGCCGACGTGCCCGCCGGAAAGATCGCAATTAGATTAGTTTTTTCCCTGGCGTATACTGGAAAGATCCTCGAGGCGGGCCATTCACGTTGAATGGGTCATTTTTCATAAAACTCGCAGAGAAACGTTAGATCTCATCGCGGGTTTATTTTATACATATATAGGTACATCCGATATGTGTGCCAAGTTTAATCCACGCGAACGAGCGAAGTTGATGGAGGGAAAGAAGTAAAAAACGTCCGCGTCCGTCCTCTCGATTCTAATCCACCTATTTTTCAATGCTACTTCAAGGGCAGAACATTTAAAATATGAAATTTGTGATCTTGAACGAAGTAACTACCAGTGTTAAAAAAGTGTGATTAATTTATCCCATTGTTACTTATAAATTATATTTTATCGTTCCGGGAGATCAACGAGCACCCAATAATTATTTATTAACGACACCGCAGTATAAATAATATATGTATAAACAGTTCAAAACGATCGACATCAAAATTACGCGCACGCGAGCAAATATGTACCAACGTAGGTATGTATAAGCGTTCGGTTAATTAACAGTACCTTCCATTAGAGCGACGTCGTCGCGAGAGTCGCGTTTTGGTCCAGTGCATCTGGAAACAAGTAAACTTAGTAGTTCCGTGCTCGCGTGCACTTATGCACGTGTCTATTTTTGCTGTCAGGGTGTTCGAATTTAAGGGCATTTCGCGACTACTCTCTGTGAGTAATAAGTATATTTCACTTTTTCTCTTTTTCTCCTATTTTTCCCATCGTGACCTCGATTCGTTCTTTTCGAAAGAAACATAACGTATACCCGCGAAGATTAACGCTGTACTTTTAAAAGAGATGCACTCGATGAGTACGACGGATTTATTTATTTCTCTTGCGTGTTCTGGTACTGTGATATTTAAAAGATTATCGTAATAAAAAAGAAAAAAAAAGAAAGACGACGAAGGCGGCAACGGTACGATTCCATCTTGAAGATATTTCGTAAGGAATTTTCATAAATCCCTCGGCGTTACGCGCGCACGCCGTTTCGTTCGCTCACTGAGATTTATTCGTCGAGATCTCTCCCGGAGAGTGCCAGTGGCCTTCCATGGCTCCTTTCGCCCGTCAGAAATTACTTTTAAAATATAAATTAGCCGCGATAAGGCTCTCGGCTTTGTCGGTCTTCTCTTTTCCTCTTTCTTTTTAGTCGCGTGCACGGCCGAGCACGAAAGCACGGAGAGTACACCTCCTCCTCCTTCTCCTCCTCGCGAGTGTCTACGAGTGTGTCGCGTGTACCGCCGCGATCCCTACCATTATACGTATGTATTATACTTACCTACGACGCGTGCAACTTTTTACTCCTTTATGATTGGTCGTAGCGCTTCGAGATTCTCCGTCGCGCGTAGTCGTGCTGTTTTCGTGATCATCGGCCCGTGATCGTCGCCTATCGCATGTATACACGTATCTATGTATACGTGTATGTATGTACTACATATAAATATATCTATGTAATAAACTGACGTGTAACTTAGTCTTTCCCAGTTAACGTTTCTCTGAAAAGCGGCCTGAAAAAGCGCACGAGAGGGATCATTATCTCTATTTTCTATTTGCGTATAAAACTAGCACGTATTCTTAACCTCATATTAACTATACAGGGTGTTCCCATTTCTTTCGCATAAACTTGGGTAATAACGTTGTATACTATTTTGTTATAGGAACACGATTTCGATATTCCGATAAAAATGTTCCATTAAAACGTTACTTTATGTTATATCAATCAAAAAGTTCGTTAAAATAATTGAAATGATATCACAGGATAAGTTACAACAAAATTGTGTTTTTTACATCGATAGTTTTTTCAATTTAGTTCAAACAGCGATCCAGTTTGAGTGGTACGGGCTTCGTTATTTGTTTTTCGCTTTAAATATATTTTATATTCTCTCTCTCTCTCTCTCTCTCTCTCTCTCTCTTTCTCTCTTTCTCCCGGTTTTTCTACGATATTTTTGGCAGAAAAAATCTAATGTAAAATAAAGCAGTAGCAGTAACGAGCCAGAACGCGAACATGCGTCGCATTCTCGGAACGTCCGTAATTCGAAAGCTTTCGACTATCCTCGAGTATTCGATTGATCGAAACGGCTTTCGGAAATTCACACACTGATGCGTGTATATAGATCTATACATGCACACAGACACACGTATTAAGCGAATCCGATCGAAGCGCTCTTTACATTATCCGCCAATTTATACTCTCACGCTAATAAATCCTATTAAAACATTTACGTCGCTTTTGTCGGTCACACGTTTGCGTACAACATTACGCGAATGATATTTTTCACGATCCTTGCTCAGATTTTAACGTTAATTTCATTGGTTTTAAAGTAAATATTTATCTAGGGATGCGTATTATCAATTATTTTATTTCCAATTCGAATTACTCCACGCTTTAACTGCGTTATATAAATAATTTCAATGAATTCTTGTATTCCCGTAATATTTCGAATAATTTTTCGCGTTACGGTCCATTTTATTACGTTATTTAATTAAAATTTCTACACGTTGTTCTTCTTTTCTGTTCCTTTCGTTGTTGGAATAAAATTTTTCTCAACGTCAGCCGAAGCTTATTCGATCGTGTAGTACCTACGCACGCATACATACATACCATATGTAAACGACGAGTTCCATATTTCGCAAAAATTCATCGAAAGTACCGGTGCATAAATTCGTGTTATTCGACGAGCGAATGGAAATCATCTCCATCGAAATGGCTGGATCAAACCGGCGAAGAAAAAAAAAAGATATGGAAGTCTGAGGGGTGGCTGGAGGGAAGTCGGAATCGAATTTCGATCATTTCCTCCGATCTATGGGCTACTACGTTCTCGTTTTCGCTATGTATATACGCTGTGCGTATATAGGAAAATAACGAAAATTGTCGATTCTCTATCGCGGAAGAGAGACAAAGACAGACGGAGGAATGGCCGCGCAAAATGATGGAGGTTTGGCTACGGGTTTGCGTCCATGCACTCGCGTGTATTTTGTCGGCGGTGCGAGCTGCGGTCACTGCGGAGAGAACCGGGACTGGAAACTGAATTATTGTCACGATGTATAGCTCGCGTTTACCTGTGATATCGAATCGATGTACATTATACATATACGTAATGTACCTATACGGGACATATAAACTTATATTATATACCCAACGTGTGTATCTATGTGTACGTTAAGCCTACGTGTACGTGTATACGTGTGTACGTGTACGTTATCTATTATACGACCCATATATACCCGTATTCTCTGCTGTCCATACACATATACCCAAAGTCATGTTAAAGTGTTTATATATTATTATACGTATATACGTCTACTACTACTGTGTGTTATATAGAAGAGACGCGTGTATCTGTGTATGTACATAGGTG
>JAIFRP010000030.1:2930067-2953126 GCA_032403825.1 Odynerus spinipes
CCGAGCGAGGTGGGCTCGAACCGAGCGAGCTGCGCTCGCGCGACCGGTCGTATAAACCGAACCGTAACACCCAGCCACATACTTTTACGACTCATTTCGGGAACTGATTTATCGTGGGGCCTTGCACACGCGAATGCGCACGGACCGAGATCAAGACGCAGCATTGATTGATAAGATTGATAAGACTATTCTTCCTTACTTTTTTTTTCATTTTGTTTTATTCCTGTTTGTTTAAATTCGTTTCATCGTTGTTATAGTGTTTTATTATATTAGAGTAGAATCTCGATTATCGGAACAGCATTCGCAGCTCATAGAACTTGAAATTTTAAGTTCGGCACTTAGGATATTTCTTAGCCTATAAATTATGTTTCTAAATTTACTTCGTGATCAACATGTTAATCTTTTAGTATCATAAACTCGCATTTTTCTTCTTTTTTTTATACATATCGCAATATGTTGTTCTCTTCCCACCGTCATCGCTTACTCGGCCCAAAGGGCCCAACGTGCTGCGAGCACGACCGCCCAACCAAAACTTTCCTGATCCTTCACGGACGAGGAGAGGGAACCATTATATTTCCCAGGTGCGTGTTCTTCGGTACGCCGAAGAAAAAAAAGAGAAAGAGATGGCGTCTTCTAGCCATGGCAATAAATCTCGGGAGAAACCTTCCCGAGCGGAGCCCTCGTCGTCCTTACCCGATGATGACGTAAGGACTTTTCCTTCGGCGAACAACATTCACGGATTGCGACTCCCATCGAGTTGCTTGTTACTGGAGGGGATCTTTGTAACTCGAGGAATAACATGGGAATCAATTTTTGAGGTTTTTTTTTATCTCTTACAAGTAGCCTCGGAAAAATTAGAGTTTAGGAGCTTCCAAAATGAAAGATTAGTTTTCGATTGTTTCATCATCATTGTTGTTTCTCTTCCTTAACGCGTTGTATGATCTAGTTAATATAAAACTGATTAAACGGATTAATTTCTTTTTTCGATTCCAACATGACAGAATTCACGTAGAGATTCGATTCGTTTTGCACTAGCATTCGAAAGAGAGATAAAGCGGGAGAATCGCGTTGCCGCCTGCAGGCAACGTCGTCGTGGAGACGAAGTGCGTCCAGGAATAGTCCGTGTTTTGTCTGCATGCGTTGCGGTTGCAACGATGCAAACAAGAGTGGTTAATATTTCACGCAGGCATTTTACGGGTGCTCGCAATCACCGGACATTCGCCATTATCTCTTTTTCTTCTTTCTTGAAAAATTCATGAAAAACGAGTTGATCCGAAAAAAAGATAGAAAAACAATATTCTCGCGATCGTTCACGATCATTTACAGTGCGAGCACACTATTTTTATCGATCTCGTCAGTTAATGTCACTTCGATATAAGCCAAGTGCGAGCGTCGTCTTTGATTTCGCACTTTTCGCGGTCGAAGCGAGTCGTCGCTTTAGGGGAACGAAAAAAGAGCTCATAAAACCGGAGCAGTGACGTCAACGGACTCAAGAGCGGCGCGCCGATCCTTTCTCCCTTTCTCTCTGGATGCAGGTTCGTGCACTTGGTTGCATAAACGTCGTCGTAACTGGTAGCGCCGTCGCGCTACACGACGTTCGTCGAGCCACGTCCTGAAATCCACTGACCTTCTATTGTTCCTCGACAAATCGTGTCTCTCTCTCTCTCTCTCTCTCTCTCTCTATCTCTATCTTACTCACACATACGTATACACATGCTCTACTCTGTAAGACCTTTCTTCGTTTCTTCCTCCTTCGTCGGAAGATTTGCGGATGAAATTCATGCTACGAAGCATCGAGCACCTCGACGCGTCGTTTTGACCTTTTTCTCGGCTCTTCGAAAATGTCATTTAAATCGTAGCGGTCGCTTGAATAATAAAAAAAGCCTTCGAAGGAAAAGTCATCGTCGCGTGTTTGTCATCGTTTGTCATTGAATTGTGGCGAATAATTTTGACACCTGTATAATATGTGTAAATTACGTGTAACGTATAATTTATAAAACCATGCTATGCAAGGGCTCGCAATTATTATAAACTATATTATGGGAACAGCTGATTATTTTAGAAATCGTGTTATATAATTTAGATTAATGACATAATCAAAAATCGTACATTACTTACATAATTTAAATTAATAATATTCTTTAAAAAAACATGTTACACGGAAGCCTATGGTAATCTTTCAAGCGTGTTACACGGAAAACACTGTTACACGTTTCCCATATCGCGTTCGATCTCTTCCACATCTTATTTCGTCGACTTTCGTTTACCGACGTCACGAATTCATCTAATCTCCCCGTACGTGGCTTTAAGAGAGTTTCGAGCGAGAGCATGTCGAGCGGACTGTATCTATCTCGAACGTTCAAAGGTGCGTGAAACAATGCGACACAAATGGTTGGGCGCCATAGCGTCGCTCCTTCGTTCCTTCTATCGTACTTCACCTGTAAATCCGTACTCGTACTACGATCTCGTACTACTATCGACTATCGAGTTTATTGCGAGATATCTCAGCAGCGGTCGTCGCATACGTTACGCTCGATTTTCGACTGGACAGGCACAAAACCGTGACAAGACAAAGAGTATCGTGTTCGTATCGTATGCACGAGAAAGTCGCCTATTCGAAACAATTCGAGTCACTTCGAATCGCTGACGACAGTTTTTTTTTTTATACGTATACGTATGTATATGCGATTTCGTGTTCCGGTTAGAGGCGGGAAAGCAAAGTCAGCTGTTTGAAGGGATCGATGGCTTTGTTACTTTCTTTTTTTAATGGGATCGACAAAAATGATTCTTCTTTCTATTTTCTCTACCTTTTATTCTGTGGCGTTAATCGATTTAACAAACTAGCGGCGCGTATAATCCAACTTGTTCCTATTTCATCGTAACCAAGTGTGTGCGATGGTTTTACATCGGTCACCCGGTATATATTGCGGGCACGAATCGTACGCGGCGCGACAAAGTGACGATCGACGACGCGACGCCGAGAGAGATCTGCCTTTGGTTCTTTCGAGAGGAGGCCTGCTAGAGAGAGAAAGAGGGAGAGAGATGGAAAGAGAGTCGAAAGAAGCAGGTAGAAGAGAAGTGCTGACTGTTGGAGGAAGGAGTGGAAAAGGAAAGAAAAAGTGGTAGACGCCGAGCGTGAGAGAGGAGGGCAAGTCAAAGTAAGAAAGAGAGAAAGAGGAGAATCTTGCAGCCGTGGCGAACCGGTTTCCCGTATCTCCGATGACTCATCCTCGTCGACGACGCAGCGTCAAGTGCATTTCCTGGCCTGGTGCATCCTAACCTAAACTCTCCTTACCTTTGCGTTCATCATTTTGCGTTTTCTTTCTCTCATTCCCACCTAAGAAGCGATTCAGTGGTTCTCATTTTACGGAGATCTCAAAAAAACGATACTCGTTCCTTGATAAAAAAAATAATACAAAATATAAAACATACTACTTAGAAGCTTTCTGACAATTTTTTTTTTTTATAAATTTCATTTCTTCTTATACAAAATCCAGTTTCTCTGAATCTACATACGTAGCGAATCCAAGTTTTGTTCTAGAATCGATTCTTGCTTCGAATTTTTCACAATTGATATCATTAATTATTGCAGGCAGGGCAAAAAAAAAGTATTTAGAGAAACGTTTTTCTTTTTTTCTTTACTCGGAGTTCAAAGTTTACTTTCCGAACGACCGTCGTCGTCGTCGTCGTCGTCGTCGCGGATAAAAGAAGTCTGTGCTAACTACTACTGCCGAACGGTACTCTGACTCGACTGGCATACCGGTATTAATTACGCTCGGCTGATTAGAGTTAACCCGATCGCTTGACACCGTTATGATTCCGAACACGCGAACGTCGATAGACAGAGAGAGAGAGAGAGAGAGAGAGAGAGAGAACTCGTCGATGCACGTTTAATCGCGCGGATAATCATTTTGTGCGTCAACTCCACTGTTTATCGAGTCTTCGAGCGTGTCGTAGTATGTCTAATGGCTACAATAACGACACGATTCTCTTTTCTCTTCCGCTTTCTGTATGTTACACGTTTTGTAGTTTTTGGAATTTTTAGTCTGCAATTAGCCTAAACATAAATTACGATACTCATTATTTCGATTGTGTTTCTTGAAACAAATGAAACAAATTTTGAATACTCCTAATAATAAATCATTAAATTGATTATCAAGAAAATTCAATTAAATTGCGTATGCGAAGCATATAAATTTATGACTACGTTTAATTTCTAACATTCAATAAATATAAAGTTAACGAACGTTTCACGCTCGAGGAAATCTCACGATTTTCTTAAATCCCCCTATAGAAGAGACTCGCGAACTACCAAATGGATATTTATTTTCCGCGCTATGGATCGTGAATGGGAAAAACAAAAAGAGGAAAGACTAGAGGTGTGGAAAAGAGCAGTGCGGGGAGGGGGGCGTCGCGGATCATTTGCCGGCAGACGAAGGAGCTGCCGGAGGGAAAAGGCTGCTCTTCCTCGAGAAAGGTGCTCGCCTGAAACCTTCTCTCTTCTTCTCTCCTATCTCTTCCTTCTCTCTCTCTCTCTCTCTCTCTCGCCCTCTCTGGCAGTTTGATTTATGGTCGACGCACCGAGTTATCGCTTTGCCAATAGTGGAAATCGAGGAGAAGAGCGGTACGAAGTCGAGGGTGAAAGAAAAAGGGTACTCCGGGAGATGAATCGACGAACGAAACGTGAACTACATCGCGCTCTATCGATTCTCCGTAAATCTTTTTCTTTTACCGTTTTTCTTCTTTCCGTCTCTCCCTCTCTCTCTCTCTCTCTCTCTCTTTCTCTTTCTATCCTCTTCCTTCTACTATCTCTCCCTCTTCGTTTCTTTTCTCTCAATGAAACGCAAACGCGATTTCGCGCGAGAAATTGCGCCCCCACCCTTCCTTCCACTCTTTTATTCGTATATATATGTATGTATATCGAATAAACCATCGTCGCGTCGAATTTTTATCTCTCCCACGACCCTCCTTTCACTCACTTTCATCTCTATTTATTTCTACTTTCGTGGATAAGGTACTGTGCGGAGCTCAGGAGTTTTCCCCGAGGGATGACACAGGGGTGGGTGCTAATTTTTGTTCACGCGGTTTTGCACGGATCACATTAGTATACTTATACTTGACCGTCTCTGTCAATAAGAACCAGGGGTGCCGCGCTTGCTGGTTGCGTGCACAGACGGGCCTGCTGCGCTCCCTTGAACCCCCCTTTCAATTTGTAGGATTTTTAAGCACGACCGCAGAGTGTGTCTTATTAGATACCATTATTTCATTAGATACGATTATTATTACATTATGTTTTCTGCATAAGAGCTACACTTTTTTCATTCGTTTCGCTTTTATGCATTAGGCACGACCGTAATTATACCCGTGAGCTATCATTATTTCGAAAACCTCTGAACGATTTCTTTCAAATTTTAAATTTAACACTCTCGATATTAACAAAAGTCTTGTACCCAATTTGGCAATTTTTTACTTTCCAATAAAAAGTAAAAAGTAATCTATCGTTACTTTGAGATAAAAGAGAAGTAGGAGGAAGAGAGGAAGAAAAAATATAGCGGAAAACTAGGGAAAAGCGTGGAAACAAAAGAACCGCGAATGATAGTAATTCGTTTCGCTCTTTTTTTGCTCCGAGAATGGGGAGAAAGAATTCTGTCGAGGACACGGCGATAAGAGTCGATGGCTTTGAGAGGGTGCCGAGAGTACGAGGGAAAGAGATAGAATGTAGCGCGTTTACCATTGCCGAGAGCAAGCCACAAATTTATCTCCCTTTACCCTCTTGCCTCGTGCACGGGAAGAGAGCACGTACGTGTCGCGATACCGGCAAGATTGAAATTAGAGTGAAATACAACGTCGAGAAATGGACCCCTTGACGTTTTCCCCTCCTACTCTCTCGTCCCTCTCTCGAACGTAAATACTCTCGACGTGGAAAAGTCGCTTTTTCATTGGAAACCTCCTTTCGCACTTTCTTCTAACACAGTTTCATAGATTGTAACATTTAACAAATTTTAATACAGTAAAGCCTCTCGTATCCGAACCCCCATTATCCGAATACCCTAACATCTGAATTTTCTATAATCCGAACGTTCCTTTATTCGAACAGCGTTTCGTAACGATGTTTAGATACAATGTATGCATACTTGTATTTAAAATAGGACTTCGATGGTTTAAGATGCTACATAACTTTTAACGAATTGTCTTTTTATGAAATGTTTATAAATATGGAGAGCTAGGATAAGTTAAGGGACGCAAGACGAGTTCGCGAATCGTAGCTCGTGTACCGTAAGAGCAACAAGTGCGATTCGAAAGGGGTGCAGATCGAGACTCGCCGTCGCGGCCGTCGTGGCTGTCGCGCGGTGTTACGCACGCCGCGGAATTATCGATTCTCGACGTTGCGAAGCGATAACGTGTTAACCCCGTTCATTCGGTGTTACGAGGGACTTAGCGATTTACTCTATTCTATATGAAAAATTTAAAATAAATTACAAAAAACATTATAAGTATGGAACTCTAAGTAAATATTCATAAAAGATACGGATTGTAGGTATACGCGTTTCGTTGCATACGGGTCCCATTATTTTATAACGCGCATCGATAAATCGTTAAAAGAACGCTGCCCTTTCGGCAAATAAACAAGAGACAGTCGCGCGAGCCGTGAGAAGAAAGCGACGATAAGCTCGATCGGCGCGCGAGTGTGCGCGCGAACATTTGGTCATTAAGGGGGAAACATCGTCCACGGTATGCGCTCTCTCGCGAATTCCCATAAATCGGCTCGGCCTCGAACGAGGCACACGCTCGTGATCGCAATAAACTCGTGGCCTTCGCAATAAGGGAACGCGTCGTGTGTCCTCCTCCACTTCTCCCCCACCCCTCTCTCTTTCTCTTTCTCTTTCTCTCTCGCACTCTTTTCGAAGGGGAAGAGAGAAGAACCATCGAGGGTGGTGAAGGGTCGTAATCTCTTTCACCATCCTATATTACACGAACCGATGGCTCCGCACGATCATCGAGTCGCAATCGTTTCTCTTCATTTCGCCCGGGAGATCGTTGATCGACTTCGAACTTCTCCCGATTTATTTGAAAGCCTCGTGGAAGGATATAGATCGTTGATGTTACTTTATGGATTCTTAATTTTACACTTCGGCTGATCCCGCATATTATATTAACGTATGTAAATGGTACTCGAAAGTTTAAAATGGTTCATAAAAGTTTCATTTAAATTCGATTAAGGAGAGTCAATTATTTTTAACTTTTAAACAGATTTATCATTCACACGATTGACATTACTATTTTTAATTCTACTTACAATATTATGTTGGTTGAATGTCTAAGAAAAAGATCAAAGCATTCTCTCTCTCTCTCTCATTCGTTTCGGCGGGATTAATCGAGGTGTGAAGAATTTTCTAGCTATCAGGCCTGGACCCCGAGCCACCTCCATTGTTCGAAACCTCTCTCTCGCTCTTTCTCTTTTCGTCCTCTCCTTCCCGCATCGCCGAAGGAATTTTCAAATATTTTCGTGCGGACGCCCGATAAATTCTCGACGCTGGAAAATATTTCCGATAGCCGACCGACAATCCGCCCACCTTTGCTCGGACCTCCTACGCGACGTTGACGACGAAAACGAAGACGACGATCGACGGCGATGATCGAAAAGTTCGAGACACGATCTCTCGATACTGCTGCTTGTACGACGTTTAGATTTCAATTTCGACAGTTTCGATTCTTCGCCTTATACGCGAGCTATGAAAAGAGATTTCAAAGTGTTTTTATACAGGTATCTACTAAATTGAAATAAAACGTAGAAATATGTGCCAGTGTCCCTGAAACGATTAACGAGTACCCAGAAACTCTTTTTTGACCTCAAAAGAAAAACGAAAGTTCACGCGAAACGATCAACGCGTAAATCGCGAAAAATTGTATTACCGTGCAACGATACGTTTAATTAACGTTATAACGAATATATACATATGTAGCGTCACATGTTTACATGGAGGGACGCATTAGTAAGAATAACGGTTAATAGCGATAGGGCATGCGCCTTCCGTAATTCTTGGTATTGTGAGCGCTACGCGAGCGGTGTAGGCCTTCTTAAAGAGTATCCTACGGGCGATAGCCGGCACCTGAATCGGTCGGCGGCACGGCTTAGGTTCGGTAGGGCTTTGACAGGCGATATGAGGCGGCTTTGGCGTCTCTACATTCCGAGTATCGCCGACGCTAGAATTTTGGTAAGTCGATAAACAGCCTGACGCTCTTTTGTCGATTACTCAGAATATGCGTAAGAGGAAATTATAACGTAGAGAACAAGCGATCTGGCCACGAAGTGGGGAAGACGATAGTCTTTTGGCGAGAAGACCGAGACGAACAGCTCGGCACTCACCCCAGAACCGACGCGGTGAAAGTTTTAGAGAAAGAATTTATAACATATAATACATATCGATGGGTATCCTCGACGCAAACGAAATTTCCCCCGTTCGCGTGGCTGCATTTTCGCGGGCAAATTTCCGTCTGTTCCGCGAATTTCAATTTACGTGGCATTGGTAGCCAATGTTCGGTGGTTCCCCGCTCCGGAAATGTACGCGGCAAGGGAGAGTTTGTTTGGAAAGCCGCCACGGGGTTCCGTGCTCGTTAATCCCATTGAGAATTCGCCGCGGAAACGACTTTCGTAACGTTGAAGCTGCGTATTCGGAGCCAAACCTAATCGCGTAGCCTGGGAAAAATTTCACGAGGGCATAGAAACGCCTTTCGAATCGATTTACGATGGGTATATTATTTTCTAGTAAACAATAGCTTCGTAGTTTCATCGAGCACACATCAAATCGAAAACCTCTGATATTTTTTATCTAAATACTCCGAGATTGTGAGGAAAAAATTGTGAGATTAAAAATCAAAAGATTCTACTCGTCTACAAATCTACATCGATATACGAAGGGTATTAGTTAATTGATACCTAAAAGGTATCAAGGGGATTAGTTAAATCTTGTTTCTAAGGGTGTCACGATTAGATCGCTCTTTCGGCATTATTTTAAGATAAAGTCCAGGTCAAAGGGCACTTTCGAGCCATGTGATTCACGAGGACAGGGAATTTGATTCTCGCACGTGTTCCTCCTTCTCTATCTCTTTCTAATCCACATCCAGAATCGCGACGTTCTCTCTTCTTCTTCTTCTTCTTCCTTCCTTCTTCTCGTCTCTTCATCTTCTTCTCCGTCTTTTCTCTTTGGCTTTTTGCCAGCTTCCGAAAGTCCAACTCGGCAGTAACACCGCCTTAATTATCGGTCGTATATCTCGTCTCGACTTCGTGCTTGCCGCTCGATTCTCCCAGCGACCTCGGACTTCGAGAGACGTTGTCCGTCGACGAAAGAAAAACGATTCGCCGCGAGAGAATTGCTTCGGAGGCCTCTGGAAAGATGTAATTATTAAAATCGAGCCGGGCTCGATTCAGGAACGCGCGCCAATCATCACGGTTCGTGGCTTCCTAAAACTTGTTTGCTTCCCTAACGAGCGGATTCCGATCTGCTGGAGTAGGACCATCGTATGACCTTATTATTTTTAATTTATACATAGAACATTTTTTTCAGCGAGTTTAACAAAATCAATAGCTTTTCAATTAAATACGACGGATTTAGAATGCGTAGTTCGCCAATTTTTATTATCGTTAGAATTCTTGATGGATCGGACGGATTATCTGTGTCTAACATATTTTTATAACCTCTATTTTTATTCGAGATTCAAAAGACCTCCTGGATTTTTAATACAAGTAAAAATACAAGTAAAGTTGAAACTAAAATAAAATCAGATCCAATCTACTATAATAGCTATTATTGACTATAGTCAACAAAGCGCGTAAGTAATCCTAAAAGAGACACATACACGAAGCCAGAGAAAGAGACAAAGATAGAGAGAGGAAGAAGAGAATTCGAACGGCACGCGAATGAAGGAAATTAAGAGCAATCAGCGCAGCGCACATGTTCGCGCGCCCGCTCGACGCGAAATCGCGTTTGCTAGAGGACCGCAAAAATGTAGCGTGACTCTCGTGTTATTCGTATTCTCTTTTGTATTCATACTTCGGATAACCTAAAAAGAGAATACGACGAAAGATAAAACAAAACATCGAATAACAATAATAACGATAATGATAAAAATTTAAATCGAGTCTCAATAACGAAGATCATCGAGAGGTCATCGAAACGTCATCTATGACATATCACGTTCCCGCTGTTAAATTACGACTTCGATCGGAGCGAGATGGAAAAGTGGGGTAGGAGTGGGGGAGGAGTAGGCGGTTCGGGATAGAGGGTGGAAACCACCGTGGAAATTTTCCGATTCGCGTACAGCGGATGCATACCAGCGATGCGATTCGCAACGTTAACAGTTATTTCGGCGCCGGTGAATATCCGCTTTTGGTTACGCAGTGATCCTCCGAATGGAACGTTACTGGAGCACACGAGCGCGCGCGCTCGTTCCCCCTTCCCCTCCCCAAATCCCTACGTATATTCGGCCGCTCTTTTCTATTTCGTGCTCCGCTTTTTCGCACTTTTTCCCAGTTTTCACGTTTTCCTTCTATACTTTTTCGGTCAGATTTTGTTCAGTTTCGACCCTAAGCCCCCGCCATCGTTCATTAACACGTACAATATATGCGTATAGCGTATATCATAAGACTAGTTTCATATCGAGTGAATACATTGCGTGAAATCCAACGTACAATGTAAACTAATCACATATTATAAAAAAAAACATTGGTAAAGAATCAATGACCGATATTAACCTACGAATACCCATACTCTATTCGTACTTTGCTATTAAACGGTGATTACCCCGTTACTTTCCAACGAAGCGTCGTTCGCACACATTCACGTAAACGCATGGAAACGTAATTCGTAGAAATATTCTTTCCCGACTGATGTCCCCGACACGCCGTACGAACTTATATACCATAAATGTGTATCAAAAAGCACCGTGCACATATTACACGCATAGGTCTCGCGCTCGCGCGCGCAATCCCGCAGGAGTCTGCGATTACATATCATTATTCCGCATGGCTGGCCAAGCTCCAACCCTGGAGATATGTTTGCAACTAGATTACCGTTCGTAACGTTCTCTCTCCCTCTCTCTCTTTCACTCTCTCTCCCTCTCTCTCGCTCCCGAGCATCTCTCTCAGACTCACTTGGACTCTCTAATTATTTGGCGTTGCACGCGAGTACACCCAGTCGCTTCGCACTCGAGAAACACGTTTCAAACGCAGTTCGTGGCTCGCGTAGGCGAGTGAGTTGCTGCCGGTCGAGGGCCAGGGTTTGTAGCAGGAAACACAAAATAGAGATTCGGCCCTTTGAAGACGATAAAGCCGCTCGCTCGTAATCGCGCCACTCATCGATCCCAAAGGAATAACTTGCGACGCTTATGTGAGAGAAGACAGTAGTGTGTTGGAAATTTAGATCATTTGAGAGCTGGTACGGGTACCGGATCGATGAAATCAAATTTTAAATGGTTCGATAAAATTTAATAAATAGTACGCGAGTTAACGTTTTCTTTTTACACGTTGATTAACGATAAAAAACAGTAAAAACTGCACTCAAAACTGTCTACGATAATAACAAATCAGACGATTTAGCTTCAATTAATTTCTCTGAGTCATAAATAAATAATTGACGAACTACCGGTTGCTCATCATCACTCTAAGATAATTTAGTAAAAAGATTTGAAAACGAGTCTCCCGACAATCGTCGTCCCGCGAAAGAGTCTCTTGTAAACAAAAGGAAGGCTGGAACTCTCGCGGAAGAGTAGAAGTAATAGAAAGAGAAAGAGAGAATACTCTTGAGAGTGGTAACGTAGTAAAGAGCAAACTTTCCGAGAGATCGAATCTCAGGAAGAGGAAGGAACTTCTCGAAAACTCATAATTTATAGTTCCAGCTCTCGTTAAAAGATCTTTCCGTTTGCGTGTACGTTCGATTGCTTCTTCGAGTAACTACTGAGAATCGTTCTTTCTTCGGTCCCGATCTTACCCAAGATCTTAAGAACTCGCTATCTCTCTCCCTCCCACTTGTTCTCGATCTTGGCTATTAGATCGAGGTCCAAGGTAAAGCTTGATCCTGCTGCTGATGCTGTTGCTCGCGTCGCATCGGTTTACAATATCGTAAATCGTTTGCTAACCAGTTGGTCCCGCGGAATGCATGGAATTCGGCTGGTACCTGCTGGTACCGTCTTCGCTCTCTCACACGCACGCACACACACACACGCGCGCGCGCGAGACATCGCAAAAGGGTTGTGAACGTGCAAGAGGGATAGGAATACCGAGGATGCGACCGAAACGTCCTCGTCGTCTTCGAGGCATCGTTCGCGAGCCGGACATCTGCGTTCTTGCGAGCAAATCGGCAAATTCGCTCGCGGACGATCCCTCGCGGTTATGTGAAGCGCGGCGACCGTCGTTGCTCGCTGGCGAACCTTCCGTTCGGTCTTCTCGAACGAAGGGCCCTCGAAGGTATGCGAGTTCTCCGATCAGACGGAACGGATGCCGAGCGACGATTCTTCCTTCCCCCCTCTGGCTCCTCTTCTTCAGATCTTTGCGTGCCGACATTTTTCCAAAAGATTCTTTCCACGGCCTCTTCCCCGACCCTTCTTCCACCTGCTTCTTAGCCGTCCTCTTCGCTCTACCCTTCTTTTTTAGGATTTATGGCGTTCCCTGTTTTTGCTTGGCTTTGTTGTAATTATGTTAGGCTTTTTGGAAGGTTAGATCGTGGTTGTTGGTTGTTAACGAGTTGTAAAGAGGGTAGAGTTCTTTTTTCGAATTATGCGTGTCCCAATCTCATATCACACATGCTGGAAGCAACGTACCTTTTCTACTATTACTAACTTTCATATCCGTCGATTGGAAAGTGAAATTGCAAATCGTATCGATCGTACATATGTACATACTTCCTCTCCCACGATGTGCCCTTTGCCATATCTTCTCGTAGCGAACGGAGAGTCCACGTTTTACGATAATTCGTTTAATCGTCGAACTAATGCGATTCTGTCATTCGCATCTCGGCCAGTTCAGACGGAGATAATAACGTAATTTAGCCGTCGGCAAACGTCGAGGCTCCTCTCTCCACCCCCCCTCTCTCTCTCTCTCTCTCTCTCTCTTTGTGTGTGTACCTACTACTCGTGTGGATCTACTCGTTCACGATCGCATCCGCGAACGCGCGCACGCACCGTGTTGTTTCAGGTAATCGCATGAGTTACCACGCCGATGGTTTATTTGCCGCATAACTCGCGGCTGCGAGAGAGCATCGGTGCAAACGGCGCGATTCGTATCTGAGTCGTTCGAATGGAAAATCAGAAATTCTGCGTTACGTGGAAGCCTGCCGATTACGTGTTACCTTTTCATGCACGAGAGAAAGAAGGAAAGAGAAAACAGTATGTTANNGGGGGGGGGAGAAAGAAAGAGAGAGAGGTCTTTATCGGATGCAATTAGAATGATTACATTAACGATGTAGTAGCTGTCCCGAGGTCTCGTACTTTATATACTGCGTTCGTTTTAAATCATCTTTTTTACTTTCAACGTAACTCGATCTACGACTATATAAACAACCACGACTGTCTATTAATTACCGGCTTTGTGAAATGAAAAGGAGAGTATCTAATCGAAGTGCATACATCTTAACGATCCCGACCATCGTGTTGGTTAATTTAATCATTGAGTGTCGCATTCATGTTACATAACATACATGAATTCATACGTCTCTGTCTAGTTTTTTTTATTTTTTCAAGTAGGTAAAAACACGGGAGAATGTATTATCTTCTATCTGCATCGTTCACAATCTTTATCGATCATCGTACACGTGTATTTTTCTAACATAATATTTTGGAAAAGCCTGATTAGAGAAACAGGGATTTTTTTTATTATACAACGGATTGCCCGCGTTCGAGACTCGAGTTTCATTGATAAAAATTCATGAAATGAAAGTAATACCGCGCAACGTCGCCGTACCTCGTAATGATGAGAAAATAATAAAAGCTTCTCCCCTCTTCTGTCTCTTTCTCTCTAGTTTCCCGATGCGTTCCTACGAATGTACTCGATGGTACGCGAGCAAAAGGAGATTTTAAAAGGCCACGAAAGAGGAACGAGAAGAGGAAGAAAGGGGGAGAGGTTGAGCCAGTGGTATAATTACACCGCCTTTGTTTCCAACAATTTATATTAAAGCGAGAAGCATTCTGCATTTGGAAATGAAATGCGTTGCGCGCATCTACTCACGGCCGTAAAACTTTCTTGCATCTGTGCTAAAAAGTAGAATTAATCGCAACGATGATGAGAATGATGAGAGAGAGAGAAAAAGAGAGAGAAATATATATAATTATATTCACAGACAGAATTTGTATAATGAAAATACATTTTGATTAAGATATCCCGTATATTAATCGCCTTTACGTTCTATTTGTTTGCCGAAGCCGAAAGTAGTAACGCTCGAAAGCATTACGCGCTTTTATTCTCGAAACTCACGCGATTGTTTATAATCGTACCGGAAGAGGTCTCATGTTAGGTATTTCGCATTACGAAATTCTTAATGCTCACAAATGTGGAACGATCGATATTTTGATTGTATAGAACGCGTTACGTTTTTTTCCCTAGATTTTTTTATATTCTACTCTTAGAAAAATATAATTGTAGACTATTATCAAATTATTGGTTTTTAAATAATTATCATTTAAAGATAGATACGATAGAAATAGAAAGATAGATAGATTAGATACTTTATTTTAAGAAACTAACGTAATTTTATCAGCGATTATTATTATACTTCGTATATTATAGGACACCGCTGGACTATTATCAAGTCACATTTCAGAAGTAGAAATTATATCGACGATCCGCTTAAGTTGAATCGCGCAGGACGAAAGTACGATATATAGAGAGAGAGAGAGATGGGTCATAGGTGATTTTGCTCGATTAGTTGCTAGAGAAACTGCCACTACTCGGAAGACACACCAAGGCGAAGATATCCGTGCTCGCAAATAGCCCTCTAAGTTTCCTTGGCGTCCGCCATAACGCGTTTCGATCTTCACTTTGCAAGTCTAACTTCGGATCCTTCGACGATCTCAAAGTCCTTCGAAACTGAGATGTATATGTGCATAGATATAATATGTACTCGCACGTATTCTAGTTTTGTGTATATTAAACATGTTTCTGTCTTATTAGATTGTTATTACATAATTCCTGTCGTATTGCGTGTATAATCCTTAATATGGGATATATTATATTAAATATATAATATTAAGTTATTTATTTTTAAATTTTCCATTTAAAATTCAATTTTGCTGTAAAATTTGCAGTTATTTCTTGAGCTCAAAATTGACAAGGTAGGTAATGTTAAAATCTGTTGGAAGGATTGTGCAACGACCTAATGCTCGTTTAAATATTTTCCAACTTAGTTAACTCCTCTAATTATTGGAAAATACGTCGTTACACTAAGAATATTTTCGTTGGCGGTATAACGAAACGCTAGTATCTAGATCCCCGTTTAGCCGAGAGAATTAACGCGTACATTCGTTATATCGATAGAAGGAAGGAAAGCGCGAGAGAAAGCGAGGGGAATTGGAGAATAGTAGACGAGAGTGGGTAGTATAAAGCCGGCTGCTCGATTACTCCTTGAAGTCGGCTAATTAGCGAGTTGATCAAGACCGAAAGGCCAATGGAGGTCGGACTCCAGGCTCGCGGAACGATTCGCACAACTCCTACGTTTGTTGGATATAAACGCGCGCGCCGCGGATGCATTAACCCGAGGGTACGTCGCGTGTAACGAACGTTCCTATTGGATACTCTCCGTCTCTATTTCTCTCTATTCTCGTTGTCTTTTTCTTAGAAGAAGAAAAATCGAATAGCGTAACAAAATAATTCTTTTTTTCGTGGTTCGTTTGACTGCGTCACTAATGGCAGGTAGACAGCGGTAGATATAGCTCGTTACGTTCGCGAAATATATACGGAGAAAGGAGAAAGGATATTGTTGATGTTTCAAAGCATAGTCAAGCTTTCATCATGCTCCTGCGTGCTCCTGCGTGCTCCTGCGCGCTCCTGCGCGCTACCGTCGCTCTCCGATTTTTTATTTTTATTTATTTATTCTCTGCCTTCGGTGAACGTTCGTTCTTTGCTTCTTTTTCCTCCTTTTTTAATGCACGACGTACAAACATTCGCTTTTATCCACCTGCCGTACACACTTTTTGGATTCTTTTCTTCGTCGTTCAGTTCCTTTTCAAGCGGCTCACCTTTACGTTAAAATTTTCTAGCGAAAAGAAAGACGACAACAACAACAAAAAAACAGATTGAAAGCTAGTCGACACCCGGCCGGATTAATTTATCCAACGGCCTTTGAACGGACAGTCCTCTCGCGGGGCTTCGATTTCCTCCTTCGAAAGGCTCTTCTCTTTTGAAGGCACCAAAGGTTCGATCTTTAACGCTGAAAACGCTTGCACGCTTCTCTTTGGTCACTCGACACGCCTCTCTCGCAAAAGGTTCGCTTCTTTGGAATTTTTGAAGGACGAATTATCGATCCCTCGCTCGTAGATTCGTTTCGTTCGCTATATCAGAATTCTTTCTTATATCGTAACATCAACAATAACAACCATATTATTACCGTACTAACATTTTTTATGTGACTTATCCAAAATGGATCTACGTATCATTTGTTGTAAAAAGAAACGAAAGAAGCGTCTGCTTTATCGGTATTGTAACGCGAACGGCAGCACTTTATGGTTGCTTCGAAAATTCACTTCGTCTCTCTCTCTCTCTCTCTCTATCTCTATCTATCTATCTATCTCTCTCGCACTCTTTCTATCTTATACTCACTCGATCTATTTTCGAGCACCTCTGTACGTTTACGTCCCACGCTCTTTGCCACCTCTCCCCCTTAAAGCCGCGTCCTGAATTTACGAGCACGAAAATTGATTCACGCCCAACTTTTTTCACGGGCTACTCTATATCATCGAACATCCGTTTGCGAGGATCTCGTACAATACTCGCGTTTAGAACACGATTAGACGATCGATCTTCTTTTTTCGAAAATCTTTTCTTTCCCTACGATAATATACATATGTTATTGTACTATTGTGTATGATGTCTTCGTATCGATCTTTTTACGTAATGCGATGATGACGACGGCGCTGACGATGATGTATATACATATATACATNNNNTGTGAAATTCGATCGGTCGAATCGAGAAGTGGTAGGAATAAGACGACACGCATCGTCCGATAATAAATCGACGGGACATACTCTTTTATACTTTTTTTATCTCTCTTAAGCTCGCTGGACCCGCGACACACGGCACACACACACACACACTCTCTCTCTCTCTCTCTCGCTCTCTCCCGTATTTTCGGAGCCGAAGGACATCCTCGCGAGCTAAATTTAAGCGAACGAGCCTCCCTTAAAGCGCGACTCTGCCTTTTCGTCTCGATATCCGATTTGGAGAAACTGGGGATGCTTCAGCGAAACTTTAAGAAGAAACGCCGCTGAAAATCGATTTTCAGTAGCTTCTATTATAAAGTCTTGGAATATCGTTGACCGGATCGTAAGAGCTAAGTTTAGGTACGAAGCTAATTTTTTATGATACTTTCTATTCTCGTACTATGTAACAATATACTTGTTCGTTCAAGATAGGTTGAC
Organism: Odynerus spinipes; assembly: GCA_032403825.1. NCBI lineage: Eukaryota > Metazoa > Arthropoda > Insecta > Hymenoptera > Vespidae > Odynerus > Odynerus spinipes. The sequence continues at coordinate 2,947,693 of JAIFRP010000030.1, forward strand.
GTCGGTTTTGGTATTGTTACTATTTTTATATTTATATATTTTTATTACCTAAAGATACTTCAATATTATACGTGCTATATATCGTGCTATATCAATACAATACGTGATATCGTTAAAAATGTAACGTAGCGTTAGCGATACGGTAAGCCGAGTGAGTATGACCGCGGAGTGAGCTCGCTCAACCTTTATATTTATGTTGATCCGCCGAAAGTCAGCGAAGACTGCCATCTCGCGACCTCCCGTCGACGAATCAGATCATTGCATCCGGTGATTGGTTAATTAATAATAGAAGGGTATCCAGAAGGATCCCAATATAAATACAGAAGATCGGCGAAAGCGACAAGTCGATGACATCTGACGGAATCGTCCGGTCAATTAAAACACAACTCTCTTTTCTTTTTACTATTTCCCGTCAACGGTAGAACACATAATTCGATTTTAATCGCAATAAAAAGTCGTTGCAGATCGGACTAGCGTAAACGAAGCGAGACGGAACGATAAATAAAGTCGTTCTCAACTTCGTTGAAAGAAATTGATTTGGGGATGCGCGAGCATAGTATAGAAAAAGAAGTAGAGTCGTTAGCGTCGAACGCGCACGAAAGGACTCTTATGTAATTTCGTCGAAAGGAGGAAAGATTGGATCGACGTGAACCGAAGGCGGTCGCTTACTCGCTTTGCTCGCGTTGTCTCCACGCTTTCCGCAGACGCCGACGAGCGTAACCGCGAAGAGGAATCGTAATAAACGTCTTGTTCGTTCCTTCGTTCGCTCGTTCATTCGTTTTAGCTACATAGTTCGTTTCTTCGTACGTACGTATGTATGTACGTTCGCTCTCGCTACCGTTCGCAACGTGCCGATTTCACTGCGAAACAGAAACTCGCGTGAAAGTCTAGGACGTCCGGTCTTTTGCGAGCGGCTCGCCGAAGGAAAAACTCTGGTAGCGTGCACTTACCGATTACGTATTTCGATCCGGTAGCGCGTTTCAATTAACATAAGACGAACGCAATTCGACCCAACTTTGTTTATCGTTCTATGTTACTTTAGCTTGTTTTATCATTTGTAGCACTTTTTTATACATCGCACACCCGGAAGAAAGGCGCCACGAGTGAAAAATTTCTAAATCTCCTTTTATTGGTATTTTTTATTTAGAACGATATCCATTTTTAATTACGAAAACTTTGTTTGCCGTTTTTGCCCTGTGACACTTGTCTCGCGGGTGTACGATATTATTAACGAAAGAATGAATTTGATTAGCGACATATTAATCATCGTTATCTACAATTTTCATCGCTTGGTCAAATCTCCATTTAATGACGCTCTCTTCTCGATGGCGGCCGCGAAAGTATCGTCATCTTTTTAATGAAATAACCCCGACGATAAATACACGGTGTAAGACAATAGTTATACCGCGACCTAATGAATGAGAAATTTTATTTCTTACGTGATAAATATGTTCATACGTCTCCGTATCTTTCCGACGATGATCTTTAATCGTTCGTCGCAGTTATCAAAAACCGGTTTCCATCGCGGTATCCTTCGATCTATTTTTTTTCCATGGAAAGGAAGGAGAAAGAAAGGAAGAACGATGATAACGCTCGTAACGGATTTGATTAATTATTTTTTCTACTAGATCATTAGCGGCATCGTTACCATTAGGCCGGTGTCACACGAGCGTCGAAACAACGTCCATTGCGACGAACGTCGCGACGTCCGTCGTAGCGTTATATATTGGTTTGCATGAGATCAGTCACACGAGCAACGTCCGTTAATTTTGACGTACATACATACGTACAACGCTAGCAACGTCGAAAAACGCTACGACGCCCGTTAAACAATTGAAGCCGGGTTTTTACTTTCTTCATTTCTCTATACGGAAGACAAAACGAACGCTCGTGTGATCGCTACTATTAACGTACGTCAAAATTAACGTCCGCCACAACGGACGTCGTTTCAACAACGTTCGTGTGACCGCGGCCTAAAATCGTATGTCGAGTAACGACGGTGACCTCGCGGTGATGATTACAGCGAGAAAAATTGGTGAAACGTAATAAACATTTTCCTATTTTTAACTGCTCCACCCCCTCAATCTTGTGACACGATTTAATCGACCGACGATAACGATTTAAAGCCGAAAACGTGAACACACACGTAGATATATTATTTTGTAAGTAAGTTTGATCTACATATACGATAACTCTCTGCATTATAGGTGCATCCACGTCGCCGTCATCCTGACCTGCCCGAGAAATCCTCATGAAAGACTGGGAACTCAGTACTCAGAATAGCATCGGTATCGTAGACATTTATTTTTTTATTTTTTCTCCTATCCAATTTAGCGCGACTCGATTATTCGCAAATCGAGATCTTCGAATTTTCGGATATCTTTCTGTTTCTCTTTCTGCTTCCTCGTCGAGAGTCCTCGTATTTATCTATGCGCATTTAAACGCGATCGGACTTCTTACGAGGGTACCTGCTAGTGGTGATGGTGGTAGTGGTGGTGGTAGTGATGGTGGGAAAAAGGTGAAGGGTCGACTAGCAGCATGATGGACGCTACTTTTATTATTCTTTATCTCGATCGACGTGACGCGTGTATGTTTCTCTTTTTCCTGGATATTTAAATGGACGTATTCGATGATGTTTTTCCTTTATCACCATTTAAATAATGAAGAATCGACTAAAGAAGCTGTTGTTAAGCCGCTGTGACATAAGCTGTATTATTGTGAACGAGTTCGGAAAAGTCGACATGTTACGCGATTTATATCTACGAAATAAAAAAAAAAACAACAAGAAAGACCAGATATTTAACGTAATCGCGATAAACATTCGAATCGCTATCGAATATTGTTCACGAGAAGGAAAGAAAAATAATGACAATGATAGAAATAATATACTCTCAAAATGTCTATTTTCTATACTCGTATTCGCGATTACCCAAGCGATACTATGCAGGTAATTAAGAACTTATTGTTAGTATGGGAAAGTTACGCGATCCGAGACCACACAATTTTCCACGAACTATCGTCCTCTTCGTCCTTTACCCAGTAACAAAATCGATCGTTAAATACTCTTCCAACGATAGACCTTCAGCGAATCATCGCTCGCTAATACTCATGGACGTGGAAACAGAAGGAGGAGGAGGAGGAGAAGAAGGAAGAAGAAGAAGAAGGAAAACGTTGGTGGACTCGTCGAACGAGCCCGTGCCTCGTCTCATCCCGTCCTCCTGTCTCGTCCCCTTTCGTAGAATATCCACGAAGAGAGTCGTTCTTCCGAGGCCGCAACCGCGAATTACATCGCAATTTCCCGAAATTGCGCAATCCGCGCGGGCTAATGGCCGCCAGCGTCCCGCCAACGGTGGTCCTACAACGTACCACCATGTTGGGGTGTGGTGATGGGGGGGGGGACTAACCCAGGAAGCCAACTTGCCTCGTTCCATAAGGGTGGGAGTGTATATGGGGTGAACGAGTGGGGCAAAGTGACCATTAATTAAGCAAAATCATAAACTCGCGGCTTGCATACGCGCTCGCGCGCGCGCGCTCAAAAGCGGTCGGATTGAAAAAATTTTAATAAAACGCACTCGTTATGCTACTTTCACGAGCTAGTATTATATCTCGCGATCGTTGCCTTACTCGTGTTAGAGATTTTACGTCATAGAAGAAAGAGAGGGTAGAGGTAAGGGGAAGTGTAAGTTCAGATGCACCGGGTTGGTCGTAGACATCGATTATAGATCGCGAAATCCGTTTGTCGTCCTTCGGGAGTCGCTTCTTCTTTTTCCTTTCGATTCTCGCGAGAAGTGACGAAATCGGATCGGCATTCGAAAAACCTTTTCCACGGCTCTTCCACGAAACGTTTAAAAGTTTGCAAAATCGATAATTAATGTATTTCCTCGCGTGTTCCACACTAGATTCTTCGCTTCTCGTAGCTACTCATAATTCGCTAACCGCTTTATATAACTCGAGTTCGTGGTCGACACACGCAAATCGGTTTCTTCTTTCCATTCGTCGAGCGACGATACTAAAATAGAAAGCCCATTGGTTATCCCGGATCACTCGATAGATCTATTCGCATCTATCATTCAAACAAATTGAGATTTCTTGTTAGTATTGTTATTATTTTGAAAGAGAAATTATAATTTATACGTCGAACACGCGCGTGGTTGTCGTATTAATTTTCCTAACACGTTGACTCTAATATTTTACACGAGTTGTCGCTTAGCCTTTTTTTTTTTAATTTTATCGACCTTTAATTCGACAGATTTGCCTCTATTATTTGATATACCAATTTATTTCGAGCAAAGACAAACATTGAAAGGATATTGTAATTGATATAAAATACCGATGAAAATGCAATCATAATGTAATCAAAATAGTTGTTTTCAGATGATTATTTAAGATAAATGAAAATTATTATAAATCACACTAAACAATTCTACTCCGATAATCGAAAATCTCTCTCATAATAATAATAATTCCTTTCGTTCTCTAGTCAACGACCACGTTGAAGACTGGAAGGGTTTTGGTGGGGATAGAAAAGACTCTCGCTCTCTCTCTCTCTCTCTCTCTCTCTCTCTCTCTCCTTTTCTCTCATGTACTCGTTCACTCGCGCGCGCGTGTCGCAATGTCCCTTAACGACTGACGGCTGCTGGAGAACCGGTCGACCTCGATACACCGTGCCGAGGCTCGGCTCTCCGTTCTACCTACTCAACGCCGCGGATAACCTATGTATTCTCGATACATATGTATCGCGTACACGCATACACACACACACACATATACGTATATCTGGATTTTGCACAATCGGCACACGGCTCCGCAACCGCGCGAATTCGAACCTGGCATATTCTACCATCGCGGTATTATTATTATCATAATTTTTCTTATTACCGCTCGTTATTATTATCAGTGAGATATTGCTCGGCACTGGACGATCATCGGCTATTTAACCTCACCTTTTTATACTCGTCCATCATCCGATCGGGGCGTTACCTGTTTGCTCGAAATCATAAGAATGAGTAAGAAAAATGTACGTGTGTATTCGAGAAGTAAACAATGGGAATTTACATGGATAGAGAAGATTTTTTTTTTTTTATTATATGGACGAAATAATATAATTTTTCCGAGGTATCGAGAATTGGTATAAAAAATGAGGTGAGCAAAGGGATAAGACGACGATGATTATCATAATAGTAACAATAAGGATAATAATGAGCTAGAGACCCCCCGGGGATGGAAAATCGAAAATCGCTATCGCGATTTAGAGTCACGCGAGAGAAACGAAGCGGTTTACGCAACAAGAAAAGCACTCTCTCGCTCGCGTTCGCTAACGTGGCCTCTCACGGCTCACCGTCGGACATCGCAGTTTCCTCTTGCGTCCATTTCGCGTGTGCGAGCGTGTTAGTTGATATACACTTTTCTACGTACGTATATACACTCGGGAGGT
>JAIFRP010000030.1:2960445-2974868 GCA_032403825.1 Odynerus spinipes
AGAGAAGGAGATAGACAGCTCGTGCGCGCGAACGCGACGTCTCCTGTAATTTACGTACGATTATGCGGACGGGCAGAGAACATACGCGTGGTGACACTTTGAAAGATGGAACTTGTTTTATTTTTCTCCTCGGGGTCGATATACCGGGTCGAACGAAATGTTCCTGCGTTTTTATTCTATTTGTAATAAATTCCACTGCATTGTTTTTACAGAATGCGATATAATTAATCGATTAATCGATCTAAGCCAGAATTTTCAAATCAGAGTTTTTTGAACCACTTTTGACACGTGCGAATCTTTACAGAGTCTCCTCGATAAACTTCACAAATGTTTTTCAACCGTTTCTGTAACTCTAGTTCTTCTTAAAAACTCGTAAAGTAGTACTGGTCTACGGCATTGCGTCCGGAAAGGGTTAAACATAATTTAAAATTAACATAAATTATTGTAATCGCTCGAGTACGATAAACGAAACCTAAAGATAAGATAAGAAAAGATAAGATAAGAAAAAAAAGAAAGCTAAGTAGTTAACATTAAAGTCGTAACTCGCGATCGACTTTGCCTTACGGTATTAACGTTTGAAGGGCCGCGGATAGGTAATAAATGGCGAGTCGGTATATCCGAGGAGTAGAGTTCGATCTTTAAACCCGTACAAGTCACGGGTCGTCGACCTTAAGGAGTCCAACGAGCGAGCGAGCGAGCGAGCTGGCGAGTAAGCGAGCGAACTAGTGAGAACGGCAGACACGATGTTTCCGGTCTCTCGACAAAGGTACTTTTTTGTCGGACACTTGGAAGCGCCTTTACTCGTAAAGCCAAAGCGACCGACCAATCGTATCGCGCAGCCTTCTACTACTTCGAGCCTAACGTACGCAAAGAGTAGGTAGTACGTTCCTGTAATTGCCTCTTTAAAGTTACACCCTTTCTTATTCGCTGCTTCCTCTTCTTCTTCGTCGTCTTCTTCTTCTACTTGTTCGTCTCCTGAGCCACACTTTAAAAAGGTCCTTCGATTGTTTCAAGCTATCTATAGTTCGATTAGTGTTTAGATACGATATAGAGAACATTTACATCGAACGGTACGATAAAACAAAACAGGGAGTAATAAAGGACACTCGAAAAACAAAAAAACATCGAGGATAAACTCCCACCGCTACGCCCTGTTATTATTTCTTATCACGCAAGCAAACACGTAGGTGGAAAGTCGCGGAGTGTTAGCCCGGAGCCTTCCGCGTAATGTAATCGCAAAAGCGACGCTACTCGTTTCGTTACGCTCCGCTAATTCAACGTAACCACGAAGCTGAGGTATGATTCACTTGTTACGGATTTAAATTGTACCTTAGTCGCGGCTAATAAACTGCGTATTATCTCGACGATTTAGAAAAGAAATGGACGCGAGGTGATTAAAAATGTATCGTTAAGATCGTTTGAAGAAATGGAAGAGATTATTCTCTTACACCGCTTACATTAAAAAAAAAAAGTAACGTTTCCACCTGAGCCACGGAAGGAGGAAAAAGTTGTTAAAAATACGAAAAGACGGTAAACATGAGAAGTCGAAAATATTACCAACGTTTGAAAACATATTTTCACTCCTCGTGCGAGCTTAATGGGAGAAAGGTTGTGTAGTAGGTACGCGATAGCCGGAAACGAAGCGATGGGGAAAATACGAGGTGTAGATAACGACAACGTCGACGACGACGGCTACGAGGACTGCGACGAGGACTACGAGAGAGAACGACGGTAGGAACGTAACGTAACGACGGACGGTGCCTGGACACACCGAGAACGTAACGTCGGCGGGTCGGAGGGAAGGGGGGATAGCTTGTACACGTGTAAGCGTGCAGCCCATTAATCCGAGCGTGTCGCATTGATCTATCATTGTCCTGGCCCCCGGGCTGATATACACATCTGAGCTTGATACATAATAGATCGCGAACGTGGTCTGGCACGACGCGAATAGCAGCCTGTTTGCGCCCGCGTGAGCGTGTTTTACGCGCGCGAGCACGTAACGCGCACTCGGCTATATAAACACACACGTACACGTACTCGATATCTTTGGCTGTGAGTATATAAAAGTCTGCTAACCCAGTTTTACGCGCCGTCCAGTGCCTTCGATAGTATAATCCTGTAGTGACTGTGTGTGTGAGTATGTATGTGTATGCGCGTTCGCCGGATAAACACGTACGCGCATGTACGTATGGCTGTGTGTGTGTGTGTGTGTGTGTGTGTGTACATACGTGGAGTTTAGAGGAGCACGATCTCGAATCCTTCTTCGCGATATTTTCGCGAGGATTTTTCTCTTTCTCTCTCTCTCTCTCTCTCTCTCTCTTCGTGTCCTATCTTTGTCTCGTATCGCTATCTTGGGTACACTCGGACATAGATTTATTATCACGGAATTCGGTCGTACGAAATTTTCGTCGCATTATAGTTTTTTTTTTGTTTTATTTTTTTTATTTTTTTTTTTTTTGAAATTTTGGATGTGTTGAGCGGAGACACTCTGCGTCATCGTGTCCATTTTACTGTTACAAATTTTGTTTAACATGTTAATCACGACAAAATTATTGAATAGGATAACTTGAAGAAATTATGTTACGAATGAAAGACTGTTAATCATCGAGTATAAGTCAGATCGCAAACTCGCGCGAAAATAATCGGAAAGTTCAAAGGAAACATCGATTTCAAAAGGAGATAAAACGAATTATCGAGAAAAAAGAGAGTCGATGCGGTTGACTCGGTTCGTCAGGATTCAGGTTTTGTAAACGACGCTCGAAGTCTCATTCAAGAACTGGTCTCGGGGCACCGTAAACCGCTAACTCGCGAGCGAAGCGCGAGGAATAGAAATGTGTGTGCGTGCGCGCGCGCGCGCGCGAAGAGAGAGAGAGAGAGAGAGAGAAGTAAATGCGATCGCGCGTTAAAACTCGTAAGAGTAGTGTGCACGTGCGCGTATACGCCGTGTCTCGAAAGTGACGTGCGATTCGTTCCGAATCATTACGAGCGGTCGTAACGAACGAACGTGCCGAGCTACGCAGGCACGAACGAACTTTTTAAGGATAATTATCTGCTCGAATAGTTTCGTACAATTTTTCTAACTATTTCTTTCTTCTTTCCTGCGATTCTTTTTTTTTTTTTATTTTGAATAGGTATATCGCGTCTTTTATTACTATGTTTCGTGTTATTAATAACAAATATTTCTCTATTTGTCTATATCTTTTAATAATACTCGATCACGTGACAGACAAATGACAAATAATTGGCGCAACGTTGAAAGCGTCGATAACGTTATTCGTAAATCGAAAAATTCTTTCTTCCAACCAGGAGGAAATGGTGGACATTAGAAAAGGGGCGGGGATGAAAGGGGGTGCCGGTAGAGGGGGAAGAGCGTGCGGAGGAAAATAGTTACTTGCTCAGTTTCTCAAGCTTTCGAGTCCGAGGAGGATTAAACCGCGCTTCGTTTTAACGGTAGCCAAACTTTCTTGACTCTACTCCCCCTCCCCTCCCTCTAACCCCCCTTCGTCTCTTCACTCGCTCTCGTGTTTGAAGTTCTTGCTAACTCGATTAATGGATACTCCGTTTGCACGGGATTACTCGCGGTCGTGTAATTGAGTCTGATTCACACCGAGGCAGCGGCAGCGGCGGCGGCAGCGGCAGCAGCAGCAACGATCGCGGCCAAACGGAACGTTCCTCGGCCCCGCGCGAGTTTCGAGTCTCGCGAGAGAGTTTTACTTTCCTTTTAATTCCGTTTCGGATAACATATGTTGGGGAAACATCGTGGTGATTTGGACTTCGGTTATTTTTGAACGAGATTTCAGGATATTTCGACGGTCATTTGTATCGAATACATTTCAAATTATCGTATAAAATTAAAATCAGGAAATACTAAGTAAAATAAGTAAAGAAATGTATATTTATTACTTTATCTTAATTAATAATGTTAATGTTTATCATTATATACGTGCATATACCCTTTTTCTGCAAACGTAAATCCCTTTGTAACAAGAATAAATAATTTGTTAGTATCTACAATAAACGCGAAGGAAAAAAGTACGTATAATAACGAATGCCGTTTGTAACGTCATACATTGTACGTATGTAGATAGCTACGCGTGGTCAAGACCCCGTTATAATACCTTAGACTACGTTTATGGATACGAAATGGCAACTGTTTCACCTCTATCGCGTTCCGTGGAACACACACTGCTTCGAGACCGCATTGAAAATTACACCCCGCTGAAAGAGTCGCGCTCGTTGCTAAATCCTATTCCTAGAGTCGACCGCCGCCACCGCCTGTGCCTTCACCGTCACCGTCACCGTCACCGTCACCGTCACCGTCACCGTCACCGTCACCGCTGTTCCTTGTAACGAAACTCCGATACAACGTTAGGTATCCCCTCACGACCACGTAAAAACCGATTGGTGGCTCGACCGTCGCCCGTGCGTTCTCTATCGTCTCGTGTGAAATCGCACATGTTACGGGAAGGTTATAGGGGGTGATTTCTACTTTCAATGTAGATGGACTTCGTTTGATTACAAGATTGGAATGGAAGGCTTATTATTTTAGGGTTACGGTATTACAGTAATCTCGTCATCGTTTCTGCAGTAGTGTAATTTGTTTTTTATCCTGGAAAATGAAGTTCGCCTAACGTGCTTTTCTTTTTCTTTTTTGCAGCAATATAAAATTATAAGCTATCGTTTCTGCTCTTAAATTAAGAAAGTATTATTGTTGTTTTTGAGTATACAAATAGTAGAACAGAGAATAATATTTGTTTAGTTTACGAGTCCGTATAAAATGATAAAAATCGAGTCTTCGAAATTATAACGATACGACTGCAAAGGGTTGTCCACCTCGAGGAAAATTTAATTCGAGTTTATTAACCAAAAGACAAAAAAAAAGAATTTTCTCGGAGAAATCGACTTTCTTTTCGAAGGATTTCGCTGAACGGAATACGAGGCGGATAAGCTCACGTATCGCACCGACCGGCCGGATGTCGCGAATTAAGACGAATTAGCGTCATTTATTTAGAAGACAAAAAGCGGCAGGATAACGACCGGTCAGTCGACGGGATATAACGAGTGGCGTAATAATAAGGTTCCGTTCTCCTAGAAACGCCGGTCCTAACGTAGAGAAGATGTGCTTCCGCACGCACCCTTCCCTTCTAACACGAACGTTAGAGAAGAAGACGGTCTCTTTAGGCGCTTTACGATCGGCCAAGCGGCTCATTAGAATTACCGACAAGTGGACTCTTCTTATTTCTCGGGGTTTACGCTGATCGATTCTGCGAAAAGCTCGAAAGTGTTACTTATAAATTTTAATGCAAGAAACGCTCAACTTTTTATATACTTTTTTTAAGCTACAAAATGAAATGTGACGTAACGTGACTAGAGTATATAAAGAGTACGAAAGTTACGAAGGACCTAAGTTCCAAAAACAAAGTTATCGGCGAAATATAATATAGAAAAGTCACCTGTAACATTTCTAAATAATAGAACCTAGATAATCATATCTCAACCGTAATAATATTTCTAGCATCGTAGCAATGTATGTTTGACGAAAGAAAATGACGAAAGAGCTGGAACGCGTGAGATCTCTTCGAAGCGTGTCGCTCGAATTCGTTCTCGCAAGAAGAACGGCGAAGAGGAGGGAGGAGGAAGAAGAGGAAAGAATCGGTCGCGCGCGTGCGAGCGAGCGAGGGCGCGCGTAGCCCACGCGAAACGCTTCTACCACCCGTTGTATACGAGCCATTGTCTCGAGGGAATCGTTATTGTTGTGCAACGCTAAAATTACGGGCGGGATTCGTCGTCGTTCTCTCTCTCTCTCTCTCTCTCTCTCTCTCTCTTTCTCTCTCGCTCTCCACGCGCCGTGGCTCTCACGGAAGAAGCGCGAATTATTATCGCTCACTCGACGTGGATCATTGCTCAATCACTTTTGTTACTGTTAAAGCCGTCTTTACGGTTATGGCACGTTTAGAAATTATCGCCCACCGTTTCAAAAGTTTCCGAGATCGAAGCGCGATGATTCGCGGCATACAAGCCTCGATAAAAGCGATCTCTATCGTAAACGCCGACGCTGTTCCGAGAATTTTAAGCGTTCATCGATAAACGATAGAAATCCATACCGATAGTCCTTTATAAATATAGACGTGTGTATATTTCTTCGTAGTAAAGATAGGCAAATCATAGTAAATATATAAAATCTATATATCTATCTTCTAAAATATAAAAATATATTCACAAATATTATGATATCGTTCTGCATGCATAATTTTTCATATTATATTTAACTGCATCGTTTAAAAAAGGCTAGTTAATTAGTAAAAAAGATTAGATCTTCGATAGATTAGACAACGCGACGTTACATTAGATACGCACAGATACACGTACACGTTCGTAACGTTAACGACGGCGACGACGACGACGAGGACGACGAGGACGACGAGGACGACGAGGACGACGAGGACGACGAGGAGTCGCATAGATACGCAATACGACAAACGGGAGCTTAATATCCACTGTGATGGATGGAAATTGAAGCGACGCGTTTACGGCGTTACCACGGTTGAGCGAAAGAGAAGGAGAGATAGCGGGAGACGGTAAGAGCAAGAGAGAGAACAATAGCAGATGTCGCGTGATTCACGCGTCTCGCGTCATTAACTTCTGCCTGTGCCCTGGCTACGACGGATAATGCGTCCTCGTGTATCGCGTATCCGTAAATAGATACCTGTTCGACGTCTCTCCGCGAGCCCGATCCGTGTTGCGGTTTAAACGCGCGTAAAATTTCTATTCGCCCTCTCGATCTATTTCTACCTCTCTCTTTCTTATGACGTAAATGGATCATCGATTCCGCTAACACGGTTTTGCGGCTCTAAATTCAAGCTATCTAAAAATCATACAAGTATTCTCAACTTGTTAAATACTTCTACTTAGAAATTAATTTTCCGTCTTGATACGATTTTTTTCAGGATGTGCTACGCGTAGTTTTTCTTTTCGGCTATTCGTAAGTGAAAATCAGCGAACTTACGAGTCCCCCTCGAATAACACGTACGAGTTGTTGCTCACGTAAATACTACGCGTGCGAGTTTGCTTTTACGGTCGATTCATTAACTATATTACATTACAAGCGCTTGTAGATATTCCTAGCGGAACATTACGGGACGTTTTCTATACGGAGAGAAAGGTATCGACGTCGGCATAAATCTTTGGTTTAAAGTAGCCTGCGTGAGCGCGGCAAACCGATGACTATCGTGGGAAACCGGGAAAAATTTCTCTCTCTCTCTCTCTCTCTCTCTTTCTCTCTCTTTCTACGTGTACCTATACCTACCTCTGTGCGTGTACGTGTATCTCTCTCGCTTGCGCGTGATGCATCCACGAGAGAGTGTCGAGCAAAGCGAGCGGAGTATAAAAGGCCACTGCAACTTCCGTCTTTTCCGAAGCGAACTTTCTTCTTCCTCCAGCGAGTTTAGCGAGATAAAATAAATTATTTGCCGAGCTTCCCCGAGAGCCGCCGAATAGCTTTTCTTTCCCTTTTCTTCTAAACCACCGTCTTCCATTTTACCCGTCGTCACCCTTTAGATTCTTCCTTGGTAAAGCCGTCTCGCAAAATCGAATTTAATTTCGCTTCGTTTACGCGCTTGTGATCTCATTCGTGATTATTCGAACGTATACACGAATTTTCAGCTATTTTATAAAAAAAAGAGAATAATTCAGATCGTAATATGGAACTCGTTATAAATTCCTAGCACTGAAGAATCAAAGTTTAACAATGGCTCGGTTTGACGAGCATGCAAAAGCGGAAAGCGTTAGGAACCCGAGGGAAGAAGAGATCGTTCAATAAATGGATCGTTCGCCGATATTTAATACACGTCAATGGGAGAGCCAGTAGCGCACACTGTTCGTCCCGCTAACTTTGACAGCGATAAGCGACAATAACGGGCGATGTCGTTTACCGAGGACATTTAACGACAGCGAACCGAGCAAAGAGTGTGTGTGTATATACACAAGAAAGAGAGAGAGAGAGAGAGAGAGGGGTGGAGGTAGAAAAGGGCTCGTCGAGTTACGGCTCGCCCTAATTACCTGATTTAATTAGCGCGATGAAATTATCGGTCCGTTCGTTTCGTTACCGATCGCGTTAGCAGTATCGTAACCGCCGCGCCGTTACACGAGAAGCATCTTTTGTAACAAAGAAGGGGGCCGACCCTGGATGCTTCTCTACGGGGAGAAGACTGATTTTGCAAGCTGCTCGAAACGTCGATCGGCACTCTCGATTTATTCGTTGCGGTTTACGAGCGTGATTCGCACCGTAACATTTCTGTGGCACCATAAACGTTAAGGATGGAGGAAGAGGAAGAGGGGGAAGGTCTGTCGATTGAAAATGTTAGGAAACTGTTTTTTCTAAATATCTTCGTATTAAAAGGTGAAAGTTAACGCTGGTGTACGTAATTTGTATCGGTGATTATAAGTGGTTGTGTTAACAATTTAAACAAAAATTGAATTTATCGTTCATCTTGCGTTACATTGATTTGTATTGTAATAACGTGTAGTCTTTTATGCAAAAAATTGTCTAAATTCATTTAGAAAATGTTCTACGCCATCCGAAGTTTCAAAATAAATTTGTTTATATCATGGAAAAGATACGGATCGCAACGGAAAAATATTTTCGGCTTACGTTAGGTAAGGTCACTTTCATAATCATCGATACATTTATTTATCATCCTTGCTGTCTCACAGGCACGTAGAACGAATTAACGCAGAACGCGAGAAGAGGAGGAGAAGGAAGGATCGATCGATCGCGATTTCTCCGACCTTTCTCTTTCTCTGCCCTTTCCGTCTTCTTTCTTTTCACCTCCGAATGGTAGAAGAAGGCGCGATAAGTATCCAACGCGTTTGCCCACTTATCCCATTGTTTAAATAATCAGAATCCATCGACTTGGGTGTGTCAACATTGTTCTCTCGGGCGTATGCGAGATCTTTCTCTTAAACCCCCTCCTCTCTCTTCTCTACTCTTGCTTCTGCATTTACGCGTTTCACTCTATTCGAAGATTATCCTTTAGAGGTGTCTGTTGCTTACGTGAAAAAAGTGTTGTCTTTGAAGTTGAAATAATATCGAAGCGTAGCCTATAAATAATAAATTACGAGTATAAAGTTTTAAACATTAATAGAGACATACCATTTATATTCGATCATACATAAAATAAATACATTAAACTCGTTATTACATTACATTACATAATTACATTACATAATTAAAATAAAAGATAGATTATTGAAATAAAAATACAAATTCTAGTAATACGAGGTTCCATTTTATGGAAATAAGTAAGCGACTAATATTTTGGTTCTCTTAAAGCGTTTTACGACACCGTAGAGTTTATCCCTATTTATCCCTATAATACCCCTATAATGTTTAGTTTCACTCCGTACACGCACGTAACGACGATTTTGCGATTATGCGGATGCCAGTGATAAATTTCAGGTCGCGTGCTTTACCCTCTCGGAGGTCGGAAAGCGAGGGAAATAGCGCGCTTACACAAAGGTAGATACAAGCGAGCGCGCGTCTCTCTTTGTACATGAAAAACTAACAAAGGATGGGTAGCTGTCATTGTGGGTAACAGTCGAGTCATCATCGGCTACCGTCTCTACCATCAGTCCTCTCTCGACTATCGCCTCGTTGTGTTATTTACCATTGCTGGTGCTGTACCATGAAGATAATGAGTTCGGTAATGATGTTAATAAAACTTGGATTTTTTTATATTCATGATCGGAAGATCCAAACATTTGTATGCTCTACAAACGAGAAGATAACTTATAAATAAAAGGTGACGATTTTGTAATATACTTTTATAATATTATTATAGAATCTTTTCATCATCGTTATCTGTAATTATTTCGCTTTGAAAGTCGATTAGCCCTTCGCGAGGTGCGGCACAAATGCAGATGAGCGAATATACCCTGGCAGAAGGTGTATAGAGAGAAAGAGAGAAAGGGAGAGGGAGAGAGAGAGAGAGAGAGAGAGAGAGAGAGAGAGGAATAGTCGGGGACGACCGGTGAGTCACCGTGTGACATTTGACCCCCACCAGTGCACCACTCGCCGCGTGGTGCATCCAGTGGTTCTCAAACGGTCATCGTCCCCCTTTCGCCCAGACTCCTCCTCCGGCGATGTGTATCGCGATGCTTACCGGTACGTTAACCACTTTATAACGCGTACCGTTACACGTATAAACTCGTTTCCGTGCTCATGCAATGATATCGTACTCCTACCGATAGGGTTGCAGGGTATCGATGTCGAGTGACACTCGACAAATTTAAGAAGACGGATTTAAATCAATTTCTGATAATAACGTTCTTTATGTTTAGATACTTGTTTACATATATTACAAATATCATCGTCATTTGGAATATACCTAAAGTAGAAGAACTGCATTAATATGAACGAAATTTTAGTAATGCCTAGTTATCAAAACTTTAGCCGAACTCTTATTATCCGTACAACTGTACCTATATCAGAAATAGATACGAACGAGACACAGTGTATAGACGATCGATGGAAATGAAGATCTTTACAGAACTAATAATTTGTCCTAGACAAATTTAAGATCAACGGACAACCGTTGGAACGAAATGATTAGTCGGTCGGTTGTTTTCTAAAAATGTGAACGGTCGATTCGACTCGTATCGTCATGGTCCATCCCCGGCTTCCTCTTTCCCTCTCAACCTTCTCATCGGTCGACTCTTTCGACGACACCTCCTCCTTCTCCCTTCGTCGAAAGACACGAGACTTAACGACTTCGTTCGTTGGCGTAGCGCCAAGAAACGAACAGAACTCGTAGTTTCCGCTAACGTCGCATCTCGAACGAGCTACGAACGAACCTTTCGTTTTTTTTTATCCTTACAATGTCTAAGATTTTTTATTCAGAGAAATAGAACTTGAATAATTTTTTACGAAAGTCTAACGTAGCGTTGGACAAATTCTTAAATAACAAACAAATTTGTTAATCTTTGATATCGAATGAGAGCAAAATTTTACACTTTTCAAATTATGTTAATTTTTTAATCGCAAAACCTATTTCGTAGTAATTTTTCATTTTCAAAAGAATTCGACCAGGTATTAATATAATACGACCGAAATATCGAGAGTCGTACAAAAGTAAAATCGAGTTATCGTCGAATACGTTACATAATCGCATTATAGACGTATGTTTTACGGATGATTCCTCCCGACGAGGGATAGAGCATGATACGACGAGATTTCGAAGGCTTGGAACCATTTCCACGAAGTGGATTCTAATTACGACCGAGGATGATACCCGTTTCCCCTCTTTCTCTCCTCTCTCTCGACTCCCTGTCTCTTTCTCCCCTTTAACTTCGTCGAATCACTCCGGCAGAGGTTCTCAGCGACACACAAACCCGATTTGCGTGGATTAGAAACTCTCTATTCCGTTCCTTCGTCGCTTATCGATTTTGATAAAAGCTCTGAAAATGAGGATCAAATAGCAGAAAGATAAAAAGCAAGTAAAAATAGTATTTAGTTATTATTTATAAAGAAACGAACGAGTTATTTAACCTACTTCCTATCTTGCTGCATTAATATCTTGTTCCATCGTCTAATTAAAAAAAAAAAAAATTAATAATAAAATACAGAAGAAGAAAAGATACTCGTAAGTGTTCGTTTCTCGAGAACGAAGGAAAATCGGGGGGAGCCATCGCGTTAAAGAAGAAAACGGTAGAAGAGAATATAGGACGGCGCGGTGAGGACACACAGCTGGCTGAGAGATTTATTTGCGAGTTTGCGTCTGTTTTCCCGTCGCCACCGAGTGGAAAGGAGAAGAGGTGGATCGGGGATAAGAAGAGAAGGTGAGGAGAAGGAGGGGGAGTGTAGCACGAGGGAGGATACACCGGTAAGCGGGGGTGCTCGCAAGTTGAACGTCCTCAGCATCGAATATAAATAGCATCTCGACGTTCGTCCGAGCTAGCTTCTGCCACTCTCTTCTCTTCGTCTTCTTCCTTCCTCTCTCTTTCCTCGTCCTCCATCTCGATCCGTCTTACCTTGATGTAACGTCGACTCGAAACGACCAACGCGTTACCTCGTCCGCGCTTTACGTCTTCGCGTACGGGCTACGTGTGTTTTAATTAAAATTTATACAAGTTTTTTTTTTTTTGCAAAAGCTGGAGAATTTTGGTAGACTCTTTTTGGTAGAAATAGCTACGAAAATGTAGGTTTTATATACTTGGATAGGATCATGCCCTATGGCCGCCCTAACTATACTTTAATCATTCATAGGCGTTTCATTCTAATTATAATCTACATTTGAAAAATGATAACCTCATAATTTTAATTTCAAACTTTCCAAAAGTTGTAGATACGTTACAACAATTCTAGTTTCCACTCAAACTCGCATAGTAATCCTCTATCTATCCGCTATCGTGTGAGAAGCAATACCGATGGCGGTGGTCCGTCCCAACACGAATCGAGTCGCCTTATCGTGAAACTTTTCCAAGTGCGATCTAAAGTCAAGAGGAAGTTGGCAGGACGCGTTAGTGCATCGTAGTCTCGTCAGTAGTAGCCTCGGATGGACCACTACCGGTGTGGCCTAATGATCCATCCCTCGGGGAATGGCCTGGACCTGGGTCTACCCGGGGCTTTGTAAGCGGCGAGGAAAACACGTGTTCGTTAACCAAAACCTTCCCCCGAAGATCTCGTTCCAACGGTAAGGGAGGGCTTGGAATATGGGCGGAAACCGAATCGTAATGAGATTCGTTGGATCTCTCCGGGGACTATGAGAAGAGAACGTTGATAGACGACGATCTATGAGACTTCGATAATTGCTCTTCGCATAAATGATTTCTTCAAATTGATATTTTATAGTCAGAAAAGGCTTTTTAAGGTACTTCATTTTTTAGGGTTAATATTAAATGAACGACTCGTGACGTCATTTTGATAAATTGGTAAAAAGATTACATTCGTCAAAATTGCGAATTTCAGATTTATAATTTTGTACGATCATCTACCGACAGCATATAGACACGCCTCTATAGAAATGTACTATTTATTTTAAGAAATGATTTTTCTTCAAGTACACGGGATCTTGTACGAGACACGCTCGAAAGGAAATAACCGTACTTAAAACTCTTTTCTCGAACGGATGGTGTAAAAAAGGGGTGAAGAAAGGATCGAACGATCGGTGGTTCCGCATCATCGATGAAGTTTCGCGAAGCGCGGCCGACTTAAACCGCACCGCCATCACCGAGTCGACGAATTATCGCCGCGAAAGCGGAAGCAGCTTGTCTGGTATGCCAAAATCGATAGAGAGAGCGCGCACCTTCCCTCCTTCGAGCAACCACCCTTCTTCCATCCCTCTTCTCCTCCACGACCTCCTCCTTCACCTCCTCGCTTCGTAATCTACCGTGGAAATTCGTTCGACGTGCGTGCGCGCGCGAGACAAAACGGCGATGAAGTAGCTGCCGAAGGAAGAGGAGGGAAAGAGTTGGGGTGGAAGAGAGGGGTGGGTTGGCGGCAGGAGGGAAAAGGGGTGGAGGCGCGTTTACTTTGACGTAAATTCCTCGTTTAAGAATCGAGACTCTCGAGAAGGAGAAGCAGAGGGTATCTTGATTTACGCGAGAAGACGAAAATCCTGAGTGAGCGTGTAGATGTAGAGAGCGTGTAGAACGTTTGGATTTAAAACCGTTCGCGGTGATAGCGTTGAAAGTCGATTTTGGTCTAATAAAAGACTACAGTTTCTTGGTTCCACTTTAAACACTGTATCTTTTCCTACGTTCTTGCTAACATTTCGTTCGTGACTCTTTTGTGTTTCCATCGGTGATCGTTCATTTTTATTTCCTCGTTATACCTTACCTTTCAACTTGGTATATTCATAATATTCATTTCGCATAATAAAGTGTTAGGGTGTTTCTAATAAATTTAGGTAGAATTAATATTGTGCACTATACCTCATATGGGACACAGCGTGACCCCTATCATAAGCAGACTCTCTGTCTCTTTCTATCCGAAGCATTAATTTCCTCGCCCGTACCGCCACTTACCGTATTGGATTACTATACCATCGTCAGTCCGAGCACTCGTACTCGTATCTAATAAATTCAACCTTACAAAAATAGACTTTGCTTTCTTAGCATCACCGTCTTTGTCTATTCTAACGCGAAGTTACACGGACGTACGCACTTTCGCGCTTGACGAGTCCTGTTCTCCAGCCTGAGGCACCATCGAAGCGTGTCCGGATGAGAGAAAGAAAGAGAGAGAAAGAGAGGAAACTAGTCGTATCGGAGGGATTATTAGCCTCTCTTCTTGGTGCTGCAGCAGCCGGTGCAGCAGCCGCCACTCGAGACTGGAGCCAAGAAAGAGAAGCGGCAACAGAGCGGCACCTTGACCCCGAGTCTCCACCTCTTCCCTTTCTTTTTCTTCTCTCCCTCCCTCTCTCTCTCTC
>JAIFRP010000030.1:2986915-3003756 GCA_032403825.1 Odynerus spinipes
CTCTCTCTCTCACCCTTTCTTTTCTCAACATTTTATATATACATTTTTTATTCGATCCTTATTTCTATCAAGTCATATATACAGGCAACTTTCTTATAACACGATAGATGGGTTTAGATAGAGCATGATCTAAAAATGGCGAGAGTCTTCGTATAACACGATATTGTATTATTTTCGTCTGACACAAAGTGTAGGTCGTATATTAGTACTAATATGACTTTTATTTTATATACATACTTATGGTCACCGACTAATTATGTTGCCTTGTTTAACTTAACTTAAATAAATCGATTTATTTATTTGATGACATCGAAAGTACTCACGATATATTGTCGTTCTTCATTTAATTATCTTTTCTTGCGATTAATATTTTTTAAACATAAATGATCGCTAATGCTCGATTTATTCTACACAACAGAATCTTCACTTTCGTTTTCGCGACTGTTCCTTTTTTCAATGGATGTAATATGTACGAGGAGATTGGAAAAGCGAACGAAATAAAGAAAAAAGTTTATTTCTTTTTGTTTACAGGCAGTGCGGTGGCTGCAGCCGACACCATTTCCGCGCCGTGGACTCCCGCGAGTTCCGGGCCGCCGCCCGACGCCAACGGCTCCGGCTCGGATACGAAGAACCTTGACGTTGGCGAAATTAGCGATGTGAGTATAAACCTCCTAAACCGTTAAATCTCATATTTTTATGTTTTATCGTATGCTTCGTATATTTCACGGGTTATCCCTTTCGTTTTGAAGGTCTTTGTTTTCCCTCGGTATCGCGTGCACGTTGACGTAAGTTTTATTATAGTAGACGTTGCGAGACCACTGACAGTAGACATTAATTATCTCCTACTTTATCTATTTTCTTTACTTTTTGCTTTGCAAAGTTAATCGATTTAGCAAACGAGTGACTCAATTATTGCGATCTCAACGTTTAAACATTTTACAAACACCCTGTATATATCTAACACCATATATCGAGTCGAACACAAAACACAGACGGACGTATCCCACGAGCATTCGTACCGGTTTCAAAGTATACTCGATACGCGAAGGTAATCGATTAGTTTCTCTTCGTGCGACACGAAAGAGGTCTCTTCGATTCGTTGAAATTCCGAGTCTCGTTTTCTCGTGCACGTGGACGCGGCCACTCGTACAGACGGAGGCCCCTACGGAGGGCCGGAAATAAGAAAGGATTCGCGAGAATCTCTCGAATCGCAGGAAGCAAAATCGCAGAGACGTCCACCTACCAGCTTGCGTTCCAAGCGTATTTTCGCGACCGCTTCGAGGGATTCTTTGTTTCAAGAGACTCGTCTCGATAACCCGTCTCATTTCAAAAGCCGAGAATTCGCGTCTTTTTTGCGGAAGACTACAAGAAATGAAACGCCTTTCTTTGTATTTGTAATAATATTTACGTGATTTCTTCGACAATTTTAAACAATTGGTCGAATCTTTGCAAGTAAATTATACAGATACGTAGATAATTTTTTGTAAACAGTTTTAAATGTACCTAGACGGACTGAAAATTTATATTCTCTTTTGAAACATTTTTGTGACACCTTTATTTTGCGGGCAGACGAATATACACATATGTATATTCAATCGAATTGTTTTGATAGTAATCTCACGGTTCTATTACAGGACGAGAAGGACCTATCGGCGGCGGACGCGGAGGGCGTATGGTCGCCGGATATCGAGCAAAGCTTCCAGGAAGCTCTCACCATATACCCACCATGCGGCCGACGCAAAATTATCCTTTCCGACGAAGGGAAGATGTACGGTGAGTCCATCAAATTACATATCCTACGATGCTTGTCACATACATACGTACAACTATAACAATTCTATGAATCGACAAACAAATGTAGATGTTAAAAAATGAAACAAAAATTCATTATATATAATAAACATTTCGACGTAACGATATCAATGTTTAACCTCCCAAAAAAAGTAAAAAATAAACGAACGATCCATTCGTCGCGATAAAAACGATAGAACTCTCGAAGTAGGGGCGATATCTCGTTAAAAATAAAAAGTACGATGGAAGAAGAGTCGCGGAGACGCGTCGTCGTTCTCCTTCGTATCTCCGGATATCTCTTCGTTCCACGTAGGCGACGGCGGCGTCCGAGACGCGACGCGTCCGAGAGGTGGTGGACATCGTTATTGCTCGATGCTGAGGTCAGTCTACGTGACCGAGCGGATATTGCTTGGTACGACCACCGGCAGCATCACCGTGGTGGGCAACCACCATAAACCACCACCACCACCATTAACCGCCATGAACTCCACCACCGAGGCAATAACGCCACGCGAGGCAACGCCTCGTCGTCCTTCCCCTCTTCTCTCCGCTGCTACCTTTTTCTTTGCCTTTTTTCTTCTTCATCTTTTCCCTTTTATGCCCCGGAACTCTGAACGGTCTTTATTAAATTTAGAAAAATCACGATGGGCTAGCCATCGTCTCGGTACCTATATTTTTTCAGTTCCTCATAATTATCGACAACGAGCTCGCGTTGGGTTGCAAGTGATCCTCGTATAGCACGGTATGTACCTTTGAAAAAATGCTCAGAAATCGCGGGACTCTCTTGTATAACACGGAATTTTCTACCACACACGAGGACCATCCGCATTCCCGTTGCGAAAAGATCGCCATATGTTTTTCTCTCGGCAGGAAAAATTAAACCCCTTTTCCCCTTCTCGGACGATCGTCGAACCAACCCCTCAAACGTTTCGCTTCTTTTATCTGTAGCATACGCGGGAAAGATACTACGGGCTACACGGTACGCGACTGGTCACCAAGCTCGCTCTTCTCTTTTCGCCATCTACCAGCGGAGAAACGAGAACCGCCGGTTGAATCCCATTCGTTAAGGTACAATGTCGCTTAATTTCCGAAAGCACTCGGCGCGAAAAGCCAGCGGGTGGCAATTCAATCGTGACCCGCGGCGTTCTATGAAAACGAACCTTAATTCGGAGCCCGGCTCCTCGTCTTCCTTCTCTCCGCTCTCTTCGCGCTCCGATCTCTCTCGGGCGGATGAAAACAGGAAAAGGACGATGCAACGAGACGAGGACGCGAAAGGATCGCAGAATGACGAGAGCGTGGTCCGCGTTGTTTACGTCGCGTCGTCGTCTCTCGAACTTCCTCGATTTCTCTTTCTCTATTTCTTCGTATACCTCTCTTTCTCCTTTACGCGGCCTACGAATTACAGCGAAATCAGTTCCACGAGAGGAGGAGAAGGAAGGAAGGAGAGAAAGGCGTGTTCCACGGAGTGATTCACGATAGCGTCGTCCATCGACAACGAACTCCCGTGGCGTACCTTCCCAAACGAAATAATCCTTTCCGCGATAACGAGCGATACGGGACGGCTCGTCGTTATTTATCGTTGTTATAACGATCCCACGCGCGTTTCTTCTTACCTCGCGCGATATCGTTCGATTTTATTTTTATGTATCTACGATAGGAAAGTGGAAGGATAACAAACTCGCGTTCGTGTGGGAAAACTCGATCGACGGGATATACCGAATAATCTTTTAATTTTCCATCAAATTCTCATTTTACATTTTCTATAGAAATTTTTATATTACTTATTATACCCCCGTACTGTGTCACGCGTCAATGTAAACGATCGCGTAAGTGTATCGCATTCGACAAATTTACAAAATTACCATTCAACGAGAACGACGTAAGACAAATCTACTCGAGGTTAGAAACGTTAACAAAATCCGGAGTATTTCGAACGGACATATTTCTTCCTGGGACGGGATTCCGTAATTTTCCTTGGCATTGAGAAACGCGACATCGCGAGTCGATTCTCGGCACGGAAGAGGATGTACCTAAGATCGATCTAGGAAGTAGTAGGAAGAGAGAGAGAGAGAGAGAGAAAGATTGAGAGAAGAGGGCATCGACGTCAACGTCGATGTCGGCCATCCGTCCGTCCGTCCATCCGGCGGAAGGAAACAAAGGATAACGAGGCGCGAAAATCGCTTAACGTGATTGGCCATCGATCCTACGGGGAAACTTATCTCGCCGAGTTGCTCGCTCGCCGAGCCAATAAAGGATCCCTCCTGGCCTTTCCACGGGATTAAATATCCCGAGGCAATTTACCTCTTTCGAAGCCAACCTCCCGACCCCTCCCTCTCCCTTTTATTCTCCTCTTCCTTTTTCTTCCTTCTTACCTCCCACTCATCCTCGCTCGTCTCCTTTCTTCTCTTCTATCGGCCGTATACAACGCCCACGCCAAGAAGATTTCTTCGAACGTTTCCTTCTGCGTTGTAAAGACAGGAAATGCGTTTACCGGTAGAGAAAGAGAAAAAGACGAAGGAGAAGCAGCAAGAGGGTTGGGTTGGCGGGTTGTGGCGGCGGTGGTGGTGGTGAGAGAAAGAGAGATTGCTTTAAATTTAATTATAACTCGAAGGAGATCGGTCGATACGGAGCAACCATCAGTGACAGGTATTTCTTAATATCCTTTCTACTTTGACTAAGGATTCCCTCTGGGCTTCTTTTTGCGATCGGACTACGTCCTTCGCATTTTCTCTCTTTCTTAGAGACTTTTCTACGAATTCGTTCACGGGGTACGATTACGTTGCCATAGATATGAATCATCGTTGACGTCAGGATTATCGATCAAGCGTCAGAGTCGATCGAGGTGAACGACGCGAATCGATCCAATGGTATATTATTTGAAATGTTCTTTTCTTTTAAGCTGCCCGTTCCCTTTCTTTAGTTTCACTCTCTTGCGGCGAAGCGGAAAGAAACCACGTCTATTCCACCACGTTCGATAAAAGCAAAGGAAACAAAAGTGGGAACCCTTTAAGATCTTGACTGTGTACTACAAGAAAGAGAAAGAATGTATGTATACATGTATGTACGATTTGATTCCAAGGTTTAAGAGACGATTCGTTGTGAAAGAAAAAGTATCCTCTCAAATTTCTTCCTCTCTTCCAAATCAATGTTCCATAAATATCACTTCTTGCGAATATTCTCTAGTTTTTTTTTGGATTTTCCATAAGTTTTTGCTTTGGTACTGTCGGTTTAAGGGGATTACAGTTGTTTCTTTTTATCGCCATCGACTCGAAAGAAATGAACGAACGTTACAATTAATTCATAGGCGTTACGATTCGATGCTCGCAAACCTACGATTTTCACAATGACAGGGCTACTCGAAAGAATACCACACAGATACGAAACTATACCAGAGTCTTCGGAGTCTTGCCACCATGTCTCGTGAGAGACGCCACGGGCGAGCAAGAAATGGATCAGGTAGCGCGCAATTTAGACACGAAAGAACGAGTTCGCGCTGCCTCGGGACGTATTTAGACAGATAAATCGCTGCTTCTCGAGCGCGGCGGTCTCTCGTACTCCATTCTCGACACCGGTCTTGCGTAAAACAAGCAAACATTGGAGGAAGCTGGAAGCGTGGCGACCAATGCAAGACTATTTATGGATAGGTATGCAGATGGGTGCTCCAGTAATTAATATTATTAGTTTCCAAATCGTCAAACTTCCAGTCCCCTTGTAAATTCATTAAATAAATAAAAAAAAAACGAAAGAAATTTGAAATTGCGCACTTTTCTAGGACACCCATCGTTCGCTGATAATTAAAAACAATAAGAAAATAGACGCGGCTAGTCGTATACTCGTGCAGGAATTCGAGGAGACATTAAAAAGCAAGTAGTCGATTCAAGGATGAGCTAACGAGGCCGCTGACGATGCACCTTAAAGAAATTTAATACGGACTTATTGCGAATGTCGCGCATCCTTCCTTATCGAGGAAGGCTAGCAATGATAGAAGAAGAAAAGGAGAACGCGAGTAAAAGGAGGGATGAAAAAGAATAGAGATACGGTGCTCGTATGATACGCGTTGGCATTTATCCGTATACTAGTTGCGTACGTGTCCTGTTAGATAGGAGGAGGTTCTCTGCCGCGAACAGAGGAAGGAGCACGTTCGCGTCTTTATGATTCTCCTCTCGCGTTTGCTCTCCTTACGCTACGTGCTACGCCACGGCACACCGCAGGAGGAGAGAGAGAGAGAGAGAGAGAGAGAAGGAGTAGGAGGAGTACAGCATCCTGGTTTATGGGTCATCCGGTCGTGCCGCGTGCGAACGATCGTGAGATCTCGTTCGGAGAAAGCAGCCTGTGGCGTGTTGGTGGTACCTAAGGCACAAATACGAGACACCTTCTGCACACCCTCGTAAATCGCGGGTATAGGTATCGTAGTCGTCCTTCGAACTCCCAAAGGACCTTACCCCTTCTATTAGACCAGCTAGCTAGCTAGCTATAGATATAGCTAGCTTTCCGGAACAGTTCCAAGCCGTTTATCGTCCGAGCATCCTTGACGCACAATATCACCTCGAAACTTTCGATAGACGCGCGTTCGACCGGCTACGTTTTCGAACTTCTCGAGCAACCAATCTCTCGAACCTCTTTCCGTTTAGCTATTCGAAACTAGAAGCGAAACTGTTAAGAGATACGTAAGACTATCCGTGAGATAGTTACTCCAGCGATCCGAAGAAGCTTCTCTCTCTGGTTCTCGTTATCGAACTTGCTCAAAGCCTTTCCCTCGTGTTTCCTTATCGATCGCAACTACCGGTTGCTCCGGTGATTTGACTTGGTGCGATTTCGTGCTGGTAGGAGAAAAGAGAGAAAGGAAAGTACCATATTCTTCTTCGAGATCGTCGTCTTTTTTTCCTCTTCACGGAAACACGTAGAGTGGCAGGGTCCTTTCTCTCTTTTCGTCGAAAGGAAGAAAGGAAGGAAGGAAGGAAGGACGAAAGGAAACACGTTCAATATTTGTATGTCCGGCGGGTTGCTCTCTCGGCCGGTATCGCGGTGCAATCTTCTCTCTCTCAAGGGGGGAGGGGGGTGCGACACGACGGTATCTCGTGCACGCCAGGCTGAACCGGACGAAGGAGAGGAAGAGAGAGAGAGAGAGAGAGAGAGAGAGTGTGTGTGAGGGTAAAGGAGAAGAGTGAGGAGAGAGAGGACGGTGTCCAGTTATTGACCGGTGGAAGGAGGGTGTCTCGACCACCTCCGTCGTGTGCTATCCCTCGCAATTCTCGAAGCGTCGCCTTTCGACGATTGACTTTGTCGAAGCACCACGAGAGAACGGGAAAAATAAGTTCCCTTTGTGAATGGGACAACCGTACTTCCTATATTGCTCGGTGATATCGTTATGAATTATCGATTAATTAACACATGGACTATCCTGTTGGATTGTAGGATCCAGTTTATGATTTTTCTACGATAGCGTGTTAAGTATAATTCCTACGGCAAAATCATACTACGTTAAAGTTTTATATTACATATTTACGTGATAAAAACACATTAAAAAAGAAACATGAAACATTAATGCTCTATATCGAATGTAAAGTTTCACGATATCGAAAGATTTTAATAAAAAAGGAAATTAAAGAGAAATGATTGATTAAACGATTAGGGGAAAGGAGCTTAGCGACTTATACAAAAACGCGATTCATTCGTTCATTTATTCATCACCCTCCTTCATCGCCTTCTTCACGTCTCTTTTTTCTATCTTCTTTATTCTCGCCTCGTCAAATCTCATTAGAACGTTCCGCGCGATTCTCTCTCTCGAAAACGGAGAGCAAGAAGAACGAGTTAATCCGTGGAAAGAGGAATGGCAAGGGGTTCGAGGGGCGAAGGGGGGACGAAAGAGTAGCGAAGAAAGCCCCGGAAACGAGATCGGAGCGTTAACGAGATACAGAAGCTTGCGCGAGCGCGCGCGCGCGCGTACCCACGACGACGACGACGACGACGGTACGTAATTTCGATCGGTCTTTCATATTCGAAAGACGACGGGCAACGAAGTTCCCAGGAGTGTTCGTCCTGCTGTAAGGACATCCACCATTCCTCTCTTCTCTCTCTCTCTCTCTCTCTCTCTCTCTCTCTCTCTCTTTCTTCTCTCGTTCTTTTTTATCCCTGTCTCTCTTTCTCTTCTCTTCCGTCGTAGCACCGATCGCCGAGGCTCTTCCTTCTTCGATATCCGATCCAATAATCCGATGCCGAGACGTCGTTGGAGCGTGAAATTATGGGCATTGACACGGCACCGTGGACACTACGCTCCTTGGGGGTTCCGTCGGTGTGCTCGAGAAAGAGGAAAAGGAGAAGATGTTCGGGGAGAGAAAGAGTAAAAGTGAAAGAGTAAAGAAGATAAAGAAAATGATAAAACAAAATTGTTAAAACGGATATTAGAAAGAAAGTTAACTTTGGCTTCTAAGACATCACCCTTCTGTAGTAGATTCTTATCTACCACGATATTATACATACTTTATCATACCTTTGATTACTATAATAATTATTCGATTATCAAAAGTGACATTTTGACAAAGCTTTTTTACTCAAACACCCACTTGATCTCTGCATGACGAAATTTTTATTCGCCGTAACAAATAAAGCACCGTATCTTTTCCTCTTTCTCGATATACGCAGCGAAGCGAGCTTACTTTTTCACGCGCGCAAACGCGTGAAGGTGTGTATCCGTACGTTTGTGTTCGCAGCTTTATTCGCGTCCAGGTTTTATCCCGACGACGATAGGATTACCTAGTCGCGTTTTCTCACGAATGAAAGCTTCCTTTTCGGCCAATGACGAGACAAGAATTTTTCCAAAAGTCAGAGACGTGGTCAGTAGATACACAGTACGTATACTGACATATGAGAAAAGATTAAGCTTAAATGCGTTCGTGCGCGCAAAACGTACATATAATACATATATTGCTATATATAATAATACAGGTACGTCAAAAAAAAAAAGATGGAGACTTTCACCGAGATCGAGTCTCCTATACTAGAGTCTCCTAGACAAGATCTCTCTATGTACCGACATACGTGCGTTATAATACGCTCGCGTACGAATTTCCTCTTCCTGTGAAAGAGCGACGTGCTGGAAGAGAAATAGAGATAGAGATAGTGAGTGTACTCTAGCGCGCGCGTATATGGATGGATGAACGAGTATACGTGAGCGAGAAAGATAGATACAGATAGAGACAGAGAGAGATAGGGACAGAGAGAGGGGGGGGAGAAGAAAGTTGGAAGAGGATAGTACGACGAGGGATGTAATAATCTGCGTCCGCATTGTCCGTCTTGCCGGCATGGCCGAGTCCTTTGACATCTCGCGGAGTTTAATTAAACTCGGGCGTATAATAGCTCCCGAAGAGAAGACGAGCCTGGCTCCGACGTCGTCGTCGTCGTCGTCCTCGTCGTCGTCCTCGTCGTCGTCCTCGTCCTTTTCGTCGTCGTCGTTTTCGTCCTCGTCCAACGTCAAGTCGTGGAACACCGAACACGTTTACGCGTTTCGCATTACTCGCTCTAGTCTGGCTTTACATTCGTTCTACTTACCCACCGAAGATGAATATCAAATCTTTTTACACTGCTGTAGATCCTTCGAAATTTATAACATAATTTTCAGTTTTGTGATACTTACTATTATATATAATTATTTTTATTACAAAAATGACGGATGACTATGATCAATTTTGAATCTGTTTGAATTAATTCGTTTTGTATTATTCTTCCTTACGAGGTTATACAAAATTATGTTATAAATTTCTCATATATCTCATATCATAAAAGGAAACCACGTATGAGAACTAAAAGGACAAGACGGGTTGGGAGGGTGGAGGTTGACGGTGATGCTGATGGCGATGACGGTGGTAGGTAGATCTCTCGTCTAAGAAAGCGAGCAGGTATTTTAATTAGCGCAACTACGTCGTTTCATATTTGCAAAGGCGAGAGGTAGCGCACGAGAGAGAGAGAGAGAGAGAGAGAGAAGCGGCCGCTTTGGCGCACTAGCGACGTAATGAATATTAATTCGCGAGCATTACCAAGCCTTTCCTCCAAACCTCCGCCACCACCACGACCAACGGTACCAGACAGCCACTACCAGGCATCTTTGCGCTTAGGAAGAAAGGCAGGAAGTAAACAAGGAAGACAGAGGAAGGTAGGAAGGACAGAAGGAAGGAAGGATAGATGGAAAAAGAGACTCGCTCGCAAAGTTACCACTTTTTATCTCTCGTCGAGCAAGCCGACCTTTTTTCCCTCTCGTTTTCTCCTTTGAATCGAGCGACGACGGCACGCTCAAAAAGGCAGCCCTTTTCCAACCTCGCCCTTTGCCCGCTAACTTCTACCCTCTGACGTAACCTACGTAAACGCGATCTTATTCGTGGGAGGCAAGAAAAAGACATCGGGACGAAGGAAACATTTCTTTAACGAATCTTACGCGTCGACAAAATTTTAATACGTTCTTCACCTTGTGCGATCGGTGTCGTATGAAAAACATTCATAAATAATTTCATTTGCGATCTCTTTTTTCTTTCATAAAGTTGAGAAAAGCGTGCTTAACTATAAACAAAATTAATGGTAACACGGTCTGTTCCGAACGTAAAACAATTAACGTCGTTTGTACGGTAGAATTCCAACGAGAAGCACACGAGAAGTAGGACAAAAACGATGCACCAAATTAATATCAATAATCTAACTTACATCGAACGATGTTTTAAACTTCAAACTAAAGAAATACGTGTCAAGAAATGGAATATAAAGAATTACGGTGGTCGATAGTCGTGGGGCATGAGATTGCAAGGCGAGAAGTGAAGAAAGAAAAAGGAAGAAAAAGGATTCGAAGGAGACGAGAGAATAGCGGCCTTACGCAAACTATGCGCTCACTCGAAAGATCGTTTCAAGGTTTACGGAAGGCGTATAATCCCGTTTATCGTCCTCGTAAATCCGCGGATATACACTCCCCTGAAGCTCGACCCGCGGCCTCGGCACCCGTTTACCAAGGGAAACCCGACTGGCGCTTTAATCCCTTTCCGTTTTACGAGCGCCTTTTACGAGCCCACTTCCACCCCTCTCTTCTTACTCTCTCTCTCTCTCTCTCTCTCTCTCTCTCTCTCTCTCTCTCTCTCTCTCTCTCATTCTATCCTCTTCTCCTCCTACACCTTTTCTTCGAACGATTTCTCGTCGATACTTTTCGAAAGATCCGAAGGATCTCTCGCACGTGCGTCTTACGAACGCGTAAGCTTACATCTGTGTTACTATGAGAAAAGCCTTCGACGAATATCGAGTTAAAGGGTTCCGATAAATCGACACGCTACGATGAAATCGTCTAGTGGGGTAATCGTATTCGCGATAATACGCGAGGAAGGATATTGTGTCCGGTTCGGGATAGAGGATGTTAAATTTTATAGATCTTCAAGATTTATTTATTTTTTTCCATAGAGAGGGAGATTTAAAAAAAAATTAATAATAACGAAATGTATGCATGTATACGTGCGTGCGTTTTTTTTTTATTTTTCACAACTAAATCATTAGTCTCGTCACGATTTCATTCGACCAGAAAACAGATCCCACGATAAGGACGAAAATCTGGTATAACATCAAATATTACAGGAAGCAAATAACGACAGAGGTCTATATACCAAATCCGATCACCGTGATTCCTTACTGCCTTCTTCGTTGTTCTCTAGTCATTTAATAAACTTTACGAGTATGCGCCGCGACGTTTATACGAGTATCATCGTCTGGCCCCGAAACGAGGAACATCGACGAAATGGTAGCTCGTAAAGGGACTCGATTTGCGAGCCCGAGCCATTTCCGTGAAGCGGATGATTTTTGTATTCGAGAATAACAACGATCGGTATAATACCTACATAGCTATCTACTTGAAATCAACGTGATCGATCCTTCGCAATCATTTTCGCGTAAACACGATAATTTCTCTTTTCTCAACGGAACACCTTGGTGTCTATACCGTGAAAACTGAGAAGTAATTAAAAGTTTCCTGGAATACCTATTATTATTACATTATTACACAGGTATAGGTATACTAATAGCTTCTTCGTGAATAAAATTAATCAGTTTCAATGTTTACCGCGAAGACAAGAACGAGCCGAATTTAACCAGCGTCTCTAATTACTATCCGTAGGATAATTACCATGCCGACGAATTTTGTTTACTGCGTAACAACAAAAGTAACGAATGCGAACCACTTTCTATTATCCACTTTACGCTCTCCTCTCTATCTCTTTCTCTCTCCCTTCCTGACGGATCATCTTTTGATAAAGTAAACCCAGGGAGGTATACACAATTCGACTCAATTTTGGCTCTCTCGTAAGACGTAGAAACGGTAAAGCTTTGTAATAGAAACTTTGCAAGATTCGCGTACGCTTTTATTACGAGTAGTGTACCTATGGTCTCTTTAAAATGAAAGAACGAACGAACGGGAGACGCTCTTCGCCTTCTGCCCTCCTCTCGCAAGAAGGACGATCGGAGGACAGCGATGGCGATGGGCTTCGAGAGTAGAAGAAGCAAACTGGTGGAGCCGAGAGAGGGACGAGAGAGAGTTTCGCGTTAGGTTCGAGCCAGGGACGTGGAAGACGAGAGAAACGTGAAAGTGCGAAAGTGTATGTCTATACCTATATATAGGTACGTACAGATATATATGTATGTGAGTGCGAACGAGTTGGTGTTGCCAAAAGACAAAGACAGAAAGAGAGAGGGGGGGAAGAGAGAGTGAGAGAAAGAGAGAACGCCGAGGAGAAGGTTCAGAAAAAGATAGCTAGCTAGAGAGAGAGAGAGAGAGAGAGAGAGGAAAATGGTAGATAGTTTGTAGGTGTAGTCGCTCGAACTAAGAGAGAAAGAGAGAGAGGGAATGGGGGTTGCGTGTCGAGGGCTTGCAATGCCCCTTTTCGCTCGCCCTTCCCGTCCCCGCTCTCGTCGGAAGGGGTCGGAGGGGTCGGAGGGGTTGGGAGTTAAGGGGGGTGAAGGGTGGCTCGGAGGGTGGCGAAACTATGCGAAGAATGTGCAATTAGTGAACGGAGCACGAGGCGAACGGGGCGGTGGGACGGCAGGGTTTCCGGAAAGGGACCGTCTGCGGGGGGTGTAGAAGGGTAAGGGGGTGGGTTGAGCTTGGCGGAGGATATGATATGGTGTGCCCACGGTCGCACGATCGCATTCGTGTTGGTACGGATGTCAGCGACGATACGACGCCACCGACGACGACGACGACGACGACGACGGCGGCGACGGCGACGTTACTGCTCTTGCTGATGTTAGTAGTGGTGATGGTGTTGATGGTGTTAGTAGATGGTAGGTACCGCTAGTAGCGCAGCAGAGAAGAAAATGGAAAGAAAGGAAGATGGATGGAATGGCGCCGAGGGACGATAAGAAGAAGAAGAAGAAGAAGAAGAGAAGCGAGGGTTCCCTGGCTGATGTTACTCCCGAGACCGAGAGAGAGAAAAAGGGTGAGAGGGGAGGAGGAAGAAAGAAGGAAGAGAGGGGATACTTTTCGGAGGAGGGTTAAGCGTGTCAAGACGCGAAGACGCTCCTTCTCGCGCAAGGACACTTATCGACTTCTATCCTTTTCACGGCTGAAAGTCACGTCGCCTTACCGTCAGCCTAATCGAAAAAAACCCTTCTTTTGTTTTACGAGCCATTTTCGCGAATTTATTTAACAGCTACTGCGACCCCTTGACAACGTTAAAGATCGATAAACGATCTTGTGGCTTGTTAACGAATACAGTTAGTATTTAATAGTTGCATACTCCCTCGTGAAGCATGACGTGAACGGGTAAATTAAGTTACACAGCACAGGTATCATTTCATAAATAACAGTTTATGAGTTCAAAGCTTTGTAGTCTGTTTTATTTATAACTAATATTTCTACAAGTTAAGTAGCCTACAACAATCAAATATGAGTTTCAGAGAAATTGCAAACACACAGATTTTGAATGTTATATTAGTAAATTATTCGTAGTGTAAAATTCGTAGTGCATTGTCTACATTTAATACGTATTAGAAATATTTTTAGAAGGGAAGGTCAACACGAAGAATACATAGATTGTAAGATCGATCGAAATGGATCTCAAGCGGTGCATTTGATAGGTCTTTGAAGTGTCTTCTGGAGCGAACAGCATTGAGCAGGAAAGCAAGAGAGTGAGAGAGAGAGAGAGAGAGAGAGAGGAAGAGCTTTAGGCCCGCTTTTCGAGCGGTCATCCCTCGACTCGAACCCAAGCGCTCGACCGTATATTTGCTAATTGACTAAACGAGCTTAAACGCACTTCGAGACCTGGAGGACCGGCATGAGGCACTGTTTGTGAACCATCCATTAGCGGCGATGCTTCGCGGCGAGATCCTGGTGTATTCAGGAGGACCATCCGCTATTCCGGGTCCTCGATACGTCAAAAGGGAAACCCTTCTGTTTGTGTCAACGTAAACTACCCTCAAGGTCACCTGCTTTTCGATCGGTCCTTCAACATTTTCTCACTTACACAGGAACTTTTTTTTATATTTCCACGTGAAAAATTCGTAACCTCCATTTTATCAATGGCTTTTTTCTATTTTTGGTAATGGAATTCGATGAGAAAATGTAAGTGGTCATTCTAAATTTGAAATCAAATTAAAGCCTTCATTATCGTAAACCTATGTACTTACCTAATGTTTTATATATAGCGTTAAACTTACGTACATTTGCGTGCCATTCTACGAAAACTTCTCAGACACGCATCGATTAATTATACAGCAGCGTGTAAACCTCGCTTCGGTCGAGGAGAAGTTCAACTTTCGAGGACTACCGTCAGCGCGTATCTTCCGTCAGCGCGTCGTCGATGAACAGATGGAGAACCAGAATTTCTTCTCTCCCTCTCTCTATCTTTCTCTAGCTTTTCTACTCTTTTCTCAAACCGTATCACGCTCTACGCGTATCGTACGTATCGATTAGGTGGAGTCAAGTGATCGATAAATATAGATTCCAAGAATTAATAAAAATAACAATTCTAATGTAATAATTATAAAAATACGTACTTCGAATTGATAAAAATTATTAAATTAGATCGAGTTAAAAATGAAGAAATAAATAAACGCTACAAAGTTAGGTTCGATCGAGTCACGATTATCAAGGTAATCGTACATACTCGGGCTAATATCCTTCGTATAATCGCATCTTTCGTTAGCGAGCTAAGCAATAGAGAAGAGGATAAAGGAAAGACCGTGCACAGGGCTCGTTACTTCGAGTCCACGATCGTGATGGCCCTTCTTGTTAAATTGAGCATCAGGCAAGTGATTTACGTTGATTGCTCGTCGCGTCACATTCAGTGAGAGAGAGAGAGAGAGAGCACCAGACCTCTCCGATCATTGTTCGACACACGCATACGTGCACACGCGCGTGCATTCAACCTCGATCGTCGATCCCTTCTCGATCTACATATACATATCTACATATATCACTATCGATCGATCTTCTCCTTCACTCCGGAAAACGAAGCGACGCATGTCGCGAATGATTCACGTCTTTCATATTTTAAACTTTCTTATACTACTTTATATTATCTGTTATTCTTTTTCCATTTTTTTTATCCGAAATATAATGATCACCAAAAATATTTGTATCGATAACTTTTGCAATAATATGAACGTTTTTTTCGAGAGAACAAAAGGATGACGATATACGATCATTCGCAGCAGCATCTTTAGAATGTGCAAAAGGTAAGAAAGACGAGTCAAGCGAAAAGGATTCTTTGTATCCAGCATTGTATCTAGGATAACACAGAGCCGGCATAACCCGTAGCTCCATCGAAGAATGTTCGGCCTTCAAAAACAGAGAAGGAACGCGCTCGGCAATGGCGCGCGGTTCATAGCGGGCCATTTAACGGTCTTTGCAAAATTGAGTCATCACGCGGTTCGCCTGGAATCTCGAATATTTTCCTCCCGATGCTTCGGCTTCTCTTCGACCCCCAGTCCCCTCGTCTATCTACCCCCTCGGCCGCGCCTTTCCCTTCTCGTAACGCCACCTACTCCTCTTTTCTGCATTACTACCGCCTCTCTTCGTCCCTTCGACCGTCGGGTATCTTCTCCAATAGCTTTGAAGTATCTTGAAATTATACCTTTCGTCATTTTTGTAATAATTGTTAAGTTTTTGTAACCTTTACCGGTGTTTGACGAGTATAGGTACTCGCCACGAGGAAATAATTACTATTGGGGTAACAGTGAATATACTCGTCAAACACCGTTAAAGGGTTGATAGTCGAAGCAGATTCCTTAACCTTCTATAATGCATAATAACTTTGAGTGAAATGAACTAACTTGTAGGTACGTAATATTTAATTTCTATATTTATTTTTCAATATAGATTCTCAGGAAACGGGCCACGATGCAATAAGATGTAGACCGAACTCGTTATTTCCAGTTATAGCTTAAAAGTTAATTGAATATAATAGCTGCGCCTAGTAGTTTTTCAAAGTACCTTATTAAACATGTTAATTGCTACAGAAAACGATTAAATGTCTAATGTCTATTCTAATTCCATCCACGTTCATATTCCGCATAAACTTCTTTAACATTACATTCGACGGTCTCTTAACTTTCATCGTTCCATATGAAAGGAAACAACCGTGCATAGAAGAAAAAAGAGAAAGAGAGAGAAAGAAAGAGAAAGAAAGAGAGACGTACGCATTCACCGACGTTAATATCCTCATTTTCGTTCTGCCGTGCGAGCGCGCTCGCATTTAATCGCGGCGAGCCATGTTTTATTTCTCTTCATTTATAATCGTACCCTGCAAGTGGAACAAACGGACAGCGGGAGGAGCAGCGGCGGGAACGGTAGTGGGCATGTTCCGCGTGCGTTTCGCGACCCACTGAAAACTCGAATGCAGTGCTCGAATTAATTTGAGTGTACGCGCTCCTCACCTCCCACACACCTCCCCTCCCTCGCCCTCTGGCCTTTGCCAGCCCCCATCCCTCTCGTGTACACTCTTTAAATCCGTGCTCGTTGTGTCGGCCGAGTATTTCGTGTTTACCCAACTGCGTCGATTAAAAGCGTGTCTCCCTCTCTCCATCCCTCTCGC
>JAIFRP010000030.1:3010225-3055785 GCA_032403825.1 Odynerus spinipes
GATCATAAGGTACTCCCTGCGGTCGTGCCTAAAAAGGACACCACGGACATTTAGTTGTTCTTTCATTGCAAAACTCTCGGTTTGGCTTCTTCTTCTTTTGAAAGTGTATACGTAACTGTTCCTAACTCGCTACGCCCAATAACCCTTTTTTAATCCGCTTGTCGAGGACGTATCATCGCTATCTCGCGTACCTTCTCATACGAAAAGTCGATAATCCTTTAAATGTCATAAAAGCAGCACCCGGGTTAACCAAATTCGCGGGAAGATGTTCGTTCGTGTCGTGCGAAGGGCACACGGCTCGAAAAGTGTTCGTAAAGAAGTCTTAAGTGTTCTTTTCTTAACTCGAGAGCTTTTCTCTTTCTCTCTCTCTCTCTCTCTCTCTCTCTCTCTCTCTCTCTCTCTCTCTCAAACATACTCACCTCCCTCTCTCTTTCTCTCTCTCTCTGTTTACTCGTTATTTTTGTTTTGTTTTTATACTTCTCGTTGGTTCTCTCTTTTTTTCTTTTAATTTAACGTTTAAACTTTTTGTTGCTTTTTTGTGTGGCGATGCAGTGTATCTTTACCGCTTTTTGACTCTTTTTCACGAGTCCCGGCGCTTTTGACGGTTCGCAGAGGCGATTCGCGAGGGCTATCGAACGGTTCGATTTGAAAGCTTCGATCTAAATAAAGAAATCCATCGACCGTTTTGTGTCTCGCTTTTATCGCGATACCTATTAATTGCTTGCGAAAAACGGTTCTCCTCTCTTGTTTTGCACGTGTGTTCGTTGCTCGTCGAAACGCGAAGGAAGCTCTAGGGGGAAAGTTTTGAAAGTTAAAATCGTTGGTATTGCAAAGCGAGAGAAAAGGACCGGCTTTCGTATTTGGATTGTAATAATATCGCAAATGCTCGTACTCTTATACGAATGTGAAATTTTTTAAATAAATCATATTTTTGTTCGTTTTCTTCGCAAAACGGTAATTATCGTTCGCAATTCGTCTCGTTAGCGTTGTTGGGATCGCGACGATAACGAAAAGAATTTGTTGATTTGTTAATTAATTTTTCTCGAGGAAGCTTATGCGATAAGGGAACTAACACATCTCTCGTGCCAGGACGAAATCCCGCTCTCTGCTGCTCGCCCCTGGGGGCCCTTGTTGTGTATTGTTCAATTTGTCCGTCGCTCTTGTACATATATACATATATGTATCATTACCTGGGCATAAACTCACACGCGATCACACGCATACAGCGCGCAAGGGTACCATACCGACCTGTTGTATACGTTTGCATTATAACCACTCACTGGTATGAAAATCATTGTGATACCGACCACAAGCTCGCTCGCACGAGATTCTCGATTATTTCTCCTCGTTTCGAAGCCACATTCTTTCTTTTTTTATTTATTTCAACTTGGATACGTACGAATTAAAGTTAACGGGTCAAAATTTCTTCGAGGAGCCTACGAAGTGGGGATACATCGACATCTGGATAATATATCGAGAGTTTCGTAAAAGAGCAAGCGTTGGCCGATGATTGTGGCTTACAAACTCTCTCACACTCTTTGACTACTTTCTTTCTCTCCGTTTGGTTACTCTTCACACGTAATAATACGAATTAACTGTTATCACCTACTTGTGTTCGCTCATCTTTCATTTTCTCACATTCTTTCACTCGCAAAAAAAGCAATCGCGATCGCTCTAGCTCCCGAGAGCTCGATGGCTCGCGAAAGAGATCAAGCGAGAGGTATCTTCCTGCTTTTATCAATCGCGATCGAAAAAATATTGCCTATCGAATTGAAACGAATGATCGATTAGATTGCAGGAAGATACCTCGAAACTTAGTCGCGAAAATTAGAGCAGAAACCGAGCGCTTTTATATTTCTAATCGTAAAAAAATAAATAAAAAGTGAACGAAACGTTAACATACAATTCGAATCCTCTTCCAGCAATTCTGGCAGCCAGGTTTACAGCCAGGAACGTCCCAGGATGTCAAGCCATTCCCGCAACCAACGTACACCGGAAAACCGGCGACGGCGGTCTCGAGCGGGGACATGGTCCAGGCACAGCCTCCTCCGCCCTGGGAAGGACGAGCCATCGCCACTCACAAGCTCAGGCTGGTCGAGTTCTCAGCCTACATGGAGCAGCAAAGAGATCAGGACATTGTAAGTGAATAAAAACGATAAGGGCGGGTCGAGGGACAAGATCGACGCGACTGACGTACAGTGACACGGGTCTGCGCGAATTCGAGCGAATTTAAACAAGATACGCTTCTCAAGATTTTTCTTCCATCATTGATCACGATAGGAGGTATTCGTTTAGCTGAGTTTATAGGTAGCTTAACGGAAAGATCGATATTAACGCATTCGATAACGAATTTTTGGTATTTTAATAAAAATATAGAAAAAGTATAGTTTTATTGAGAAATATACTTGTAAAATATAAGTAATAACTGTTTAATTTCAAGCGTACGACAAGACAAATTTCCATCGAGTCCGATCCAAATGAAAAGTCGATGCTATAACGAATGCATTGATATCGATCTATCGAATACTTTCCCTTGGGACCATCTGGATCGAGATTCGGAGTTTCAACGAGAGAGAAAGAGAAAGAAAGAGAGAGAGGGAGAGAGAGGGAGAGAGAGACATTGAGATTAATCGGTAGAGGCTTAGGTTAACATAGCGAGACTGATTCTAGAAATTCATTGCCTGGAAGACATCCGGCTGAGAAGGCGCAAGAAGTCTAGCCGATACAATAAGCACAGCCGGACTTGGAAAGACTCGTAGTAATCGAATATGGAAGAGTCCAGTGGTTCGAAAAAAATCGAAAAAAAAAAAACACTTGCATTGCCGATCGTCCGATCGCGAGCTAATTTTCCCGAATTTTCCATTTTTTACAGTACCACAAGCATCTGTTCGTCCACATAGGAGGATCCGCGACCTATGCTGATCCGCTGCTCGAAGCAGTCGACGTAAGGCAAATATACGACAAATTCCCGGAGAAGAAGGGTGGCCTGAAGGAGCTCTACGATAAAGGACCACAGGCTGCCTTTTTCCTCGTTAAATTCTGGGCCGATCTCAATACCAATATTCAGGATGAAACTGGAGCCTTTTATGGCGTGACGAGCCAGTGAGTGAACCTTTTCTTTATACGGAGCGTTACGAACCCTTTTTCTTTATCGCTCTGTATAATAATTTATTAAGAATCGCGAGTAATAGTACCTGTGGCCATTTTACAGGTACGAGAGCAACGAGAACATGACGATAACGTGTTCGACAAAAGTCTGCTCCTTTGGGAAACAGGTGGTGGAGAAGGTGGAGACGGAATACGCCAGGTTCGAAAATGGCAGGTTCGTCTATCGTATCAGCCGTTCACCGATGTGCGAGTATATGATAAACTTCATACACAAGTTGAAGCACCTGCCAGAGAAGTACATGATGAACAGCGTTCTCGAGAACTTCACCATCCTTCAGGTGAGACGATCGCTCGAGATCGATACTATAATGATCAGCGTGATCGTTCATTTGGTTTTTATTATTCCTACAGGTTGTCACGAACAGGGATACGCAGGAAACGTTATTGTGTACGGCGTACGTGTTCGAAGTGTCGACGTCCGAGCACGGTGCCCAGCATCACATATACAGATTGGTCAAGGACTAGTCTGCTCGAACCTGCTCGCCACGCAGCCATCTACCCCCATCAGTGCCTACCATCACATAAAAAAAAAAAAGAATCATCCGTACGCGCATTATACACTATTACACTGAATACATAATACAAAGAAACAAAAAAGCACACGCGGAAAACGACGAATATGTGAATACAGAGAGATGTAAACACCGTTCGTACGTATCACATACACGTACACGCATGTACACACGTATACATGTATACAGACAGAGACACGGACACAAATATTTTCACTTCCGCACTCGAGAAGAAGAAGAAGAAATTCTATCGACAATGTTCTCTCAATCGATGCCGGTGGATCAGCTTTCACCGTGACAGTATTATGGACGAAAATGTGCAAACCGTTCGTGTCGTTTGATAAACTCGAAGGAAAGTAACGATGCATCGCCCAAGCATATCGGAAGAGACTTATGGACGTGTTCGTTCGAGTCGAGTTGAACGAAGTTGATCGTTTCGCACGCGATGTCTCCTTGCTCTTCTTCGAGATAACGCGAACTTCTATTGGTTTCACGCATCGAACGCGATTCGATGATAGTAACTTTTGCATTCGCGAAATGAGATGTGCAGTATTTGGAACCATTGTCAGTGGAACTTCTTAAAAAAAGAAAAAAAAGGATTTCGAAATACAGACACCGAAGTACTGGCCAGCCCGAGCTTGAGTTTGATTCAAAGTTCAAACTTTCTATTAATTATTGGGACCGCGATTCCGTGTATAAATGAAAAAGAGAAACTTTTTTACCTGTGCAACAGGGCAACTTTTATGGAATACCGGAAGTGTAAATGTTGAAAGAGGAAGAGAAAAAAAGATAGATATAATTATATAAATATATATATATATATATACATACATATATATATTTTGTGAATACGTCTTCGATTCGTCGGTCATTCAGTTCGACACGAATTTTTAGCAAAGGCGGGATACAATAACTTAAGTTAAAATTGACAATAAATTTGATATGAAAAATATATCGAGAACACGGGCATGAAACAAGAGACTAGAACGACGAAACAGACTCTGATCTCGGAAAGGCATGGTACCATCATAATTTAGTATTATAGTTTTATTATTAAATTAGAGGATAGATCAGACAAGACATCCACACACAGATATACATATAATACATATAAGAGTATATATGTTAAATATTAACGTAATGATTACGATTTACATTGTTATGAATGATCGTGTATAAAGTTATCTAAGTGATTTCCAATTTTTAAACGAAATGGAGGTTTAACCGAGACGTATGCCATTATGATCGCTTAAGTTTCCCGGATTTCAACGATTATTAACCCCCGCCCTCCTTTTTTTATTAGCAGAGTGAGCAAGGTCAAGAGCAGTAAAGTACATTACACCCATTTTGTTAAGCTTTATTCGTAGAACTGTTTTTAGTTATAAACTATAACTAACGTTAAGAGTTTTCGCTGCACGGCTCTTTCATTTTGAATCGTCGAACGAAAGATCGACGATAACAGTTCTTACTGATTTTTAAAGTCGGAAAACTTTTTTTATGCACGCTTGCTATGGTGCAAACCCACCCAATATATTAGGCAGCGACACTTAGGTTAAAGGGATGTGTTTGTATTTCTTGTAATCACTTTACT
Source organism: Odynerus spinipes (assembly GCA_032403825.1). Taxonomy (NCBI): domain Eukaryota; kingdom Metazoa; phylum Arthropoda; class Insecta; order Hymenoptera; family Vespidae; genus Odynerus; species Odynerus spinipes. The sequence continues at coordinate 3,015,497 of JAIFRP010000030.1, forward strand.
TTGTACTCTAAGATCTTTTTCTATAGTTCTTACAAGAATGACTTTCTTACTTAGCATACTTTGTTTGCTCTTTCTACTATGATTACGAACTCATGTGTCTGTAGGTTTTGTACCCTTAGCACTTGATTGAAAAGGCCACCCACGATGTGCATAAGACAAATAATATAATGTTTTTTCTTTTTCTTCTTTTTTTTTTTTTTGAGTCTGAAGACTTGACCTTGAAACGTTTAGTACACGATACGATAATGAGCGATACCGAACGCGCAATTACGGGACCTATTTGGGTTTTTAGTGTTTTTACGTGTCCTTGAGAGTCAACATGAAACCTTTTTTTGTTTCTTCTCTTTTTTTGAACATACATGAAACATAACAATGCCTTGTTTGATCAAGCTTCGTACTTAACGCTATGATTTATGCAGTTCACTTATGGACCATGCAAATTTTTGTATTAAAAACTCATTTATTCATGCAGTGGCACTTTAAAAAAAAAAGGGTAGAGGACCATTTTTATTTAATCTCGTCTCTCGTGAAATTTATATGTAGACGAGGGATATTCTTCACTTACTCTTTAATCCGATCAATTGTGTGTTCCCAAACTGAACTTGCCTACTGAGCAGTGAACGCTAACATAAAGGAAAACATGTATACTTTAAGGAAGCATTAATTTACTTATTGTATTCTTGCTTTAATTAATTTTTATGGAACAAGTGGCAATGTATTTTGATCTCTCTTTTAGTCAGAAATATGTCGCGTTTTATTCAGGGTGAGAAATGAATTTGTGATTGACTGGTTAAGAAAGGAACTTATATTTACTCAACGACGCATGTGGTTTTTTCGTTCTGAAACTGGCAGCTTTCATATTTTTTACTTATTGTTATTTCTTTTTTTATAATCAATCATAAACATTGTTTTTACTTATTCTATTAATCTTTTTTGGATTGGCAAAATTGTATATGTATATATAAATGCTATTGTAATCTCTGAGACACGATCATGTCACGAATTAACGAGAGATGTTTATGGATTTTTTTTACTATATAGAATTATTTGCAATAATTATGCTTATGCGATAAAGTTACCATTCTTGACTTGAGTTTTATATATATATATATATACACGTATGTATATTGTACCTAGTAAGAAATTATATTTTAATAATCATTGTTTACCCGAAAAAGGTTTTACATATTTACATCTTTACGCTTCTTAAATGAGAATCGTGTCTTAAAGATTACAATCGGACGCAATGAACATATTAACTGAACGTGTTAAGAAATTCAAAAAAATTGAACATGTTAGGAATTGTTTCTTTCAAAACTGCGCGATGTCTTTGAAAGATACTCAAACATTATCTTGTTCGTATAAGTTTCTCTTTAGTACGAAGATAAAGAAGAAAAAAACAGAGAAAAATAAATCGGAGCAGTATGAAAATTGAAAAAAAGAAGCACCGACACTAATATTATTAACATTAATAAATAATGATTTTAAAGTAAGCGAATTACATTTATAAGAAAAGATTATGAAAATATATATTTATCTATGTCTTCTGTGAAGATAGAAAATAGTACTCTCTCACTCTATATTGATGATATCGAAAATCGAGAAACGACAAAGATACAAACGCAGAAGTAGATTAAGAAGAAGGAAGGAACTCGCACTGTACACAATACATGATACGTTCAATGGCACACACAATCTTGTTGAATATCTTTGTACATACTTACGTAAAGACCATCAAAATTGTTCATGTTCCAGCGATTACGTTTCTGTATTGTAACACGTACTCTTGCGAGAGTGGAGAATGACTTGTTTGTAATAAATTATGAATACAGTTCCATAGATCCAAATTAAAAATATAAAAACCCAGGTCAATATTTTCAAAGAGTTTTATTACATCTCGAACAATTTTATACACATTTCGACACATGTTTTATCTGATATTTCAAAGAATACAAATTTTCTTTTTTTACCTCCATGATCGATTTGATTACGCCACGAAACTTAATCGCGATTTGTAATCTGTCTGCTAAACTATTAATTTTGTTTACCTCTTCTCTAAGAAAATATTGACTTAACAAATATTGACTAAACAAAAATCTACGATCTCCGATCCGTAGATTTATCCAAAATTTTCCTGAAATTGCATGTAATTGAAATTTACATTCACTCATATCCTGGAACTGCCATATCAAAGAATTGAGCTTGATTATGAAAATGATTAAGAAATATCGGTTGAGAAAAAACAAAATCTACCTGTATATTATATTATCATAAATGAAACGAAATGAGGATCAAAGTAGTTGGTTTAACGAGTAAAGGAAATAAATGAAATGATATATCATTAAATTAGAGGTTTAAAAATATAATAGAACTCAGTATATGTACAGTATTTGAAAAACATGTTTATAATTTGTATGGAAAAATAAATAATTGATATAAAAAAAGGTGGAGTATTATTACTCGATCGCCTATATATTTATCTAGCATGCATGCTGACATATTACCGCGCTTTTTCTCCTCGCGTCGGTATTAATGAAACATTACGTAGCCGACAGAGACACGGTACGTAAGCACTATTTACTCACATGCCCCTTGTCACCCTCGACGATATACGTCAGTATACGTCGTGTTTTCGTACTTATCGCTCGTGAGTGTCTCGATTGCAGCTCGATTAAATTCGATTAAACTCGATCGTTAGATTTTTTTTTAAATAATAAATATGGAGGAACAATAATGCGCAATATCGATACATGCATTTGCACATTCGTCATAAAGATTCCGTTCCGTTAATATACGGTTTCCATGGCAGAACAGCTGTCTATTTTAAGGTTATGAACGTTTTGACAACTGCATCGACACTGTACTGAAGAAAAATAATAATAGATCAGGAAATATGGACAGTGACCATGAGAATGTACAAAAGTTGGAAGGCCATGCAGAAAGGAAATATATCAGGTTTCAAGGTCTCAAAAAGACCTCCAAATGTCAAAGCAATCGTATCGAAAATGTAGATATTAATCAGACCGATTCACAACAATCCAACAGTCAAAATGTTACAAGAAAGAAAGGTACTGTACAGGTAACTGTATCGAGTATTTAAAGTATTTTGTAGCCTATAAAAATTTCTAAAAATGTTTAGCAAAGTGTACTGGAATTTAAGAAGTTATACTTATGTCATAATAAAAATCTTTTTCAACTATATCTCTAGGTGTATCTCTGATGCAATTTGTACAGACAGAATTAACAAGGGGGTACCAATTAGAATACGACGAAGAAAGATTCTCAGCAAGAAGAGAGAAAATTTATTCATTCATGAAAATTCCTAGAGAAGTTGAAAAATTCATGATTTATGGTTTTCTTCAGGTACGTAACGAAGCTCCAAAAATTCTCTAATATAAATAATTGCAAATAATAATATCTGTTTTATAGTGTGCAGACTCGTTTTTATTTGTCTATACATTTTTACCACTAAGGTTCATTATGGCATTGTGGGCAATCGCTACGAGACCTCTTTGGCATTGTTTAGGGTAGATATTTTTTTTTTTAAATCAATTTCATTTATGACATAATACCATCGTAACAACAATCAACTTTCAGAAGTAAAAAGTTTCGTGCCAAAAGAAAAGAAAGACTTTTGAGGCCAGCTGAAGTATGTGATTTATTAAAAGGAGTAGTAGTGCTAGGCTGTTGGGCAGTTACATGGAAAGTGGACACATCGATGATGTATCATGTAGTTAAAAGTCAATCGGTCATAAAGTTATATATTTTTTATAACATGTTAGAAGTAGGAGATCGACTGTTTAGTGCATTTGGTCAAGATACGATAGATGCATTACTCTGGACTGCCACAGAACCACGTTCTCGAACTCGGTCAACTCGTTCCCAACACTTGGGAACATTGCCACATCTCTTCTTTGCTCTTATTTATGTGTGTATCCTTCTCGAAATAACAAGTAAAAACAAAAGATAATATGAAAAATCTTTCATATTATATTGTACGATATTCTTATATTTTCTATGATTTGACAAAGTTTATTGATAAACCTTAACTAAATATTTTGCTAAATATATAGTGCTGCATAGTATACTGGTGCTATTTCAAGCGACTACTTTAAATGTAGCTATAAATAGCAGCAACAAAGCTCTTCTTACTATAATGATGTCTAACAATGTAAGTTACTTTTAAATACCTATTATAGGTGAAAGTAACTAATATAAATAAAATAAATATTATTTACAGTTCGTCGAATTAAAAGGTTCTGTTTTCAAGAAATTTGATAAAAATAATTTGTTTCAATTAACTTGTGCCGACGTTAGAGAACGTTTCCATTTAACTATGCTATTATTAGCAGTTACATTGCAAACATTGAAAGAATATGCATGGAGAGCGGATAGACTTATAGTGCTGCTACCTGACTGCATAATGTTGTTATTAGCAGAAGTTCTTGTTGACTGGGTTTGTATATAAAATATAATGTAAATACGTATCTCTTCTACTTATATTAAAAACTAATGTAGATATCATATATGTAAAGGTGAAGCATGCATTCATCACCCGCTTCAACGAGTTGAGCTCTACTGTCTACAGGGAGTACACAGTTAGCTTGGCTTATGATATGGCTCAAACAAGGCAAAAGACAGCATTTTCTGATCCATCAGATTTAATAGCTCGGAGAATGGGATTTATCCCATTGCCCCTTAGTGTGGCAATGGGCAGGGTATTGTGTACAACGTTAACACCATCTGCAAGACCAGCGAATTTCATTTTGTTACTATTAGCATATCTTATACTTGTAGCCCTACGTATATTAAATAGTTTAATTATTTTGGGTAAAGCATGCGATTTAATATCTTCGCATGTACATTCAAATAAAAACGAGACCGGTGAAAAATCAGTGATTCAGAATTTCAACAAATCAAGTACAGATGTGAAAGATCCAAATTTAGCAACAGCAATATTATCAAATAGTTCGATTAGTTTGAACAATGTTTGTCTTAACGATGCTGTGCTTAAATCAGATGATACAGAAGACCTAGACAAGTCTGAAGATGATTCAGTTAAAGTTGTGCCACAATCTAAAAACTTTTTAAGAAGTGGAAGCGAGCCTCTACTTCCTCAATGACAGCTTTTTCTAGTACAATTATAGTGCAAAATCTTTTTGTTTAATAAATTATACAAATAGCTTTATACACATATGTGTGTACATACTTGTGTGTGGATGTTAAATGCATCAATATTAATGTTATTCTCAGGTTTTTTATGATATAAATTAATTATAAATACTCAAAAGGGCAGAAAAAAATAATAAAAATCTAACATACTTTGATACATATTATTTTATTCCTTCATTATTCCTGTAACATCATTATAATTCTTATAACTTAACGCTATAAACTGGTTATAATATTATCGTATTTAACGTAAAAGTTTCTAAATTACAATTTGTAGCCGCTCCTTTTTAGTACACTGTTCGAAAACCAGATGGCTGCAGCAACATTTTCCCCCCCATTGATTTGTCCTTCTCTTGTAAACATAAATCATAAGCTTCTAAATTGATTTATGTTCACACTCCCATATACATTTGTGTATATAGATATGTATGATTAATAATTTAAATTTGAATGTAAGCTTTCATTTTTCAGTCGAAATTGTAAAATAATTGATTACAGTGAATTATCTTATAGTAAGTGTTATAATAATGTTACATTCCTGTATTTATAAAAAATTATAATATGAATGTACATTCATTATATTAAGTCTATCACAAATCTGCTATGATCACTTATCTATGATCTTTCAATAAACTAATTTAATGGTTATGTGCGTAACATTCCATCCATGTAGGGAAATATATGACTTTGTAGATGTTTAGCTACCTTATCTTCTCTCCGGATTAACTGATCTGCGGAAAATATATTACAGCAATGTTTTCTGTATTACACATAAACTTTTTACATTCCGTGCGTAACGAATGAATAATTTTTTCTTACGCGTAATTTACACGTGAAAATCTGTGTAAAAATTAATGCACGCGTGAACGTGCATTTCTGTTATACATGTTGATCTAGTAGATTTTGTGAACAACTGTTTCAAGATTACTACTAAATTAAAGTAAGTCATATACGAAATAATTTATTTGTTATAATATTATATGTTTACTTGTTAAAATATTAGAATGTACCATTATTAGTAAAATATATAATTGATCTGATGAAAAATATAAAAAGAATACAGTATTGTTGAAACTGGAAAGTTTTTCATTTCAGATGACAATGGGAAGCTTAGAATTGAAACAGAGTTTGAGTGGACATCGTGGAAGAGTGTGGAGCATTTGTTGGCACCCAAAGGGTACATGTCTTGCATCGTGTGGAGAAGACAAAACTATCAGGATATGGCAAGCAACAAACTCAAACTGGGTAACAATTATGATTTTAACCGAAGGCCATACAAGAACCATCAGAGAAGTTGCTTGGTCTCCTTGCGGTAGCTACATTGCTTCTGCCAGTTTCGACGCTACAACGGCGATATGGGATAGAAGATCTGGAGAATTTGAATGTAACGCAACGTTGGAAGGACATGAAAATGAAGTTAAAAGTGTTAGTTGGTCGGCTAGCGGACAGTTACTTGCAACATGTAGTCGTGATAAATCTGTCTGGGTATGGGAAGCAAAAGATGATGAATATGAATGTGCTTCGGTTATTAATGCACATACTCAAGATGTTAAAAAGGTAAGTATAATTTTCATTGTCCTTTTTCCTTTTATATTACATTATTGATAACTAATTTCATGAAACACTTGTAAAAAGTAAGAAAAATTTTATTTATCTTATATTATATTTACCTTTATTTAATATTATTTAATATAGGTAAGATGGCACCCGCATGAAGATATTCTTGCATCTGCTAGTTACGATAATACAGTTAAAATATACAAAGAAGACACACTTGACAGTGATTGGACATGCGTGCACACATTAACATCCCATACATCTACAGTTTGGAGTCTTTCCTTTGACAAGACAGGTGAACGTATAGTTACAGTTAGTGATGACAAAACTGTAAAAATATGGCAAGAATACAAATCTGGAAACACATTAGGAATTCCTATCACAAATAATGAGTCAGTTTGGAAATGTGTTTGCACACTGTCTGGATACCATACAAGAACTATTTACGATGTAGATTGGTGTAAAATAACTGGATTAATTGTAACCGCGTGTGGAGATGATATTATCAGAATATTTAAAGAAGAAGATTCTGATATACATCAACCAACTTTTTCATTGATTTGCTCGATGACTAATGCACATACACAAGATGTCAATTCTGTTCAATGGAATCCTGTTACTGCCGGTCAACTGGCATCAGCCAGTGATGATGGCTTGGTGAAAATATGGTTTTATAATGAATGAATGTAACAATGTACAACTAGTGATCTAAAATTTGTTATGATCTATGTAATTTATATTTTTAAATATAATTGTTTACTATTAATTGAAACATTTCTCTTTTCTACACCTTTAGCTTGAGGAATTACGTTTCACTATTATGAATAATATTAAAAAAATAATATTGATTTGTTATTATTATAAAATAATATATATATATGAATTATATTTTTGTTTTAGGTTTTAAAATAGATGTTACGAAAATTATCCACACTTGTCTCAACCCAGAAGTTTTGCATTTACACCTTGATCAAACATTACAGCATAGTACCTACTATGAGCGATACAAAACCTAATAGTATGGGTTTGCCATTGGGGCAAGTTGTAGATGAATTACAAAAATTTGCAAGTACATCTTTAGCTGAATCTTGGGATAATGTGGGATTACTCATTGAACCTACATATCCAAAATACATATCGCATATTTTGTTAACAAATGATCTAACAGAAGATGTCATGGAAGAAGCAATAAAACTAAATACAGATATGATAATTTCATATCATCCTCCAGTATTTGTGCCACTTAAATCTGTAACTACTAGAACGTGGAAGGTAATATAAATATTGTAATTATTGTTACAAAAAATTGGCAGGTGAAGTTTACACATTTCATTTAATAAAATTTGTGTTTTACGACAGGAGCGTATAGTCGCAAAATGTTTAGAAAACAAAATAGCTGTATATTCTCCACATACTGCCTTTGATTCAATAAAGGGTGGTGTAAACGATTGGTTGGCGTCAGCTTTTAATGATGGTTAGAAATATAATACTTTTATAATACTTTACAATACTTCACGACATAACAAGATTCTATTATTATAACCTGTATACTATTATCCGTAATACATGATTATAGTTATAGATAGTAGTAAGCCAATACAGGCAGACGAAAACGAAGAAAATGGAATGGGTCGTTTATGCACTTTAAAAAATAAAGTACACATTGACGAAGCAGTAAAATTAGTAAAACGGCATACAGAGTTAAAATTTGTTAAATTGGCTCGTGCTCGACAGACAGGTACAACGATGTTATTTACAAAATATAATCAAGATCATAATGGAGATGTAATGCTTATTTCTTTTTTCAGATTCCTTTATAAATTCCATTGCTGTATGTGCAGGATCGGGAGCGAGTGTTTTGAAAGGTGTAAAAGCTGATCTATATCTTACTGGCGAAATGTTACACCATGATGTACTTGATGCAGTTCATCGTGGAATCCACGTTATTTTAACAAATCATTCTGATTCTGAACGTGGTTTTCTAAAATGCTTTGCAAACACGTTATCAAATACATTGAATAATTCTGTAAATGTTACTGTATCTAAACTAGATGCTGATCCTTTGGAAACAGTGTAATCTTTAAAATATGTACTACATATTTATCAATGAAGATACTTCATGCAATCATTTAAATTGCTTCATAATGTAATTTTGTACTCTCTTTCTGCATAAAAAATGTTGCAGTAATGTCTTAGCGAAATATTTATTTCAAAAGACACATAAAGTAAAGTAAAAATAAAATTAAAGTGAATAATATTTCAGCTTTGTCCCACAGATCACTTGTATTAAGCTTTATAAAAAACATCGTTTTACAATACATACTAAAGTAAAATAAACAATATACTAATACTATTACATTACAAATATTGATAAGTAATTTGGCAAAGTCATTGATTGAAATTAGTAGAAGAAATAAGCTTAAAAAGAATAGATATGTTTCCTCCTTTTTCACAGCATTTATCAGTCTATCTAATATCAAATTTAACTACTATGATAGAAAGTAACAATGCCCAAAGACTAATGGTTACAACTTCATTATGAAATACAGTAGATCCTCGTGATAGGGAAGAAGGGATATGTCTCAAGTTATACGAAACTTTTAGCTCATACAAACTATCATAAATACGTAATTTTTTTAACATTATAACGATAAAGTATACACCCACCCATATAGAAGTTTTTACAAAACTTGAAATCCCTATTTGTTGTTGCGCTTAAAATTTGTTTATCGCGTTTTACGCATACCACATTATACGAAGATCTACTGTATATGATTATACGAGTTAAATTCTCTAATTGTAAGTAAAAGACAATGATAAATTGGTTATTTGATTTCCACCATTGCATAAATTATTTACAATTGTTTCATATAGTTATGCAATCTATCACCGATAAGGACATTGTGAACTATTGATTTAAACTTTGCACAAAGTTTTGATACTTTTATCGTATATACACTTAAACATAGCAAAAAATTTGTTTTTATCTTGTACATTCTATTACATAAAATGTAATACAGCTATTTATTTTAAAATGAAAGTGCACTATATGGTGATATTGCACATTCAGAAAGTTTAATTACAATTATGACAGTGTAATTGGCATGATAAAATTCTGAGTAGTTTGTGAGATCTGATTAAGCTACAGGATAAGATAATGCATCACAATAACACGACGTAACGTTATTCAAATGAAAGGAAATTTTAGGGAAAAAAAAAACTGCAGGGACTTAGTCCACAAAACTGAATAGGCTTCACAAATATTTGTCAAATTTCACTAAAAGTTTAAACGAACTATTTTACATACAACAGGCTATTTGTGTATGATGTCTATGTGTATGCATACATATTCAAATTGAAGAAAACTATAAAATAAATAATTATGTGAAATGTAATGCCAAATCAAATTATATGTATCTCTTAAATTATAAATTGAACATAAAAAGTAACATATAGAAAAAATATATGACATTGATAATAGTCATGTAGACTATTAAGAAAAACCTATTAAGAAAAAATGTAGAAGTTGTAGCTGTTGTAAACTGTGACCATGTATAAAAGATTTAATAACGATCTTCGTCTTCTTCGTCCATGACGAAGTCACTACCTATGCCTGAATCTAATACGTAAAGAGGGCTGCAAAGTAACACAGGAAATAGTAAATGTGGCATACTTTTATTTTAAATATTCAAAGTAAATCATATACTTACTTAATTGCCCTACATGTGAAGAAGACAATACGTTTCATTTTTTTATTGTAAAAGAAATAATTAAAGGACCACAGACATCCATCTTCTCCAAATGGATCCGATGCAAAGTCTGGATTGTAGCTAAAATATTTTTATCCATTATATAATGTATGAAGTAACATGTTACGTTGGTGTCTTATTTTATATTTTACTCTGGCTAAACGCAAGAAGTATCTATGCTAATTTACCTATAAATATCACATTCGCTCAATGATATTTCATCGTCGATAGCAGCCCAGAGAGCAGAACGTAAAGTACGGTAATGGTCTCCGGCAGTTGCACTGAGATTACTATCGACTGCATTCATCACCCATTGTAAGCTTGGCTCTTTACTAAATTCATGGCTCTTAGCATCAGAAAAATCATAGTCTGGGTGAAAGGCTGAGTTCAATGTCGCGATCAGATAGAATAACGTTTTTCTGCTTATTGTATCACATAGTGGACCATCTTCGTCGCCAGAAACGCTACGACTGAATATAGGAATATACAAATAACAATATTAACCTATAAATAATAATCGATCAACCACAATCACTTAATATTTGTGAATATCGATAGCTGAAATGAAAAATCAACAACTCATACATTTTTAAAGAAATAAAATTATAAAATATATCAATACCTAAAATATCTTTGAGCAGGTGACGTTCCCAAAGATGTTTGCGGTGGAGATAAAGCTTGAAGGTCGTGAGGTGTAACTCCTTGCTCTGCATTGAAGCGTTTGTATAGTTGTTTATCGTTCCCTGCCATCTTACAAGAATAACTTTCGATCCTATAATAAAAGTCAACCACTATCAGTATTTGCTAATAAAATATTATATTTGTGTTACATTTTGTTACTCTCACCGCCCAATTATCTTGCTATCTCCGGTCTTAATGAACAAGGCACTGTTTATAGCTTCAAATCGTGTACTCTCTAGTAATTTCATTATGACTGGCTTCTTTTACTTCGTGTAAAAACAATAATTTTGTACTAGAGACTTTTCGTGTATCCTCCAACAACACGGTGCTATATCATTCCTGGTGCACCATCATGGAGCAATAACTTGTATGTTTTGTCAAACTTGATTCGCGTTTCAACAACTAATCAAGAGATTCAATATAAACGAAATGTTAAAAAACTTCTACGACTTCGAAGGCTTATTGTGTTTCTGTACATGTTTTTTATGTGTATAAAAATTCCTTTCCTTTTTGAATGTACGAAATTAATTGTAGAGGTAATAATTTTTCCTCCGGCACTGAGCTTGTACATCACAAATCACTGGTGAAGGATAGAGAGGTGGACGTAGGTTCCTTTTTAGATCTAAGGTAAGGATTGGTCTTTTAACAAAAAAAGTAGGTAGAACGAATGCAGCTCTTGCTCCCGTGTAAGACTGATATGAAGAGTACAAAAGAGACAACGCAAGACGCCAACGATTGTTTCAGCAGGAAATAATCCGTTGTTTTCTTTTTTGTGAGTAACTCACAAACGTGAAGCCAGGATCAAAAAACGTAGATCGAAGGGTAGTCAGAAGGTATTCACCAGATAGCCTTAACGAAACAGATAAAACTTCGCACGTCCGCTACTGTCGAAAACAATCCATAATCACGGACATTGTTGTCACTAAGTGATAGAATAATCACGATCACCGTCAAAGATAATCACTATCTTTCTTGAAAACAATTGATCCCTAAACTTTTATGTGCATATATCACTGCGTAAAGACTTATCGTTATTGTTTAAAAAACAAATTAACTTGATATAAGTACGTAATTTGCGTTTATACGCAACAAAACAAATGTACGCGTTCTACGTGACAGAAATAGCATATGAAGCGTCTGCAGCCTCCTTTTCCCCTTCGCTCTTCTGATTGGCCGACTTCTGTCTTTGTTCAATCCACGTCATACACATAGGTGTTCATGCACGGTTGTATTATACATGTGTGTGTTACCGCACACGCGCACACGCTCGCGCGCAAAACGCGCTTTTATCTATCTCTCCTTTCTGTCCCATACCATTTCAATATTATCCCCACCTCTGTTTCAAACAATAGAGTCTTTTCCCCTCCTGTTGCACTAACCTTCGCGCCAATTTTTAATCGACTTCGAAAAGGAGAAGGTTACGCAATTCGTTAGTGGGCGATGTTGTTTTTTGATTCGATTGTATCTATTACTGTTATAAACGATTATAATAAATTCTTAATTCAATACTTATGTACTATTTACATTTATTTTAGTACATTCAATCTCATGATAGTAGACACTTCTAATATTATTGTATAGTACATATAAAAGATTATTATTATAACACTTTCTTTCGATAAATTCGATGAATTCTCCTTGTCAATACACAATATAAACTAAATTATAAATTACAAATTAAAGATACGCATGTATAAGTTGAATTTATTCAATCTCTGATGTGAACTGATGTGATCTCTTGAAAAAAGAAAAAAAAGAAAGTCGAATAAATCGCAAGACTATCGATAGAAAAAAATGTAATCAATATACATGGTTACATAATTTTTCATTTTTTACTGCGTTAGTGCCACATTAACTTTTGTTTTAAGAGGAGGTTTATATAAATTAAAAGAAGAGTGTAATTTTGAAATGTATGATTATTTCAACATGTCGTGTTTAGATGATAAAAGTGCACTTAGATTAGATATAAAAGGTAAATATATGGTTATAAAATACTGTTGAATTGTTCTATAATAATATCAATCGTTAATATCTTTTTACTGCAGTAAACAGTGAAAATTTATTGCCACAAAAGTATAATGTTGGGTCTTTGAGGTAAGTCAAATTTATAACCTATTTTCAATATAAAGAACATAATGACATATTTCATTTATATCAAATAACCATGATTTCAGATTACCGGCGGATCCATCTTGGCCAAAAATTCCACCACGTAAATTAGCAGATGATGCTGGTGACATAATTCAACCTCCGTGCGTAATTACATTAACAGGTACTCCTAGAAGAAGCCGTACTATGGTACGAGCAGCACAATGTCAGTAAGTAATATATGAAATATTTTTATACAAATTATAACATTTCTTAAATTTTAAAAAGTACAGATTTTATAGAGGGAATTTTCTAAAATTACAGACCGTTCAAAACAATGGAAATGAAAGATTTAAATTCTCCTATCTGTTACTTAAAAGCACCAACACCTGAAATAACAAAAAGGAAACCTGGTTGTCTTGATCCTCGTTTTAAACGGTATAATGTTCCATAATATAAAAATAAATATTTTTCATATAGAAAAGTATTTACTAACTGCACACTTTGTAGTGTGACAACGGGTGAAAGTCAGGCCACAGAATCTTTTAAACAACATAATACTTTAAAAGAACAACAACAGTCTATGCTTATCTCTGAACAATTACGATCTCCTGTTGAGAGGATAGAAAAAACTGCTACTGGAAAAAACTCAAATTTGTACAGTTTACTTTTTTATCGATAAAACATATTTAACAGTTTGTGTTACCATTGATTTAAACTAAATATGTTATATAGCCAACAGATTACACAACAAGGCATAGAGAAGCCAAAAAATGAAGGAACCATACAAAATAATAGTAGTCATTTTACACAAGAACTTCTAGGTAAAAATGAAGAAACAAATGTAGAAAATAACAATTACACATTGGAATGTAAGAAGCATATACCAGAGGATAATAATACAGATCATTCTATGAACATAAATAATACAATTAAAACAGATTCTGTAAACATTCAAGAAAATGTTGGGCCCACATTTAAGAAATCTAAGAATATTGCAGAAATGGAAATACCAACAGAGGAAGAAATATCATCCTCTACTTCTAATAAAAAAGGAATATTAGAGACCGAAACAGTAAATGATTTAAAAGTGTCATCAGACAATCAACCATCACAATCTATCAATGTATGAATTTCTATAATTTATATTTATAAATTTTATTCACATTTTCTTCGTAACTTTTAATAAAACTTTGTATTTATCTAGGAACCTGATGGGCAAATTTTACTTGTGATGGAAAAAAAAGTTAAATCCTTGCCTGTTAACAAAATACAAATTAAACCTATCTCTATACCTCAGTGCACAACACAATGCTACAATGTACAAGTACCGATAATTACTTATCAAAATGTACCTCTACAAATATCTACTTGTGCACCAGGGGAAATCAGTATCTCATCTTGTATAGCAAATAATACTTCTCCCACATCTGATTTATGTTCAACTACACAATGCGAAGTAATGTACAAAAGTTCAAATATTCTTACTCCATTACTTGAACAACAAGATTATTTACAACAGAAAAAAGAAGTGTTAAATACCAAGAATATTGATGTAGCAGATATTCGAAATAAACAAGAAGTTCCTGTTTTGAATAAGGAAAGAGAAGATAACATTTCAGTGGAAGCAATAGATAAACAAGATAATTATAAAACTTTTCCTCATAATGAGAATGTTCTTGATTGTACTAAGAATTATGTAAATGTTACATTGCATCAAAACCTCTCAGAAACAAATGATTCTGAAAGTTTTACTTCTATTAAAGTTCCAGAATGTAACAGAAGTACTTTCAACCAACAGCAAAAAATGAAATCTGAACAAAATTTGTCACAAACAGAAAACTTACGCGTTAACAAGCTCTCTCAACCATATATTACATCAAGAAGAAGGCGAATAAGAGCAAATGTTTCAAAGAAAGCAAAATCTTACTTTCAGAAAAGATCTAGGACTGGAATAGTAAATTCTGATTGCACTTTAATATGGCCAGGCTATCAACAAGTTAGTTCTAAACGTGGTTTAAGATTTCAAAAAGTTAAACAATATATGAAAGAAAAAAATTGTCATTACTCAATGTTAAAGAAAC
Organism: Odynerus spinipes; assembly: GCA_032403825.1. Lineage (NCBI taxonomy): Eukaryota > Metazoa > Arthropoda > Insecta > Hymenoptera > Vespidae > Odynerus > Odynerus spinipes. The sequence continues at coordinate 3,030,828 of JAIFRP010000030.1, forward strand.
CTGTTAATGAAAGGAATAGTAACATAAATACGAATTGTACTGCAATGGTATCTGAGGTGGAAAATCCTATTATGTCTCCTTGCCTTCCGCTTAATGATGCCTTTTATCAACAGAAGGAGGAAAATGAATATAAATGTTTAGAAAAAGCAAATGAAGATGATTCTATTACAAATCCTATAAGAATTCCTCTTAAAACACAAGAACTGTTAAATAAAAGTTATTTAGAATATTATAATAAATTAAGACAAAAAGTAGGCAATACAGAAAATGTGCAACATCTTCATCAAGTGGCACTTGGCACTCCCAAGATTAAAAGAAAGAAAAGTAAACAATTCTGTGATACTATCTATAATGTCCAAACAGAATTTAATCCAGAAGTACAAACAATAGAACAATGTTCAGCTTTATCAAGTATGATTAACAAAAATCTGTAAGTTTTGCATAGTTTATGTGTATATATAAATAAATAAATAAACATATTTGTATATGAATCAATGTTATTTAGGAATTCCACTTTACAACATTCAAGTGATACAACGCAAACAAAACAATTATATGTCAACAGAAATATTAGATCATCTTCAGATCCAACAGGAGGTACTCAAAGTAAGATTATAAAAAAGATAGCTTCTAAAATACCTGCAGATATTTATGAAAATTCTATCTCGTCATCTACATTTATAAGTAAAGTTAAGCATAAGAAAGAAAAATGTATGGAAAAACGATTTCTTAAATTGAAAACTATTGGTAAGTATCTGTAAGAAATTTAATTTTGTAAGTGTATTGCTATTACATATTTATTTGATTATATACATTACTTTATGTGTGTATTTTCAGTATTTTTTGGCAGTATGATGTATGCTCTGGTTGTATTTTTACCTATGATCTATGATTATTTCTTTTATGAAGATTACGATGATTATGAAAACTTGACATATATAGAACTTGTGACGGATTATGTGATTTCATCTTTTAAAGAAGCTTTTACTGGTTTCTTCAATACTTTTTATAGAATTTTTTTTCAGCCGGTAAGACTTAATAAAAAATATTAACTCCAAGGGATATGTTCATTTATAAAATACATTAAATGGACATTCTTACATTTTTTGAGAGAGATAATGGAATATGCAATGATCAGGGATAAGTTATTAAAATTTCTGTAGGTTTTTGTAATTTTCAGCGTACCTGTAAGAAATGTAACAGCATATCTTAAGCTTGTCTAGTGATTGTTTCATTATATACAAAACGAAAAGCGAAAAATGTACAAAGTAAAAAATATTTTGATATATTTTGTTATTTAAAAAAATGATTTTATGCATAATAAAGAAATTTTATTTTTTTTTATGAACATTTCATGATACAAATAAATGTAAATAGATTTTTAATTTTTTTAATGAAAACTGATATTTTAACGGTAATAAAAAACAATAAAATTCAAATTAATATGTAAGCGCGCCATAAATACAGAATTACCAATATTACACTCTGCGACCAATTAAAAATATTAATACACTATGCTTTTTTTTGTAATGAATCTACGATTTACATATAAAATTTAATACAATATATGATAATTTCCAGTATTATTCTATTAATAAACAATAAGTAAATAAAAAAGATTGTAAAATATCAAACTAACGACATTCGATAATATTATTCGGACTTCGGCGATTCTCGTATATTTTCGGAAGGTTCTGTGGCGCCACCTTGAAGGCGGGAGAGTAAGCAAAATTCCCGCTGAAATATATAAGGGTCGCACGCACGTTGAATTCGGTCACTTTGCCTGAACAGTGAGGGGTGTATTCTTTGGTGTATGTGCCTTCAATATTCGTTGCCTGAGGTACGGTGACCCACGACACACGTTGCAAAGAAGGGATCCGAGATATAGCGATAGTACTTTCTATATTCGATAGAGTAACAAAAAGTTTTTAATATCTAAGACAATGGCTGACTATATAATCGGTGACACGATGCCGGCAGACGTACCGTTGCCGGACGACGGACTTTCGGCGGCACAACTGTTTGCCAACGGTGACGGACTTACGTACAATGACTTCATCATCTTGCCAGGATATATCGATTTTACTGCAGACGAGGTAGATTTATTATCGCCACTTACAAAAAAAATTATGTTGAAAGCACCGCTAGTTTCTTCTCCCATGGACACTGTTACGGAATCTGATATGGCAATTGCCATGGCTCTTTGCGGTGGGATTGGCATAATACACCATAATTGTACGCCCGAGTATCAAGCTAATGAAGTTCACAAGGTCTGCAACGTTTTCTCGTCTCATATATATATTTTTTTATTTTATTTTTTTTTATTGTGTCATGTTTAACTATTTTCCCTTGCATGTTATAATCCTTCTTCACTGTGGGATGCAAGAACTCTCATGCATGCTTCCTAGATTTGTTAATCATACAACTAATGTCTTATATCATTCTAGGTAAAAAAATACAAGCATGGTTTTATTAGAGATCCAGTTGTACTTTCTCCTAATCATACTGTCAATGATGTACTAAATGTAAAAGCTGAACATGGGTTCTGTGGTGTACCTATCACTGATAATGGAAAAGTAGGGGGTAAACTTCTAGGCATTGTTACTTCTAGAGACATTGATTTTCTTGAAGATTCAGTTAACCAGAGATATGCTAAGTTGGAATCAATAATGACTAAGTTAAATGATCTAATTACCGCACCAGCTGGTGTAACACTAGCAGAGGCAAATGTAATTCTTGAAAAATCTAAGAAAGGCAAACTTCCTATAATAAATGAGAAAGGAGAACTTGTTTCATTAATGGCAAGAACTGATTTAAAAAAAAATCGAAGCTATCCAAGTGCAAGTAAAGATGATAACAAGCAGCTATTAGTAGGTGCTGCAATTGGAACTCGTAATACCGATAGGCAAAGGTTACAGCTTTTAACAGCAGCCGGTGTAGACGTCGTTGTGTTAGATTCGTCTCAAGGGAATTCCAAATACCAAATTGATATGATTAAATATATAAAATCAGAATATCCAGACTTGCAAGTTATAGCAGGAAATGTTGTAACAACCACGCAGGCTAAAAATTTAATAGAGGCTGGAGCAGACGCATTGCGCGTAGGCATGGGTTCTGGATCTATTTGCATCACTCAAGAAGTAATGGCAGTGGGTAGGCCTCAAGCTACCGCCGTATATAAGGTAGCAGAATATGCAAGAAGATTTGGAGTACCTGTTATAGCGGATGGTGGTATTCAATCTATTGGTCACATCATCAAGGGTCTTAGTTTAGGTGCTTCGACAGTTATGATGGGATCATTATTAGCTGGAACTTCGGAAGCCCCTGGAGAGTACTTTTTTAGCGATGGAGTTCGCCTTAAAAAATATAGAGGCATGGGTTCTTTGGAAGCTATGAATAGAACAGATGCAAAGGGCTCGGCAATGGATAGATATTTTCATAATGAAATGGACAAGTTGAAAGTAGCTCAAGGTGTAAGTGGTTCGATAGTCGATAAGGGAACAGTTCTAAAATTTCTTCCTTACTTACTTTGTGGCATAAAACATGGATGTCAAGATATAGGTGCAAAATCTACTTCCGGTTTAAGATCTATGATGTATAGTGGAGAATTAAAGTTTGAAAGAAGAACACATTCTGCTCAACAAGAAGGAAATGTACATAGTTTGTTTTCCTATGAAAAACGTCTATTTTAAACATACAATTCATAGGACATGTATTCATAAAAAGTACCTGCATTTAACTGTGTATGACCACTATGGGTGTTGAAAACCTGTTATACATATATTGAAATAGATAAGAAAATATCCATGTTTTACTATATTGCCTCTGTACAAAATATGATTTTATTAGCGACATATAGTTTTTACTATATGCACATAGTAATAGGTTTGTTAATACTATACAGTAAATTGGTATTACGTTATATGACAAAGAGAAACTTGCCTAAAACTTTATATTTGAAAGATTCGACTTCCTAAAATTTTGAAATCTACACTCTGTTATATTGGATATCTTAATTTGTTTCAATGGTTACATTGTAGGCAATCTTTGTATATCTCAGTTAATACCATTAGGTTCATGGTAGATTGTATAAGGAAATTCAAAGTTGGAGATAGATTATCACTGACCATTTAATTAATTGACTATTGCAAATGATTCATTTGCAGTTATTGATAATTGACAGGGCACTTTAATTTAATGGATTTATGTCCAGAACCAATGTTCTTGTTTCTACTTGTACATTCATAATAGCGATGATGTGTAAAGTGTTGAATTAAATATGCAGATATTTTTTTAATTAAAGAAAGTTAACAAATATTTTAGTATCATTGTTTTTATCACAACTAAAGCATTTGTGAATATAAAACAAGCTTGTTTTCCTTAGAAAAAATGTGTAAACATGCGGTTCTTTTATTATCTCTGTAATAGTAGCTTTCTTCTTATATTTATCAAATTTTATTAAATACACTTCCAACTCATGACTTTAACATGTAATACTATAAGGACTACTCGAATGAAGAAAGTATTGAACAGCATGAATGTTTACCTTGAATATAGCATATTAAAAATGTGAATTTAAACATTTTTAAGGTCATATAATTATAAGTACACATTGTAAACTACCAAATCCGACTGATTTTTCTAAAACAAAAAATATAATTATTACAATATACCCAAAAGTGCGATGGAATCACGAAGACTAACTATTTGCCAAAATTGTATATTCTTTTCATGCGTTTTGACGTAATTTACGAAATATACAAATACTTTTGTGAATCTGGCTGAAAGATTTCTATTTTAAAAACAAACTACGTTAAAACCTAATTTTTTAACTGGACTAACCAATCTCATAATTTAAATTAACTCGATAATCTAAATGCTCGATTTTACGATCTATATTTTATATGAACGTTGTTAAAGAGAACTGTATGTTTAAAATAAATATGTACTTAACGTTGAAAATCATTAAACGAGTAACGTTTTTCTGTACTTTTTACCCTCGTCTAGAAAAACTACATACTATGTATATCATTAAATGATTGTAAAAAAAGAAAAAGAAAAACAGTTATTGCTATAGCATAATTTCGAGTTATAGGAAAGCCAAGTAAATAATTACGAGATTTGTTAATAGAAAAATAAGATCATGGCTAAGATAATGTTTACGTAATCACATTCCTGAGCCTTTCAAGAGTAAAACTGCAATACATTTTATGTTAGTAATAACGTCTTAGGTGTCACGTAATACATGATAGGGTTGTTCAAGGTAATGATGCTCGCTCATGGTCGTCCATCGTGTCCTATTATTCATATTTATAAAAGCAGTAAACTATGCTGAATAAGACGTATACAATCTGTACTGTTTATTTAGCATTTCTCTTATCACATATATATACATAACTCTTTCACGTTGCATTTTTTTTAGAATTTCAATTTATTATGCGGCACATTCGTAAAATTCAAGATTATTAATATTTTGCGTATGCTTATTGATCAAATAGAATAAAATCATGACATAAAGTAAATAATGTATTTAGTAAATTGGAATACGATAACATATATCAGAGGATAGAATTATAAAAATGATGTTAAAAGTCATTTTTAAAAGCTATAGTATAGCCACCTAGACGATTGTATCGAACGCACTACGGTTATATATAGTAGATATATCTACATAACCTACATTCACTTTGCAATATTGCATCGGAAAGTTTACAGAGTTTCTTCAATAAATTTTTACAAAATGGTACTCTGTAACGTTGATTGCGTAGAGAGAGTTATAAAATATTTAGATATCCCCTCGGAAAAATTACGTCTTTGCGAGGATAACGTAAGTTGTCATTTTTTAAGTTGTCATCTATTGTAAATAATGTTAAGAGAATAAGCAAGTGTCATATTTACTGTGTCCATTTTTCATTTATTTGTAGATAACTAATATTAGTAATTTAAAACCGGACGAACCTGTTATGTACTTCAGTACTTTAATACAAGCTTTGGTAAAATATTCGAAATATCCCAACATACTCGGCATCGATAAAGAGACGCAGGCTTTAACGCGTCAATGGTTAGAATATATAGTGATTTGTATTAATTATGCAGATAGTTCTGCTCACGCAAAAAGAGTATTAAAGGTAACAAATAAATTGACACGATTATGAATGTATAGAGCAATTTAATAAATTATCAATTTCTTCGATTACAGGAGTTAAATGCAGTATTAAGTAACAACACATATTTAAGTGGTACAAAACAAACCATCGCAGATATTGTACTTTATTATACCTTATATAAAATAATGGTAATAGTATTTTTTAAATATAAAATTGAAGTTCTGACAGCATAGGAATCCTTAGTAAAAGCTGTGGATCAATGTAATCCTTTTATCCTCTTTTAACGTTACAGAGTGAATTAAGTCACCAAGAAAAGGCACAATATGTTCATGTATCCAGATGGTTTGACAATATACAGCAAGATGAAAAACTGAGGCAGGCACTGGATTTAATCTCATTCAATTTAGTACATCTGTTCTTGTGAAGTAAATAAATGTCTTTTATTGAATTATTTTGTTTACTGCTTCGACTAGTCAATATTTCTAATAAAAGAAACAAGAATTTGACAATGGAAATCTATTTGAATTCTTTTACTTGCAAGGTCATCATAATTATTGTAGTTGGCAGTAAATTATTACAAAATATAGATAAGGGTTTCTAACTTATCAAGCAAGTTTCCTTTCGATCAACTTAAATAAGTAGTTAAAAGGTGGCGCTAGTATCTTAGCTCTATCGTCGGTAACAAATATCTATTTAACTTGTTAATTTATGTCGGATGACAAATATACCTTATTCATGATTTATAACTGATCCAACAATAAATCAAATTACTTAACACTAAAAATTATTTGTTAAAAAGGACAAACGACAGCGATAGCTTTCAGTGACATCTACCGAACTAAGGCGTAATCAAAGACTTTACTTTCTTGCACAAGTTTGACTCCCGTGGTCGAAGATGTTCATTACTTTGCGATTCGAGTTGGCGATCCACCTAGTCCTTGGACCGTCACAGATAGGGTAGAAACTTTTTCTCGCGTTATGTGAAATGTCCGAGCGTAATTTGCGATCGCAATTTCACCCGTCGCGTCCGAAAAATGCGGAATTTTCACAATCGCCGCGTTTAACGCGTGCGCGTTCAACAAGGAAGCACATCGAAGTAACGTAAAGAGAATCGAATGTAAATTATACGGCCTAGCCTAGTGCTACTTTTCTCATAGATTTCGTCAAAGACGCATCGCTTCAAGACTCAAAATCCGTACGCTTTTAATATAACATCGAAATGGCTGATGATTCGAGTGTTCGTGTTGCTGTGCGGTGAGTTAAATGAATTTTGTTATAAAATCTTATGATGTTATGGTTAGCACTACTTTCCGTTTACAAATGTCCTCAAATATTCATCGTTGCCTTCTACTAAGAATGTACGTACAGGTATTAGACTACTGTTCCAAGGATACTCTCTGTCGATCTCGTTTTATATTGTGCAAACATATGTTTGTAATACATATTTTAGCATATACTTAAGGTTTTCATATATTTATATTTTTATTAACATTTTTTACAGCGACAAAAAATAAAATCTATTTTCGTGGCTTGTTACTTTCATTTGTTTTCATTATCAATGTAAACATGATTTCTTTAAAAAAAATATCATCTCGATTCTATTTACACACACATATATATTTTATCGTTATATCGATATTACCACGATTTTTACTTTTTACTTGTACAATGCTTATCTTGCCTTTCTAGTATCTAGGCGATCATACGAAGAAAACTTACTAAATTGTTCTTTTAATTAACACCAGTAGTGTTATTCCACATTACGACGTGTATTCGTCGAGTATAATATTCTAAGAAAACAAACTACCTGCAGTGCTCGTTGCGCTATTTGCGGTAGCGCTTGCTTACAAATTGGCGCGACTTGACACACGATATTGATTTGTTTCTTTGTGATGCTCGCGAAGAAGTACATACTCAAGGATTTCGCTAAAAGAAAGTTACTTTATCGATAATATCTGATTGCCCAGTAGTTGTATAACAATGCTGTTGCGTTGTAATATATCGCCGCTACGCACTAGACATTAGATTTTTAATAGATGCTTATCCTACTCTTCGTTGACGTAGTAATTACCCTAGGCGTCGTCATCTTTTTTGCGTAGCATTTTAAATGCTAAATCGCTTGATCTCATAATATCTCCTTATAAGATACAGGTGTGTAGGCTTTATTGCCGGCCGCATAACGAACACTTAGGTATCTGGATTTCCGATGAATGGACCATTCTCGCTGTCCCCCTCTCTCCTCCATCCTCTCTTTCAGCCCGTAGTACGCCGCTCGTCAGCAGGTTTCTGTTGTGGAGTCTGTCGTGTATGCAGCTCGACCTTATATGTAATTGTATATGTCCGTTACGAAAAATGCAAGCCACTAACTTTTGCTACAAGATCTTTTTTTTCTATCTTGCAGGCTGCAGACTTTTTTCCATCTCGCAAATACGAATATCGAATTTTGACAGCGTCACGAAATGGACAATTTTTTTATCATGAAAATTATTTTTTTACATGTACGACCTGAACGATAAAGTTTTTTATTTCCTTTGTTAAAGAGAAGAATTTTCTCAAATTCAGTAGATTCATTTTAATTCTTATTAGTATGAAAATATTTCTAGGATATTTTTATTATTAGGTTTTTTTTTTATTAATATCAATTATCGATATAAACATACTTCTTATGAATATTTTATTTATTGCAGAATAAGGCCTCAAGTAGCTAGAGAAGTAATCGATATGTGTCGAATTTGTACTCAAGTACCTCCAGGAGAACCCCAGGTCTTTCTTGGACCGGATAAGGCCTTTACTTATGATTACGTTTTTGATACGGGAATTGGTCAAAGCATTATTTATGATACATGCGTCGCTCGCCTTGTGGAAGGTGCTTTGGATGGATACAATGCAACCGTTCTTGCTTATGGTCAAACTGGTTCTGGCAAAACATACACAATGGGTACTGGCTTTGATGTTGAAGTTGATGATAATATAGTAGGGATAATTCCTAGAGCTATCAGGCACTTATTTAAGGGAGTGGTGGAAAAGCAAGAACGTGCCCGAGAACGTACACAAATGCCACCGGAATTTAAGGTTGATATTCTTTAAATAGATTATACAATTAATTAATTTATTTTATTATAAATATCAAATTCTTCTAATAGGTTACAGCGCAATTTTTAGAATTATATAACGAAGACTTAAAGGACCTTTTAGAACCAGGTGGTCCAAGAGGCGGTGCTCGTATTCACGAAGATACAGCTGGCAATATACATTTGGCTGGTGTAGAACCACGAATTGTAACTAGTCCGGAACAAGCACTTGAATACCTACGTTTAGGAGCATTATCTCGTACAACCGGTTCTACACAAATGAATACACAATCGTCAAGATCACATGCAATATTCACATTATATGTAAAACAAACACGATGCATCAGAGTTGAAGATCCCGATGCTGATGTTGATACGAGTGGTACAGAACCTGCTAATGAATTTGAAACTTTAACTGCAAAATTTCATTTTGTCGATTTGGCTGGTTCAGAACGACTAAAAAGAACGGGTGCTACTGGAGACCGAGCAAAAGAAGGCATATCTATCAATTGTGGATTGGTAGGAAACAAAATATCTACCAGAAAAATAATTTAAATTTTATTATACAAAGCCATATAAAATTTTTAATTTTGTAGTTGGCATTGGGAAATGTAATTTCTGCGCTTGGAGATAAAACAAAAAAAGCTCTACATGTACCATATAGAGATTCAAAATTAACTAGACTTTTGCAAGATTCCTTAGGAGGTAATTATAAATGTGAAATGGATAGAAGAATACTCAGAATATATTCAGCGATAAAATTTTGTATTTACAGGCAATAGTCAAACTGTTATGATAGCTTGTGTTTCACCAAGCGATAGAGATTTTATGGAAACCTTAAGTACTTTAAAATATGCAAATCGAGCAAGAAATATAAAGAACAAAGTAACTATTAACCAGGATAAGAGCTCCAGAACAATTGCTTCTCTTAGAAGAGAAATACAGCAACTTCAATTCGAATTGATGGAATATAGACAAGGTATATACCTATATATTTTCTATGCACATTACCGAGTATTCATTATGCTTGCTATATTTTTATTTTAGGAAAAAGAGTTGTTGGCGAAGATGGTGTTAATGATGCATGGCATGAAAATCAAATGCTAAACAGCGAATTGCAAAGTCTTAGAACAAGAGTAAAAGCTCTTTCCGAAACAGTTGAGGCATTGACTGCTAAAAATGTACTCCTGTTAGCGGAAAAAGCAGCGGGACAATGGGTATCCGCGTCGGGTGGAAGCGGCGAACAAGTAACTAGCTTGGTACAAGGGTATGTTCAAGAAATAGAAGAATTACGTGCTCGTTTATTGGAAGCAGAGGCCATGTATCAACAATTGAAAAAAAGACAGATGCAGGTAAATTATGATATATATCTATGATGATATCTAATCATTGATTTATTTATTTATTTTTTTAACTTAATATTACTTTTAGGTAAATGCTGCAAATCCATATGGAGATAGCTCTTACATTTTACATAGTGATTCGTCGTCGGTCTTAATTGACGCTAAAAAAGAATTGCAAAAAGAAATAGAAACATTAGCTGTTTTAAAAGAGCAACAAATGCAAAATGTCAATACCGCCAATAAAACTGTAGATGAAACAGAAATGGAAGATGCAGATAATGGACAAGATTCTATTAGCGAGGACGATTCGGACGATGATTCAGATCGTAAGGGTATGTTTATTTAAATACTTATAATTATGCGTGTTCGCTTAAATAAGTTTATAATGGTTCTATGGTTTCAGAGGAAGATGAAGAAGAAGAAGCTATGGGACGTGAATTAGAAGCTTTAACGTCGGACATCGATGTTAAACAACGTTTAATTCAAGAATTGGAACTTTCTCAAAGACGATTGCAGACGATGAAACAACATTATGAAGACAAACTTGCTCAGTTGCAAGCACGCATTAAAGATACACAGGATGAGAGAGATAAAGTATTATCCTCTTTGCAGCAACAACCAGCACCACCCACGGAAAAAGTTAAAAAACTGAGAGACGAATATGAAAAAAAATTATCTGCTATGCAGAAGGAAATGCGTCTCCTTCAGTCGGCAAAAAAAGAGCACGCGAGATTACTTAAAAATCAATCTCAAAATGAAAATAGATTACGCGGCCTTCGAAATGAATTAGCTGAAATGAAGAGAGCTAAAGTGAAACTTCTAAATAAAATGAGAGAAGAAGCTCAAAGGCATAAAGAAAATGAATTAAAACGTAATAGAGAAATCGCTCAATTACGTAAAGAAAGTAGAAGAAATGCCAATATGATCAGATCTTTAGAAGCTGATAAAAGAATGAAGGAGGTAGTGTTACGGCGAAAACAAGAGGAAGTATCGGCACTGCGAAAAAGAGACAGAGGACTTAGTCAAAAGGCAGCTGGTAGAACACCGTTCAAACCGATTAATCCAAAGGCGTTGAAACAAAGATGGCAAACCTTTGAAAGAACTATTACTAAACAAGCTTTGGCAAAACAAGCAGCAGCTGAAACGGAACGAGAAATGGAAAGATTATTGCAAGAAAGAGATGAATTAGGTAGAGATTTAGACAGATTACAAAAACAGAGAAATATTATTGCAGTTGCAAGAGGAGATACTGTCGATATTGACGAAGAAATTGATAATGTTAAATGTAAAATAAGTTACTTACAGGTAATGATAAGCTTTTTTAACTTCCAGATAGGATTAATTGATTATCATTCACATGTGTTACATTAAATATTATTTTTGCAGGATAGCATAGCCGAATGTCAAAGGGATATGGTAGAAATGGGGGATGGAGAAGCAGAGGGTGAACCTGGTGTCGAAGCTCTCGTTTCTACCATTCGCACTGTAGACGAAGCACAATATTTATTACAAAGAATGCTTGCATTTACAGTAGAACAAAGTTGTGTAGCTGCACAGAAGCAACTCGAAGTAAGGGATATGGAGTCGCGGTTAAATCAAGTGGCACAAGAAAGTGATGTACAGCATCAATTACTTGAACATGTATTACGTGACAGAGATCTTTTGTCTCTTACAAATAATCATAACGCATCGACATATAGCCCTCCAAGTTCAAGAAGTTCATCTCCCGATAAGTAAGTAAAACGAACGTTATTTTTTATGTATCACCTATACATGCACCTGCTTTACTTTCATACCAGAAAGTAAAACAAACAATGGTGTTGTAATTAGCATATGGTATAACAAGCTATAATCAAGTATGAATCAATTAATCAATATACAAATTAACTTGAGAAACAACATATTGTCAATATATTCTATGTGTATAGCAGTGAGAGTTACAATCAAATTATAAATATGGAAGAAAAGCAGCGAAATAATAAAGTAAGGCGAAGAACCACTCAACCTCAAGAGCTTCTCTATGGAGTGCATGCTAGCCCAGAAAATTTAAAAGTAGAAGATCAAAATCAAAACCACAATCATCCACTCACAAGGGTACCCAGTGCACCTGGTAGTCTAAAGTAGGTTTAGTCTCTAGAAACATGCTTTGTTATTAACCATTAACTGTGAAATCACCTTGCAAACCTTGCAATGTATTTTTCTATTACTCTTAATGATGTATATATAATCGTTTTATGTATAACACAGGTAATGTATATTTTACATGTGGAATATTATGTAAATTTTGCAGGGGATTAGTACTTACTAGAAGTCAACATAGTATAGGTGTAACCGGCGGTTCACCAACTTTGAGTCGCCGCGATAGCACATCACCCCGGCCATTGCGACGACCACTTCATTCAGGCGGAGGATCTATGTGAGTGATAATTCTGAAGTACATTTTTGTTCTTGTATTTCTTATATATCTTTGTCTCGATGCTCTGTTATATGCACGGTCATCCTCCTGAAATGAAGTTACAATTTTTAATAAAAAGGTGCCTTTAGCAAGAGTATAATAAGATGGGTTCCAATTACATAGTGGAAAAAAAATGTTTATGGAATGCTTCTTGATGAAAGAGTAGAAAGTATACAAATTCTTCTATTTGAAATGTGTATTGTATTTAAAAAATGTATTGCCTAACATACAGAAAGCATTTCTTAAAGATTTAATAATATACATCTACATGTATGCATATACTTATATATATAATATATATATATAAGTATAAGTATAAGTATATGCATATTTGTAAATGTATATAAATATTTATTAATAAAATATTTATTATAAATAGACCTATATGGAAATAGTAACAAATATATAATTTATATTTCTGAAAATAACAATTTTTGTAAAGATAAACAAATACTTATCTTAATGTATAATAATTTTATTTTATTTCTGCATTTAAAAAATTGTTCATATAATACAAGAACTGCTACAATTTCCATAGATATAAATTTATGTAAAATTCTACAGCAGCTTCACGTAAGGTAACTTTAAAGTACTTTTTGATTACCATAAGTCAATACACCAGGTAATTTTACTAACATGCGTATTATCTGCAAAGAAAATTATGTATTATATAAACATTCTATGTGTTAAAGAATACTGCTAATATTTGATAAGTATTATAGTTATAAACTATAAAACATGTTATTTGTTTTTACACAACTTTATTAATATGTGATATTCATTTTGTACTTTGCATCACATTATGATATAGAATGATTAGAGATTGGTTTACATGTACAAAATGTAGAATTTGATAACAAAAAACTTAAATTTGTATATATCTAAGATTTACTTTTGTACTATTCAGAGTTAATAAATAATTGCACAAATATTCCTTTATAATAGTGTGCAGTGATGATGTTTACATAAAGTCCTCCTTTTATATATTAGTGCCTTTATACAAATATTCTATCCAAGTTTTGATATTTCATAATGGTATGTGCTTCTGCTTTTCTTTTAACTCTAAATTGCTAAAATATACAACTGATGCAAAATATTAATGTTTGATATGTTATTACGTATAATCATTAACTATGCTGATTTATATCAAAGTAATTGGTGTCCAATAATTCAGCAAAATATATACTTAAAACTGATACAATCTTTAATTAATTATATTGGTTTATAATTATAGTACTTAATATGCACACGCATGTATTATTTTTTAATACAATGAAGGCATGGTAATTAATTGGGATTACTGCTGATTACTACCAGCTAACTAACATGTTAACATAATAAACACCTTAATTAGGGAACAGGTAGCGCATACGGATATTTCTTCACCACCCGGTTCACCAACGACATACCGACGATTCAACAGTCGCGAAGAAAATGTTTTCTCCAGATTAACTGCAAGTAGACAGCCAATGTCTATAGATCCACAACCTATGAAAGGAATAATTTCCCAATACCAGGGAAAGGTAGTTAAATTTATTTAGTAAGAATTAACAAACATAACAGTCACGTATAATTTCGAAAATTATTAAATACTTTAGGCTCAACCTCGAGCAGTTCTCCAATGTTCTCATATAGCAGAAGGACACAGTAAGGCTGTTTTAACTATTTGTGCAACTACAGATTTGCTCTTCAGTGGATCAAAGGGTAATTATAACAGAGTGTTAATTTACCAAATTAAACAAAATTATTACAAATTAATTATAATGGAATAATGGTTATTTATTAATTTTAGATCGTACTGTGAAAGTATGGGATTTAGGAACTGGAATTGAAAATCTAACACTAAGTGGTCATCCAAATAATGTTGTTGCAGTCAAATATTCTGCACTACATCACTTATTGTTTAGCGTTTCTGCAGCTTATGTTAAAGTATGGGATTTACGAGCTGGTAATACTTGTATAAAGACACTTTTTTCATCGGGCCAAGTACAAAGTGGCCCAATTGCTTTATCAACTCCATCTAGAACGCTCCAAGTTCCTGTGGGTGAAACAACGATTAATGACCTTGTATTAAGCTTAGATGAGCAAGAATTATACACTGCATCTAGTGACAAAGTGAGAGTATGGGATCTTCGTAAATTGACATATAATAGCAAATTAAGTACACCTCATACTGCAGCTGTTATGTGCTTAGCTGTTGCCGATGATGGTAGAGTAATAGCAGGCAGTAAAGATCATTTAATTTCTCTTGTCGAACCTAATGCCTCTGGTCAGTCTGTAAGTTTAGCACCACCGCATTACGATGGAGTTCAATGCTTAGCTACAAGTGGTAGTACTCTATTTTCCGGTTAGTCTTATTATTTATTTACATATTAAATTAAATAGAGTTATATATAATCTCTAACTAGGTATTACTGTAATATTATAGGTTCAAGAGACATGTGTATTAAAAGATGGGATTTAAGCAGAATGGAACTAGTTCAATCATTAAATAATGCACACAAGGATTGGATTCTTGGACTGTGTACAATAAATAGTGGTTCTATCATGGTGTCAGGATGCCGCGGTGGTGTTCTGAAGGCATGGTCTGTTCCTAAAGATCAAACGGGAGAATGTACATCTATCGGGGAAGTCCGCGCACATGAGTCCGCAATCAATGCTGTTACAACAAATCAACAACATATTTTCACTGCTAGCAAGTGAGTTCAATATATTTGTGTTTATTTTCTTACTATTGCTGCACCCTAAGCACTGATCACACTTTATGAATATTATTATTTTTTGCACTATTGGATAAATGCAAAAACTGTATCATTTAAATTACTTGCAAACAACTTGTGCTTGGGTTCAGCTTATTTAATAATATCTTGAGTAAAATAACAACTTGGATGTTGATTGCAGCTCTGGAGAAGTGAAGCTGTGGCGTATTCCTGATTCTTCTTTAACTATGTCTATTTCCACAGTTTCTCTCTAACTTACTTTATTCTGCTCATTATTATTTTTTATTTACTTTTTATTGATATGGTAATATGCATATTTTACTGCATTTCAAATGTGTCCGATTTTCATAAAATAATAGAAGTTATATGTTGCATAAATTTGGATGTTTTTTTTTTTATGTTTAGTAGTAGCTTTTTATTCTTGCTGATGTTCAGTGGCTTTTTTATTTTTATATGTATATAAATACATATATACACTATGCTTTAGATATATTAGCAATGATACTTAAAAATCCATAAATGGATTGTACATTTATTAAAATCTATTTCATATAACTTTAAAAAGAAATAAAAAGTATATATATTTGTCTTAAATAAGCAGTAAATGTGCTGCGGTAGTTCTACATTAAAGTGTATTAATATTCATTTAAATATTATATATCCAAAATACATATTGGAAATGAGCACTTTTTTGCAAATTATTGGTACTAAAAACGCTTCCAAGTTGATCATGATTCACCCAAGTTTTGTAAATTTTTGTATATAATAGTGTATTGTCTTTAAAACATTTATTATGCTGAATGGAAATGGAAATTTAATTTGATTTTTATTACTTTGCTTCTATGTTGTTTACACTCCGATGTGGTACTTTGCATGGTTACGTGTCGACGCAAAGTGATGGAACTGTGAGATTATGGAGCTACTATAAGAGAGATGCAAGAACTTTCCAAAGAAGCAATTCGCTGAAAAGTTAACACTTTATTGTAATCAATGTATTTATTTTGTATCGTAGGCAACTTCAAACTAATTTATTACCAGTAAACACGAATAACTAAGCAAGTTAAGATAATACAATTTACATAAGTAACAATCATGCTTTTCATATTGCTCAGTAATGCTGCATTTATTTTATATTTACCGTTTGCATAAATTTTTAGACATCTTTAGATCTGATAAACAAATTTTTAAATGTGTTCTACTCGAATAGAATTTTATGGTACACTATATGCATTTATTAGTATGATCTATATAAAATCTTTGCTATTTGTACAGTTGATTCTGCCAAATTGCTACAAAATAGGCAGAATGCAAACTAAATGCAATGTTGTAATATGCCTAAGAGTAGAGTTAATAACATTATCTAATAAGAATAGTTTGGTATTATCTAGCATTTATTTTATTATGAACATTAAGGTGGTAATAATTATAATATTTATTTTTAGTACAAACAATAATTGTTGATTAATACTGTACAGTCTGAGATCTTTGTAGGTCCCATGTACTCGATATTGTCAGGGTTGGCTGTTATTCAATTTTCTTCTAAAAATTAAAAGAACAGTATTATACCCTAAGCCTTAAATTTTTAAATATGTTTGCTATGACGAAAAAAGGAATAAATGGAATGTTATAGTATAAATGTTATTGATCAGTTTAAACTTAACATAAAATATACCACACCTCTTCTTTTTCTTGTGTGCTGTAAGTGATTCTTGACCACTGTCATCTGCACTCTCATCTTCAGATTGACTAGTACTACTGCTACTGCTTGAAGAACTACTCGAAGAACCACTAGATGAGTCACTGGCCACTCCTGTATCTTCCTTTACATCTATTGTTTCTGCAAGTGCTGCAAGTTCTGGTTCTTTATCCCTGAGTACTTTTAACCACTTACGTGATAATTTTGGTCTTCCTCGTACCTAAAAAATAAATTAAAAATTAATGTTTCTTTTATCAGTATAAAGATTTGGATAATGTATTTTAAAGAATCAGTGAAGTACATTAATTTTTATCATACCGTTTTATGCCATACAACTGGAAAATTGGTACGAGAACAAAAATTTTGAGTAACTGCAATAGTTTCATCCAAATTTAATACAACATGCCACCAACCACCTGGCACAAAAACTGTTTCACCAGGATTTTGCAAAATTTCTATCGGTAAGCAATCTTGAGGCCACGTAGGTAATTTTGTACGTGGATAAATGACGGAAAACCATGTTATAGCTTCGTCTCTCTGTTTTCCACCTTCAGCTGCAGTTACTTTTAAAAGCTCTCGCGGAGTATGAGTAGGAAACAGGCACCAACGTTTATGACCCGAAATTAATGCATTCCATGCGCTCGTTCCCAATGGATCTATATGAATACCCGTCCCTGTTACAATATAAAAGCTTTGTTACATTCGTTTGTACATCAATAATATTAGAATTCTTATACAGTACACACCAGATCTAGCAGGTCCCATAACAAACCAACGATATGGTGGTCTACGATGTTCGCCGGCGTGTTGAAAAAGATCATCACGGAAATATTGAGGAATAACATAATCTTCCAATAACTTTTTCCGTCTAGGATGTTCACCAAACGAACTATCAAAGATGTACAGAGGAGAATCATCTTCATTGTTAAGCATATAACGTACATAGTACTTCATCTTCATCTTAACACTATATCCTTCGTTATCTTCCCCACATTTAAATTTTTGGTTTCTGTACTTTTTTACTAACCTCTGAATGTCGATAGAACATTATTGGAATGAGTCTAAGTCCGATTTAATATTCGTTGACGATATAAAATTTTTATTTTGTTTTTAAGAGTTACCTCTATAGTCCATTTATGTTGGGCTTTCCAACCATTTTGAACACCTTGTATTATCACAGGTTTATAAGGTTTCTCATACTTTTCAATAAATTCTTCCGCAGCTACTTTAGATTCATCTATACGATCCACATTATCTTGGAAGTTCCAAAAAGATTCAAACTTTTTACTGTACCCATGTTGAGACCAAGCTATTTTATCTCCGAGCTCTAAAGGAACATAAATATATAAAAAAAAAACATGAATTTTGCCGTTTACATAAAAAAAAAAAATAAATAAAAAGGTACATTTTGATAAAAAGAAAAAAATCGCTTAACAGGTAAGTTGAACAATTGCAAGTAGTAAATAAATTTGTTGTAATTTTCTTATAAATTGAATAGAAAAATTATAAATAAGAGGTACATAAAATTAAAGTTATATTAATTTTAACAATTTTAGGAGATACTGTATTACATCATCCAAGGTCTTTTAACAGCATAGCTCTAGTGCTGACACATTATGCACAATGTTTACGTTTTGTCGCTATAATTTTTCAAAGTCAATAACATTCCATTCACTTCCTATTTTGACAACAATATAAGAAACAAAAGAGATACAACAGTTTTTTGGAAAATGTCCTGGTGACACGTTAATAAGTAGGTTAGAAATTTAATTGTGAAACTTATTCACCTGGTCTTGCTTTTCTTTTAACTTCCTTAATCCTTTTCTTAGCACGATGATCCAATTTGAGTTCTTCCGTCATGATCACTACTATAATACTTTATTAATTAATCTAGTTACAATACAAGTATTTACAATGTATAATCGAAAAATCATACGCAACACTGTCGTGTATTCTATGATAACCGCGACTTTTAGTTCCTTTCGTTCCCGTGAGGCGTGTCAAAACGTCAGTCGATATTTTCAGATCGCAAGAGTATAAAGCGTTTATACGTGCACGGCCCGATCATCGAAGCCAAATCATTGAGGCTGCCTTAGCTGCGAGAAAAATGTCACGTCTTCATGTTCTTCCTCGTTAATTATTACAGGAATTTGTCTTTCTCGCATTCTTGCGAAAATCATCAGTATCTCATACACTTAGAATTATTGCAAGAGGCGCTGTTGCAAGAGGCAATAGCATAGGATGGCCTACGTGCCTACGTGACAAATACCACGTAGTATGTATATACCATGTGTATGATCCTTTTAAAGAAAAAAACCACACCTGCTTTGAATATACGTAAAAACTAAAAACGTATCTCAGGTTGCTTCATGCAACGACATGTACTTTGTCATATTTTAAACAAAGCAAAAAAGATGTCTAACTTTTAACAAAACTATAATAATTATGGTCGTTAGGAAAAGTTAAACATAAAAAAAGACATGCATTCTCTTCTATATAAAATCATTCTAGAAATATTTCGCATGCCCGAAAAAAAGACGAACGGGCGATCGTAAAAAAGAAATATATATAAAAAAATGCCTAATTCGGTACGTCTGGACGACGATACCGTAAGTTCAGCGAAGTGTGTTCATGATCAAAAGTTCAACGGTTCGATTCAGCGCATGCGTCGACATCGAAGAAGTTCGCGTAGTGACGAAAGAGTGAGAGAGGGGGCGACGAGGTAGGGGGAAGGGCAATGAGGGGTGGGGGGCGAGCGCGCATACAGTGCGGTGCGGCGCGACACGGCCCGACGGTATACAGCAGTAGGAGGAAGAGACACGACGCCATGTTTTGATGTCGTCATCCCCCCCTTAAAGCGGTGCCTCTCGCATAGCACAATAGTCGGTCGTGTCAGTGTTTTTCTATCGTTCACTCGACGTAAGCGTGTGCTACTCGCACTTTTCATTTTCATCCATCTATCTCTCTCTTTCCCTCTTTCCATCTCCTTTCTTTCTCTCTCTCTCTCTCTTTTTTCCTTTCGGGTTGTCCCTTCGTGATCGATCGTCGTGGACCATCGAAGACTTCAAGAAGATCACACACACACACACACATAGAGAGAGAAAGAGAGAGAAGAGGTGTGCGCAATTAGCTGCCTACGTACATCCTCGTGGTTTCTTCGTGCTTTCGTCGTGTCGTGTCGTGTCGTGTCGTGCCGTTAGTGCTGTCGAGTGGTACTACTTCTGCTGGCGGCGGTAGCGCTGGTAGAGTGGTAGGGTGGTAGTAAAAGTAGGTAGTGGTAGTAGTGTATTGGCAGTGAGATGGTGATTGTGGTGTGTTGGTGGATATGGTACTGCCGCTGTAACAACTGCTGTTGCTAGTGCTCTTGTAGTTTGGTGTTAGTGTGTGTTAGTGTTGAAGTTGGAGGCGCCCGTGTCTCCTCCGTATCCCTTTTCATGTCCTCTGGGGCGGCAGTACTAGCAGAGAGGGGGGGGTCCGCGAGCGTCGTCTACGTGGTTCTGGTGTCCTAGTGTCGAAGAAGAAGCCGAAATATCCCCTTATCCAGGGGCCAACGGCCAACGACGGCCGTTCTCGCTGTTGCTGTTGCGATTACGTCACGCGAACGTGAGCTGCGCTTTTTTTCGGAGGGTCCGCCACCGCCACTGTCGTTGCCGCCACCGTTGCCGTTGCCGTTGCTGCTGCCGCCGCCACCGCCACCGCTGCCATCGCCGTTGCGTTTTCTTTGCCTGAGGAAGGAAGTAGGAAGTAGAGGTGGAGGAAGGGAATAGACAAGGAGGAGGTGGGGGAGGAGGCGGCGGAGGAGGGAGAGGAAGAGGAGGACGAAGACGACGAAGAAGACGACATCGACGACGGTGACGCGGAGGACGAGGAAAAAGAGGAAGACGACGACGGGTCGCCGCGTAAAATGGAGCTGCGCCTGCACTCGCCAGCCGGAGCAGAACCGATCGTTTATCAGTGGCCCCTCACCTCCGGATCAGGATCCGTGAGTGAACGCGCTCTTTCTACCGAGACACAAAGATACATGTTTGCCACTCCGCCGCATTTCGCATTGGACGATGCGCGCTTTCTGGGATTCGGTTTTCGTCCTTTAACAACGATTTTCACAGCTGATCGTATGACTCTCGAGTTACGAAATGTATATTACTTCTACCTCCTCGCTTGCACTATCATAACCGTTACTCTATCCAAGGCGACTCTTTTTTATTCCTTTTTCTCTCGATTCAACGACCAGAGAACGTCCATGTTTGCAATTTATTATTATTTTTCGCAATACCATTGAAATCGTTCGAAATGTTTTGAAGCTGCACATTATTGGCATATGTGCCTTAATTATTCATTAAAAAAGTGTAGATTGTCATTGTAAATCAACACATTTACTTTATGGGGGAATTATATTTATATAACTAAATTTCAAAATGATAAATTTTATGGCGGCAGTCGTTAATGTGAAAGTAGAGGGTTCCTTTTTTACGACGTATTGTAAATCTTATTTGACTTTCAAAATTTTTCCTTTTTTCTCCCTATTTATGGTTATAACTCTCAGGGTCATAAAGTGTTGTGAATTTCTACTAGGAGACTTGTTTATTAGCTATACTTTTCTATCATTGCTGCCTGAATATTTACAATATTTCATGTTTCAACTAGATCGTTTCCAGCAGTTATTTTAAATTTCAGGATCGTCATGATGGAGCATTAGACGTTGTAGAAACAATGAGATGGGTTTGCGAAGATTTACCTGATTTAAAATTACCATTAGAAAATAATATTCTTTGCGATTATGACACAAGAGACTACGAAAGTATGAAGAATTTGTGTGATAGATTTAATAGGGCTATCGACAGCTTGGTACAACTGGTGAGTCTTTTGATTCTATGTTTGTGACAATTTAAAAGAAAACTTAATCTTTTTCGTTTTTTAAATATATTATTATCTATTGAATTCTATATAGGAAAAAGGAACCAGTTTACCTTCGCAAAGATTAAACAAACGTCCAAGTAGAGGCTTACTTCGGCACATACTGCAACAAACATATAATCAAGCTGTAGTCGAGCCTGATAAATTAAATCAATATGAACCCTTTTCACCAGAGGTTTATGGGGAAACAAGCTACGAACTTGTGTGTCAAATGATAGATCAAATTGACGTGACCGAAGATGATGTTTTCGTTGATTTAGGATCTGGAGTCGGACAAGTAGTCCTTCAAATGGCAGCAGCAACTTTATGTAAAATTTGTATCGGTGTTGAAAGGGCAGATGTACCTTCAAGATATGCGCAGGTAGTAACAGTATATCATACTTTTTAAGTAACCGCGAACAGCTTAAATCGTATGACTGTATATCTCGATGATTTGCTTTCAGAGTATGGAAATAAATTTTCGGAAATGGTTAAACTGGTATGGAAAAAGATGTGGGGAGTATCGTTTGGTAAAAGGCGATTTTCTAGCGGATGAACATCGAGAGAGTATTACTGGTGCTACAATCGTATTTGTAAATAATTTTGCTTTTGGGCCAACAGTAGATCATCAGTTGAAGGAAAGATTTGCCGATTTACGGGATGGCGCACGCATAGTATCGTCGAAGTCATTTTGTCCTTTAAACTTTCGAATAACGGATCGAAATCTTAGTGGTAATGTTGTTGTTTCTTTGAATCATAAGAATAAACGATTTATTTTTCTAAAACTAATTTAAGTAATTTTATTTATAGATATTGGTACAATAATGCATGTATCCGAAATGTCACCGCTTAAAGGTTCTGTTTCGTGGACTGGTAAGCCAGTATCCTATTATCTGCATGTGATTGACAGAACTAAACTGGAACGTTACTTCCATCGTTTAAAAAATAACAAGCAAGGTGGCTTAGATGAAAACTCTGATTCTGTGATAAGTAACACTGCCAGCAATAGTAGTAAGATTTCTAATAGAGGTGAAAGAAGCGACAGAGCCAAAAGAGATCTTTCGAGACAGTTAGATAGTCCTAATCATTCAGAACAGCAAGGAACAAATAGCGATTCCGATGTGGATGAAAATAACATAAAAAATCGTCGACAATCAACTAAAATCCGTAGGAAACTAAACAGAAAAACTACCAATATTATCGCGAGACCTCCCCCTAGAGGAAGACAAAGGGGAAGAGGTGTGAAGAAATCTAGACCTAAGAAAGCTATAAATATATCCGGACTAGATTTGTTGCATAGTCAAACATTACTGAGTACATCACCCCAAGCTCTAGGGAAGAAGCCACCTCCCGCACCAGGTTGCGTGGATCAACAACTTTCTTCTCTATCCCTTTCTTTACAATCTCATTCCACCTCTGTACACGAAGAACTCAGTATACCACCTGCTCCGTCCGCGACTCCGTATGCTTTACAAATACTTTTGGACTTATACAGGTATGTTTTCAATTTATTAGGTATCTATGAAATGCAAGATGTATAGTATACAACAAAAATTTGTATTATTTATAGGGACCAATTCATGCTTATGTTAGAGTCAATGAGAACTCCTACCTACAGAGTATCTGTTAATACAGATATTGTGAAGGAGAGAGAAAGAAATTCTAAGTTACAGTCAAGAGCAGCACAGTTAGAAAAACAAATAAAAGTATTAATCGATGATAGTGTAGCACTTTTAAAGGCCAGGATGACTGAATTAGGAATAAATGCTACTTCTCCTGGAGATCTTTTAGCAAAAGCTAAAGAAATAGTACTTAGACATAAACAATTGCAAGCTAAAGCAAGTAAGCTGCAAGCTCAAGTAGCATCTATGGAATCTGAACAAACAAGATTAACAGCGCTTAGACATCAAGAATTACAAGAAAAGTACAATGGTCATGCAAATGGTGTTTCAAATACATCACAACCACTTACGCAAGATTATATATTGAAAGAAATATCTGCTACGTTATCACAGCGCAAGAGATTGCATTCACAGGTATAAACTTGTGCTTTCTATCATTTTCACATGATTTAATTCACGTCACTTTAAAATTATTTATCTAAATTAAAATTTATATATTTTTTATTCTAGGTATCTAAGTTAGAGCACGAATTGAATGTATTAGAAAGAGTTAGTAGTGAGAAACAAGTAGCTACTATGGCTCAGCAACAAAGAGATGCATTGAACAATAAACATTCTCAAAATCAGCATCATCAACAAAATGGCAAAACCGGATCTACTCGGAAGAACAGAGAAGGACGCTCAAGGTCCCAAGAGTGGCCTGATGTTCCAGATATTGGCAAAATACAAGAAAATAATCCTGAAATTTTAGCACAAAAAATTTTAGAAACTGGGAGACAAATAGAGGCTGGTCGAATTCCAAATAGACAGAATTCTACAAACAATAGCAATTCTAGAACTAGATTGCCTCAAGCATCTCTTAGTTTTTCTACCACATCATCATCTATTTCATCGTCACAGTCACAAGTGGGCAACAAAGAAATGACAAATAGAACGCAAGAACCACCCAGGGTAGCTAATTTTGAAGATAGATTGAAAAGTATCATTACGAGTGTATTAAACGAAGATCAACAAAATCGTAGTAAACAACAACAACAACAACAGCAGCAGC